>JACDJE010000175.1:511363-652976 GCA_016647715.1 Pavo muticus
ATCTTGCTGTAGGTGTCCCTGTTCATTGCAGGGAAGCTGGATTAGACGACCTTTAAAGGTTCCTGCCAACTCAAACAATTCTTTGATTCTCTTTGGGCAGCCTGTGCCAGTGCTCCATCACCCACACAGCACAGAAGTGCTCCTGGTGCTCAGATGGCACCTCCTGTGTTTGTGCACATTTGAGTCCACAGCCTGACAGAAAGATGACAGGGAACAACCAGTTTTGATACTGGGCTGAGGGATAAGACAAGCAGATATTGCTATATGAGAAGACAGAAACTGTTCCACACCTTTCTGTGCATAATCATGGGGTACAACATACGCCTAGGAAACATTTTTTCACTCCTTTAATGCTCCTGTCATGAGGTTTGTGATAGAGATAGTGTCTGTGACAAGCTCAAATTGCTCCCTTCATGCTCTCCTATCCCTATCAGGAGATCAGCCTCAATGTTTTAAGTGATGGGCACACTATAAATAAATTACTGTGAAACTTCTGCAAACTGTCATCAGGAGAGGGCCAAAAAGCCTAATTTTTGTCATTATGGAAGCTTGGGGCAGGAGTTTGAATCTTTGTTCTGTTGTGTTGCTGTTTTTTTTTCTCTGGTAAAATGTCAGTTTAATGTTTTTGGAAAGATATTGCCTTTTTTTTTTTTTTGTGGGCATATCATCAAAGCCTATTAGTGTAATACTTGCTATCATTCATTAACTGGAGAAAACTCGTTAAACACATGTCACTTCAAAACTGCGTGACATAACATGAAATTAAAATGACCTTTATTTTGGCACACTTCTGCACTGAGTTAGGGTATTACTAAGTCCCAAGCGCTGCCTGTTTATGAATGCCAGTCAGGCTACTACCACAGCTCTAATGTGCTCACAGATCGTGCAGCCTACGAGCAACTGCAGCTAATTGCAAGCAGTGAAGTAACTGGAGGTGGGGGGGGGGGGGAAATCTACAGTTTACCAAGAGGGAAACCACTACTTTGAGACAATGGATTAATTTATGTTGAAAATCCAACCAAACAGAAGTGGAAACATTGGCCAATTATTCACTTTTGTCAGATGCTCTTTCAGTGTTTGGTCTCCTGTCTTGCAATCCCTCAACTTGCATTTTGGGTCTAGGTTACTTCTCCTCATCCATATGGTTCTCACATCTGTAAGAGTGACAGCTGAGTGAGTCATGGTCATGCTTAACTTTAAGCACAAAGGTGTCTAATTCTTGGTCTTAAAAATGCACATGACTGCATCGTAAGAAGCCACAGGCTACAACACAGAGCTTCAAAGCACTGCCACAGAGCGCACAGATGTATACGTCAACCCTCTTGCCCCCTCTGCCCCAATTTCAGGACCCAAGATAGCCAAACAAGAGTCAAATTTCCACTCATTTCCTGAGATTGCTTGACAGCTTTGGACAGCATCAGATGAATGCTGTGGATCACTAAGTTTCTGTCTCCTGGCCCTTTTAACACACATTCAGCCGTCTCCCTCTCTCATCAGGGGACTTCTCCTGAAGAGGTGCCGAGCTCCAAGACAAAGACACGACTGATTCTTATATCTGTTCCAACAAGGGGCTCCATGGCTATAGCAAATGCAGCATTTCACTGTGTCCAACTGAGGTCCTTCTCTTGAGGCCTAACAACACAAAAGACATTTTGTAATAGCTCCCTTTGAAATCAAATTAGTAATGTTTCAAGGCGTGACCCGTAAAGGGTTGCTGTCCAGAATCTACATGTGTTTGACAGATACATCTTCCACCTAACGGGCCTCTTCCAGAGTACAGATGGAATCAAGATGTGTGAACATAACTCCAAAAAGAGAGCCATGGGATAACAGGATACACAGCAAAGCACTCTATCTCAACAGATGAAAAGGAAGCAATAGCAGATACAGTGTGAAATAGCTCACTCCAGCTGGTAGGCCAGATTCTGACACCATTATATAGGTGAGATTATTGCAGAGGAAGATGCTATTCCATATGTGCAAAAGCTAGCAAAATACAGCCCAAAGTAAACTATACAGCCTTGTGCCAACTCCTTATAAAGGTCATACAAACTCACAATCTCCTTTTTCACAAATGCTCATACACCGCAAAATTCAGGAAGTTACTCAGGGCTGTAGCTCTGTATACCCAAGTACCCTTATGGTATGGAGTGTTGAGTCTTCAGCCAGCAGCTTATTTTTACCTAGCTAGATACTCTTATTAGCTGAAGCAATGTATCTTATATATGGTGTGTGCTTGGTTTCAAAGGGCTAATAAAGAATAGATGACATTCTGGAGATATATACTAGCGTACCTCACGGCACAGAAAGTGGGTTTTGACAGGGAGACAAAATGAACTGAAAAGATAGAAAAGAAAATCAGTTTTCAAGTTTGCCAGGATGTGCCTTCTTATTTGCCAGAAAGGCAACCACCTCATTGTCCTGCAGAGTGAATCTCTCTGAAGCAGGGGTATAAAGATGAGAACTCTTTCCCACAGTGCATGAAAATGGGAAACCATTTAGTAGCTAGCCTTTCTAACACCCACAGGCCCCAACAGATTACAGAAAGAAAAAAATGATTTAGAGCACAACAACTTTGTAATGCAGGCCAGGCCTCAACTTCATAATTCATTTTCACATGAATTCACAGAACTAAAAAAAAAAAAAAAAATCATGGTAGTGTATCAAAAAGCCCTACAGCAGCCAACTAAGATGAAACACCTGCTGGCAGGAACTGCACCAGCTACTTTTTGCTGCCAGTGTTCCCTGCCTGAGAAGAGGACACGGCTACATGTGTTTTATAAGAAGAAACAGAATTCAAGGTAAAGCCCTAAAACCAGATAGGCTGCGCAATCTGCACTAGGTATCACGACTAGTCATTTCTGAAAATAAACTAGATACTTCAGGCTAAGATTAGGAAAAGCCTGTGATTAACAGTGGCAGAGTTCACTGATGGTGTAGTGATCTTACATCTGATTTCCAGTGGTTAATATCTTCAATGACCTTCAAGTTCTGTCTGTGCTAACAGGAAGAGTAATTGTTTTGGGAAACAGGACAAATTTCTGCCTTCTCACAGAGGACAGAGGAGCATGCAGTACTCTTAGGTGGTTCTGAGATAAGATTATAGTCAAGACTTGACCCAAATTCTTATGTCAACATTTTCAGCTGCATTTGATTATATAAAAAGCTGTAAGTCACACTGTTAGTCATGACTAACTCTCATGATTTTCACAGTTTATCCAGGAAGTTGCTGTTGTGAGCAGGTAACTATCACATCGATTACAGAACTAAATGAGAGTGCCATTCTGATCAACCTGGAGAACGACATCCCTGTGAGATAAACGCAATCTGAGAACAAATCCCAATACCAAGGAACAACCAAAAAGAGGACAGAATTCAGTTTAGCTCTCCATGTTCATGCAAATCTTCCTGCTTGCACTACCAGAGCTGTCAGCTGTGTCTTCGACTTGGGTCATCAACAGCAGTCCCTCAGGACAAGAGAGGAAAAAAATCAAATCATTACCACTAGAATTTGATGGTGAATGACTTTGCACACAAATGCTAGAGTGGCAGTAGTTCTCTTTCTTGGACTATAAACCTAGCCAAACCTTTGTCTAAGGAGTTAATAAATGAATGGTAACCTGATCATTCTTATCAATGCTTTTGAATTAGCAGCAGAGTAACAGCCTCCCATTGTATCTGAAGCAGTAACTAGCATTCTCCATGTGACCAAGCCTTGTTCTGGAAACTCTGCTGTTGGAGAAATGGGTACGAGAAAGTTTTCTTTTTCTAAAAAAAAAAAAAAAAAAAAAGAGAGAGAGAGAGAGAGTAGTTTTTAAAAATAATCCATAAAAGTAGAACTGAAGCCCAAAGGCAACGATCAGTCTGTCCTACAGACTGTCACTCAGGTTAGGGAACATTAGCCAACGCTTATGTACTGAGCTCCCCCCTAGAGTGGTACCTATTTTCAGTCTATCGTGACATATTTACAGCTTCGTCTCTCAGCAGTCCCTACTGAGACTCCAGGGATCCACACTGGCCCGTCATGAATGTTATTTTTCTTGTACTACTACTGCTTAGAGCCAATAGAAGATATTCAGCAAGGAATTAAGAGCCTGTGTTAATGTGATTTCTGTCATCCCTCTATATCCTGGATTAAGTTAAACATACTTTTTTTTCTTCTTCCCTGCTTCAGCTGTTTCCAAACATATATGGTACAGACGTTTGCACTATCTACATTTGTACTAGAAAATTGGGACTGTACAGGGGGATTACAGCTGCCCGTTACAGACAATCCCTGTCCACACTAGTTAAACCTCATAGCCTCCAAAACAAGGTGGTCATGTACTTATTCAAAATGGGATCCTGGTTGGAGCTAATCCTTGAATAATGCCCATAAATTATTTGGGAGAATCCTACTTGGACTTGGCCAAAATCCAGCCATGGACTCATCTAACACTTTAAATGTAGACAATGCAGTGCTTGGGAATATTTCCTGACATTATTTTTTTAATAGCATTGTTGTAGAGAACAGAAAAGAAACTCAAAGTCATAAAGAATCCAACATCAGGTGCTTTGGTTTTACAGTTGCGCTTTCTTTTGCTTTCATTTAAAGTGCCTTTTTTCTGTTATGGTCTAGGAAGCATACACAGCACAGGATACATGCAAGCATACAGAATAGAACCTGTCAAATCCCCAAATAATTGCTTCTTTACAATCATATCTGGTCTCTTCTTTCTTGACATGCTCTCCTGGAATCATGTTCACATATCTAGCACACTGACCAACACATACTAGTAAAGAACCAGATCTCTCATCACCAGTGTTCCTACCAGCCAGTTCTTTGGTCAAAACCACCATACAATCTACCAAAATTGTATCCCACTGATTTACCAAATTACTCAATGCTTCTGTGAACAACCTGATTAGCTGTAAACTCATTATAATAGACACAGGAGATACTATACATATGTAAACTATACAATTGCTTCCATAAACCATAAAATGCATTCAAACCAGAACGGGTCCAACTGCCTTTCAGACCTTCGTGGAGTGAAAGAGACTGAGCCTCTCCTAGGGAGTACCCTAAACTGTAATATTTAGCAGATCTAAACTGAAAACTGAGTTGCAATAGAGAGCAGGAAAGTATTCATAGGAGAGAGTGCCACAGCTCTTGTTTGAGTGTGACAGGTCCCATGCCAAGGTCACTGGCTAATGGGTTATTCAAGCATTCACTGTTGACGCAAAGTCAATCTGTTCCTGCCCAGTTATGCAGATAGGCATCACTGTCCTTTCTAAAACAGATACACAAGGACAGTGGTTTTTAGTCTTGTCCTTTCTCAAAACAGATATGCAGACGCAAGAACAGCGGTTTGAAGTCTGTACAAAGGGGAAAAGATCTGCCTGGAGATAAAATCCCTCTCTGGAGTTATTGCTACTAGGTAATACCAAGGTTCTGAGACCATATTTAGCTTTACAGAATAAAACATAACAGGATGTCAAAATGTGCATAAATAAATTAGAGCCATTATTCCAGCTCAAGGTTCTGGGGACATAAACAATCCTCTTGAAGTTCTCTGTGACATATTTTGCAGTGGGAGCCAGTCATTAGCATCGCCTCCTGTATGCAGAGAGCTATACGCGCATTCTGTCTCAGGACCTGGCAGCGTGGTGCAGAAATCAACAGGCCTGCCTTGGAAAAGAAAACAAAACAGTCCAGCGCCAATTCCCTGCCCCTGAGCATGAGTTGGATGGCACAACTCGTGTCCATATGGCTAAATTCTCTCCTTCTGCTCACTCCCCAAAGAGGGGTCCTCATCCATATCTGCCTGCTTGGAATGGTCCCTGGCTCGTGCTGCTGCCCATGCCCTATCAGTGAGAGTGCTGCCTGGCATAGGCAACACATGCTATGGAGAATGCTCACAGTGAAGCACCACAGGCCACTAACACCACTGCTCCTGGCACTGTCTAGTTCACTAAAACAGATATATGCTGGGATTTCTGCTAGCACAAGTTTACCTTCCCATAAGTGACTGTGAGTTCCATAATGAGAAATTCAGTAAGTGAGGTCCAAAAAAAGGCATAAGGAATGAAGACATACATTGTGCGTACAGAACTGTACCAGGTGAGACCACAGATCCATCCCAGTATCCTCCAGCTCTGAACAATGGCACAAACTTAGAGAAGAGCTAGATCAGGTTAAGCATGTTGTGATATTTCCTCAGTACCCTCTCCTGCAGCAGTCCATAAATCAGAGACTTCTGAACCAGAAGTGAGATTCTGGTATCCAATAGCCCTCTGAAGATGCTTCTGAAAGAAAATAAACTCCGCATTTAAATGCTGCATAAGAGAAAAGTCAGTGAAAATTGGCTTCTGTAATTTGAGTTATAAACAAAGGGCAAAGCTGTTCATTCAAAAAATGCATTTTACATCAAAAGAACATCAAAACAAGGATGAACAAGAGTACTGTCATCACAGTGCTGCATCAAGGTGAAAGCTACAGTCTCTAGGAGCAAAATGGCACTGACATCCTCACAGAAGGTCTTTGCTTGGGCTCAGTGCACATGAAGCAAGAAACAGAACAAATTTCATAGCATATTCTAGGCAGACCCAGCTGTTAGAGAAATCCAAATGAATGGCTAATAATGCAGCAGCAAAATGTAGGATCCTTTCTATTTTTTAACTGATAATTTTTACAGCATAGTTTTCTCCTGACATTTATTTGTTTGTCCCTTTAAGGTTTTGAAAAGCCACCATAACAGCTGTGTCTTTGGGTCCTGATTGGTATTTTGAGCTACTTTCTAAATCCATATTAGGACCCAAGGCAGCTGCAGCAGTAAGAACTGTTCCATTTCTGAGTGGGAAATTCCATGAGATAAAACATTCTTGCATTTTGTCCAGCAGAAATACTGTATTTCCACTGAAAATGCCTTACTAATAAGCTCACCAGTGATGGCTTTTCTAGAAATACAACAACAAAAGACTTCTGACCCTCTCTCTTTCCATCTCCCTTTTTTCCTCCCCCTTTTCTCCTGCTCTTCATCAAAATGTGAGCAAGTTGGTCAGAACAAAAAATTAAATGCACTTTTTCATTCTGATAATAAAGAAACGGAAATTCCTTTACTTCTACCTTTATGTCTGAAGAACATACTGAAGGAAAACCATCCTGCTTTCCAAAACTTGATGTTGACCACTGAGAGGAAAAACTCCCTAGAAACTTATGTTACAGATGGAAGGGACCTTTAAAGGTTGTCTAGACCAACTCCCCTGCATTCAACAGGGACACCTACAGCTACATCAGGTTGCACAAAGCCCTGTCCAGCTTGACTTTGAGTGTCTTCAGGGATGGGGAATCCACATCTCTGGGCAACCTGTGCCAGTGCCTCACCACCCTCACTGTAAAAGACTTTTTCTGTACAACCAACCTAAATCTATCCTCTTTAAGCTTGAAGCTATTTCTCCTTATTCTGTCACCACAGACTCTGCTAAAGAGTCCATCCCCTTCTTTTCTGCAGCTCCACTTTAGATACTGAAAGGCTGCTCTCAAGTCACCTCGGAGCCTTCTCTTCTCCAGGCTGAACAGCCCCAGCTCTCTCAGCCTGTTCTCATAGGAGAACTGTTCCATCCCTTGGCTTATTTTTGTGGCCCTCCTCTGGACACACTCCAACAGGTCCATGTCTGTCCTGTACTGCAGACTCCACATCTGGAAGCTGAACTCCAGCTAGAGAAGGTTGTTGCCTTGACCTGTATGTACACACAGCTTAGTCGCAGCCACACAGGTGCAAGTTTTAACACCTGTGATCTGATTCCTCTGAGACTTCCCCTCACCTCCACATCCTTCTTAAACATTATACAAAAGTTGTTGCACTGTTTTTATCTGGGGAATTAGGGAATTATGAATTAAGCTGGAGCTAGTGACAGGAGCCCTGCTGATTAGTATGTAAATCAAGAAGAATGCAGCCCTTAGCTAAATTTGGGAAGCATGTAGCTACAAGGTTCTGCAACACAGAATTCCCATATTCTATATACTGCCATCTGATAGATATTAGAAAAATGCTGGTTGTGTTATTTGACTCTGTTCTGCCAAAAAATGTCCTCATCTATAAAATGGCAACAGTAGTACTGCCGTCCTCAAAGGAATCCTGTGAGGACAATGAAGTGATTCACAGTGTTCCTACATGGGGCAAATATTAAATGAAGGACAGGGCAACCCATCACCACCCTATGGCCTCCTCATATGTCAGTATCAGAGAAGCATATATGGGTCCTGGTATGCAAATCATTCTCACTTCTAAATACTGTTATTACTGTTTATCAGCTATTTCAAGGAGCAGAACACAAGACCAAGGCTTTGCCAGCACAGGCCATGAAGAAAAAGCAATTGATGCTGCAATCGCTAGATACTGGACAGGCAACTCATGAAATACAAAATTCAAAGACACACAGGACTAGGATGGGATCCATTTCAGCAGCCAACTACTTCATATAATTGCCACTAGACATAAACAAGCTGATTACAATACTATTTATACCTAGTAAATTAGGTTTCCCTTCACCCGGAGGAACAATTTTTGCTCTGGTGCTCTACTCAGATTGCGAGGAAGGTAGGGAACCATACAAGCCAATGGGGAAAGATCTATGATTTTATCTTACTTTTTCCTTCAACCCAAGACAGCACTGATATAGCTATTTCCAATCACTAATCAGCTTCTGATCACTAATGCTTCAGATCAGAACACAGCCACAGTATCAATGCAAAGCATAAAAATATAGTGCTTACAGTTATATGTGCAAGACCAAATTCAGTATGAGAAGGGGAGGAAGGGAATGCAGGACAAATGAATTAAATAAAATCACATCAGAACACATTTGGGTTACAAAGCATTTCAGAAATAACCTAGAAAAAAAATGTAAAACGATTCCTCAAACTAACCAATAACTGTAGTAAGCCAGCCATAGACAAGGGGTTAGTACTCAGTGCTGGCTTTATAGCCAAGGGAAGCATGTTTATCATGCGGAAACTATAGGAAGAGTAGCAGTGCTACGAACTCCTCAGAAACATTTTCAAAGCAGTTTCAAACATCCTCTCAGAAGGAAAAGTTTTATAGAGCGTCCCCAAGCCTCTCACACCCCTCTGGTGATCTTAATGTTTCAGAACATACATGGAAAAAACAAGGGCATCTCTATAAGGTATCCTCACAGCAACTGGGAAAGGGCTAACAGACAGGAGAGGCTTTACAGGAATACCTCAGTGAAGTTCCTCATTTCTTCCTCCCCGCTATGTCATGGAAGAAGAAGGGCAGACATAATAAATACGGGATTTCCCAGAAAATTAAGACAGGTTGTGCATAACATTATATTCCATTTCTTTCCCCTCTGGTGGTTAGAGTCCACATTACAGAGGCACACCTTATCACTGAAAACAGACAATTAAAGAAGGGAACGGTTGTCAAGCAAATGGTCTGTGTTATTGTGAAACCATTTCACCATTCTTCCACAAACAGGAAAATATTTAGCAAGAGGTGTGCAAACTGGGTACAGATGCAAGAGTACGATTGAAAGGTGGGTGTCATCTGCTGGAAGCAGATCTAGACTTAAGGTTTCAGCACGAAAAATACTTCCTCTGTCCTGAGGATTTTCTTCCTCTGGCATGAAAGTGCTTGTTACTCCGATCCTGAAATTTCAAGTGTTTTCTATTCACACTTCCAATAACAAATTATAAACTGCAGTACTATATTTACAGTATTTTTCTGAAAAAACTTCTGACCGCAGCAAAAATATTCCCCTGCTTGCTCACATAGACCAAAGCATTTGAGCCATCAGAAAACACAGCAAAGGACAAAACATTCAGCTGTTAAAGCCCACTTATCCAGCTAGCTTCTCTGTCTTTCTCTCTAAGCCCTTTGGAGCTTCAGTTCAGTGACATGAGAAACTCCCAAATCTGGGAAGAGGTCAGCCTGCAGAGAAAGTACTTTCCAGCTGCTTTGATGTGTTCTGGTGAGACTCTACATTGCTCCAAAAGCCCTGGAGACACACACTGTAGTAAATAAGAGTTGAAATTAGCCCATATATTCACCATTAAAATCCTGCTTAATCCTCATTTTGAAGACTTAAGTGAGACTTAAGCAGTACATAGCTTCATACCAGGTCCTCTTTGTGTTGGCACAAATTTCACCCAGGCAAGACAATATTTGCTCAGGTGCAGTACCTTGGGTGAGAGTTAATCCCTTTCATTTCTGACACAATAGTTATTATGTACAATAACTAATAAAAGCCACTCTCGAGATCAACAACCTACACATTTGCAATTTCCTCTCATGTACTCCTTAGCCTTTCATAAGCTCCTTTGATCCTGCATAGGTGTCAATCTTTGCATGCTTATAGGTCACAAGAAAGTTCATCTCATGTTGATGGCCTGGTCACCTTAAGATGCATTGATTTTAACCCATCTTCATTTTCAAATTTCAATTTATTGCCTTATTTCAGTCACTCCGTTATTCTTGAAGATGTCAGGTTGTCAAAACTGTGATGTTTCTTGTACTTTGTATTAAATATGAAAAAGTCAATGTAAACACTGAAGTTCCTTCTCGCCTGGCCTATTGAGGGCAGAAAACTAAGACATAGGCTGCACCCTTCCTTGTCAGCAGAGAGCTCAATCATACGAGGCAGGATTTATTTGAGCTCCTAATCCAGAAGCCCAATTGCATGGGACAGTAATCTGACTCACAAATCACCCAAAACGCACAACAGCTCAAAATGCAACTTCTTCACCTCCAGCATGCTCCCAGGCTCAGGACATGGTGGGAAACCTGCAGTGAGGACTCCACGTTCAGAGAGAGGAGGAGGTCTGCCCGAGGCAGGGACCCTCACAGCACTCCAGCAAAGGCAGGGCGCTGCTGCTGGCTTCTGAGCACAGCATGGCACTCCTCACTTCTCCCTCTTTTTCTCCTCCCCACTTCTACTGGAGCAGCAAGATGTCCTCTACAGTTTTTCCCTTCTTTTTTTTCCCCCACAAACCACCACTAGCAGACTAATATACCCCAAATTCCACATTCTTTGCTGTTTCAAACAGGACCAGATGCTCCCAGAGACAGCGAGAAAAGCTAGAGGGACTGGACTTAATCTTCTCTGGGAAGGCAAACCTTATAGGATTGTTTGTTTTCATTCTGCTGTGAGACATTCCAGCTAGTGGGAAGTTTCAAGAACTTGTTCCAATGGCTTGTTTCTCCTGCTCTCTCCCATGACAAACTGAAATCAATATTTTTGGATTCTTCTCATTCCCTTAAAGACTCTCTCGCATTCTCCCTCCCTTTCTGAGGTCACACAAACTTTGCTTTGGACTCCAAACTATTAATTTTTCTCATTACTAATTTTAGGTGTCTGAAAAGCTTCTTGCTCATCAGCCTGTAGAAGGAAGTGTTCCTATTTTGGCTCTTTTTTAAGACAGAGATTTGTATCTCAACAGCAGCAATTAAGCCTCCTTCGCACCATCCCAAGGTATCTCCAGGCCCCATTTGCTGTTCCCTCCCCTCCAAGAATATACTGAGACCCATTTTCCTGTAGAAATAGCAAACAGCTGTGCCAGACAAGGAAATCTGGGGCAGCTTTTCATGCAGGGAATCACTGTGAAGCCAAGCTGACTTCTCATAGGCCACGAAACACTGTGTCGCTCATTAAAGACTTTTGGTCTAGCTTGAGCTACACTCTTAAATAGAGATAAGAGCTCCAAAGCCCAGCAAGGATTCTTGTCAGCAATGTCTGGAAGAGAGCTGAGCCTGTAACACAGGAAGTGGTTGTGAAGCAAGCAGCAGCCTTCCTCATTTACCAACAGTTCCCTTTTCTGCTCAGCTCCTCAGCTGGGCTGGTTTGGGCTAGCCAAGGGACGTAACAGTGCAGCCTACCTGCCAGCAGGGAAGCATGTTTGTACGGCTGATCCCCCTATCTCTCCACTTGGCTTTTGGATCTCCTCAGGCTCCTGATAACCTCCTGATGTTACCACAGCTGTGTGCTTAACATAAACCCATAAAATTCCTGAGGTTGCCACATCAGCCTTTTCTCCTGTCCACACCCAGGAACTCCTCATCATCTTACATCCAGTAAACAGTTCCCTGCAGGGGCCACATTTACTGTGATAACTAACAAGTCCACTAAAGTTTCAGCTCTGATGCACGCTTTGTACAGCAGTGCTCTGCTGCCAGGTAAGCCTTTGCTGACGCATTAGTTACCAATAAAATAATATTTGTGTTCTCACAACTATCTACTGAAATCTCCGAGAACACCACAGCAAGAGCTATGAAACATTTTTAAGGAGAAAAAAAATATATATATATATATATTTTCCCCATAGAGACTTCAGCAAATTTAATATAGAGTGAAAAACATTTTGCAAAGGAAAGAAGCAGATACTGTCACAAAGTCAGTTGTGTCCAACTCACATACAAGGTTCCTTTGGTTCAGAATGGATCAGATGCAAGTCACATCATAATCAAGTTTTTCTGGTTTGGCTCCTGCATGGACAGAATATAGCTGAAATCCAGATGATCCACATTTTTTACATCAGGTAACCAGGATCACACACAGTGCAAAACAAAGCAATTTACAAATGCCCCTATCTAGACTGTGGGTCTGAAAAATATGCTGAGCTGCTTGTGCTTGTTTGGAAACACTCTTAAGTCAGCAAGAAGGCCTCTACTTGCTGCATTGCTTCATCCCTACCTGGGACAAGGTCCTGTGCAATTGTTTGTACAGCTGGAAGGAGCATTCAGGATGTCTGTTTGAGATGCAAGCCATAATTCCTCTCCTCTGCGGTCACTCGAGAATATATTCTCTGACAGACTGTATTATACGCAGTTTCTTGATTCACTTGTCTCTGAAGCTGAGGCTATGTTTTTGATAAATGCATAGGTCTATGATTACATAGGCATAAATAGCGAAAAGAGAGAATGAAAATACTAGTCAGTCTGTATTGAGAGCTGTTTTTTCAATAAAAACAAATATCGGAAGGCGTTTATTTTACAGGCCTTTCTGTAAGCCTACAGCCCATTTCCCGGTTGATGGCAGTGCTCTCATCCACAAGCAATAAAGCTGTCAGACCACCTTCAGCTGGAACATGCAATGGCTGAACTGACTGGCAAGGGGCCGTGCCACCCAAACTTCAGCTTACTACGTTCTTGACAAAGGCACTTAAATCCTCTAATGTAGATTTATGCCATGTTGTCTGGGTGCCTTCCCCACAGACGTTTCAGAAATTAATCATTCTTCCTCTACAATCATGGAAACATCCCTGAGTTAGGATGAAATCATTTTTCAATTTCTTGCCTCACTTTTTCCACCTCTTCCCTCTCTCCAGAAATACCTGTCCTGGCTGAAATAATATCACATGCTATATTTTAATCTGATGGAGAGTTTTATCTGTGACAGTTAACAAGACTCCACGAATAATTTTTAAGACTGTAACATCTCTGACATTTATTCCATTGTTTTACAGACTTTGCCGCTGTTTGGTTAGACTCACAGACACCTGTACATTCAGTATATTTTTCTGTTCCACGCTTTTGCAGTCTCCCAGAAGTGATTCATTTTAGAAATAAATAAATGGCCAGCAATGAACCGCTCTTTTTTTTCTTTCCAGGAGAAAAAAGAAGAAAATACTTGAGTAGAGAGCTGTGTTTGTAAAGCTCTTCTCAGTTTAATGTATGCAACATGAAAGATATTCTATAAAACCTGTTCATAAAAAATTATTCCCAAGCTAAACCAAAATCAACTGCAATATTTCTGCTCAACTTTAAACATTATTAGTTTCATAACTAATTATCTCACAATTACTAATATTTTTCCTTGATGAACTCTGTGCTGCCTCTTCATTATGAAAGTGCTGAAAGGTAATACGGCAGTTACATGACAATGCAAATAGGACCCATTCAATTTGCACAAAAAAAGGTTGCAAGGAGCAATTAGCACTTCATTAATATGATATAAAATGCTAATTTGCCACATATCCCAAGTGACTCAAAACTCCCTTCCATCCATATGTGCAAATAATATGATGCAGTGCGTGTGAATCAGGTTCATGGTGCATTAGCTGGAATCCCTGTGTCAGTTTTCTGTATAATAGCTATTAGTTAATATGAACAGTAGCTCGTATTTAACCTATGACAGCGGTGTTAAATGATAAAAGGATCCGCTGGCAGCAGTATCTCATAATTCCACCTCTGCAAAGTTCTCCCTTCCTTGCTATCCAGGATGAAGTATTGGAAACTGACTTCTAATCTAATTTATAAAGCAGATTGAAATGAAGTGCTGGTAGCACTCAGTGCGGCTGCTCAGCATTTTGAGAGGCAAGATCGTTCCTGGTGAGTCGCACAGCTCAGGCATTTGAGCACTCACTGGCAGCTTCTAATGATCAAAGTATTTGACTTAAATAATTGATTTATTTATAACAGTAAAGAAGCTCCAGGGGGTTGTGAATATTATGAGATATAATCACACCACTAGGGAATTAGAGACACTCAGATGTGCCTTGTGCCTGCTAATGCCCTGCGGGTGTGATTAGGATATCACACATCAAAGGAATTTGCTCTAAAATTTTTCATATAATAAATTAATAAAAGTAATTTATTTAAATAATTCCACTGATTTAATGGGACAGATCTGATGCAAGATGCTGTACACAGAGAACTACACGGATGTGGGCTGATCTAGGACAGAAGAGAAGCCCTGACCATCCTTCATTAATGCCATGGCACCAGCAGAATCCTCCGGCTGCCATCCCTGATGAGGAATTAGCATCACCTCAAAGCTCACTGTGCTGAGCATTCCCAGCGATGTTAGCCAACCTGCATTGTCTGAGGTAGAGTGAATGGGGCTCCTTCAACAAATCCCTTCCTGGAGAGAAACGCTGATTAGCAGTGACACAGAGGCAGTGCAGCATGCTGGCACAGGCAGGTTCAGTGACAGCTGAAATACCTTACGGAGATCCCGGTCTCCTCTGACCAGGTTATTTATTCAGTTTTGGAAGATGAAAACCTACCTTAATATGGCTTGACCATTGTAGACTGCAAGTCTACAGTCCTTAATGCACTTCTCACCCCAGCATTCCAAAACAATAGGGAGGTGCCCTTATTTCAATTGTACTCATAAGAAATTGGGCCACACAGAGACCAAACAACTTGCTCAAGGGCAGTCCAGGGAATTACATTTGCTCTGAGTTTCTGCTATTTGCTTCTATTCCAGAAAAACATGGGTTTTACCACAAGGATATTACAGAGCATATTCCAGCAGTAGGCAATTAACATCATATTATCTTTAACCTACTATGTGGCAAGGGAAGCACATAGATGTTCCACTTCCAGAAGTACAATGCTTTCCTCTATCATCCATTTGACTCCCACCTCCCTTTAGATATTTATAAACATTAATCAGATACCTCCTCAGTCTTCTTTTCCTAGGCTGAACAGATCCAGGTTACTCAGCCTTTCCTCACACAGGAGATGCTTCAGGCCCTTTTTATCATCTTTGTGGCCCTCGACTGGACTCCTTCTAGGAGATCCCTGTCTTTTTTTGAACTAGGAAGCCCAGAATTGGACACAGTATTCTAAATGTGGCCCCACCAAGGCAGAGCAGAGTGGGAGAATCACCCCTCTTGCCCTGCTGGCCACGCTCTTTTTAATGCACCCCAGGATACCATTGGCCTTCTTGGCCACAAGGGCACACTGCTGGCTCATGGCCAACCTGTTGTCAACCAGGACCCCCAAGTCCTCCAGTGCAGAGCTTCTCTCCAGCAGGTCACCCCCAGAACAAGTCATGCATGTTGTAAGTAAAGAAATCAACAGCAATTATAAGTTTCTCCAAAAGCACTATCTTTACGACTAAAATCAGAAGGGGAGGGGCTTCAAGGGATTTGTTTCTGTCAATGGGCAAAAGCCTGAGGCTGTGTTCAGTTTTTCCACACTTCAGAACCGTTCCCATCCTCGTATATCTGTTCTGATTTTGGCACAAGAAGCACTACATGTGCCTGGTAGGCCTATTATCAGTCTATGTCACAAAATGAGGTACACAGAGGCATATCACAAATCAGATGTTCATCATACCATACATGCTTTAATTGCAAGGGTCAGGTCTGAGACCAGCTAACATTCCAAATGTGTCCAAAATTCAGTCTCTCTCACTCAGCAAGTTCAAAAGAAACTTTTCTGTCTTAGAATTTCAGGACTTAAGTTGAGTCTGGAGTCATGCAGTCCATTACCAATTAGCCTGACAGTGCTACATGTAGCATGCTGTGTTGAAAACAAACATACACATTTCTCTAGGTTTAGAACCTCTCTCCCTTTCTTTACATCATTCTTCCATCCTATTGATGTAGTTTTGCCAGCGTGCACATAAAGAGGACGTTTTTCTCCCCAGCATTGGACACAGCAGTTTTCACTCGATGGGACGTGGCAGAGGCTCTACAGGAGTGCAGCCCCCACATTTAGGATGGGCTTGATCTGTCCACGTGGTCTCGTAACAGGATGTGTTTGTTTGGTCCTAACTTTGTCTCTGTTACTTCTGGGTTAACCCACCCCAATTTAGCCTTGCAGAATCAAATCAGTAATCGGAAAAACTCAGAAATAGTGTTTATTTACAGGCTCATCTTTAAAAAGTAAAAAAGGCAGCAAATCACTGACATATCTATGATCATTCCAGACAGAGTCATGTCACCAACTCTGATCCCAATTTCAAATACTTCCTGTTTTCTGTGGCTGTCAACTTGAGTTTCAACAGCTACCTGATCTGAGTGAGCCTGGGAAATCTCAGATATGAAACCAAGTCGCACTGTAACACAGGTCAGTAATTCTGATCCTAATGCTATCCCAACACGCATCCTACAGCATGGACGCCTGTTAGCTAAAACTTCAGTTACAAAGCGTCTACCCTTGAAGCATGCTGTCAAGTTCACAAGCATCCAGTGAAGATCAAGGATTATTAACATCAGCTCTCAGAACAGAGGTTGTGTGTTTCTCTGTTGTGTCTCTTTTGTTATCTGTATCAGCCATGACCTGTGCATTACTCTCAAGGATAACAAAAGCAACAATACTTCGAACAAACAGGCTTCTTAGGAATCCAGAGAACTGAATCAGAGAGAGCTCACACCAGAAAGTCCAGACTCTGGATATTTCAGCACAGAAAATATCTACACTCTTGATCAGTGTCAAAACTTGAATGTCAAGGAATATGACTTTTTAAAGTTGAAGCTTGTAAACATGCAAGAATTTCCATGATTATTTATAACTGCAAGTATTATTTATATGTATACATGAAGGTCTACTAGGGACTCTGAAATTCTCTTACTTTCCATACAACAGTGCCCTCTCTCTTAACTAAAGCAACAGGTGGTCAGAGTTTCTCAAAACCCAACCTCAGCAGTACAATGAAGAGCACGGAGGGACTCTATATCTACCATTAGTGTAACAGCATGCCAAATGGCAAACCACGGCCAAGCTCAGAGGCAGGACCATAACTGCATGCCAATACAGGCATGTAAATCACAAGACAACTGTGACTAAACAGTAGCTTTTATGAGCATGATCTGGCCTTGAAGCTTGGCCATAGCAAACCAACAACGGTAGTGGTCAACACATGGCTCCAAAGAGTCAGACCACAGACAACAAGCCTGTAACCAGGATGAAGGTCAAGACTTGGGGTGATAATGGCTCACCTTCACAGGGATACAAAAGTGTTACATTTGCACAAGCTGAATCTCCAACTTGCTTTCATCTTCATCCTCCATTGTAGAAGTTCAGCTTTTAGATAACAGACGCACAAAGGCTCCATGCCAAATCACACCCGAGTGAAAGACGCCAAGAAAAATCTAGAGTTGGAAATGAAGCATTTCAGGCAATATGAAGACAACAATAAACCCAGTAAGACCAGTGGAAAGGAAAAGCAGAGGGGGAAGATCTCTGATGAGTGGCTTCCCCTTTTTCAGAAAGCCACTCACCTTGCAGCCTCTCATACCACCCGAATTCAGTTAGAAGCCACTCTCCTTCATCCCAGTGCTTTTGTCCCAAGCAATGTGAAAATCTTAGTGCTGGCAGTGTTTGCAGCTGTAGGAAATAAGATATAACCTCTAGTGCCATTTGTACGCTGCTGGCAACGGAGCCTGGTAACTCTATCACCAGCAAGGGCCAGAAGGTACAGAAAAAAAAAAAAAAAACAGTTAAAGAAACCACAGTCTTGGTGATCAGCATCACACTTGCCCACTCATTCTGCCTGGAAAGGAAATCCCCTCCTTTTGAGCTGACTGTTAATATGCAACTCTTCTCTGAAAAACATGGCATTGTCCTCCCGAACCAGCCAGATTCCTCAGCAAAAGTTTCAGATCTGGAACTTCAATTAGATGACTAAATCCACATTTGCTCCCATGAAAAAGGCTGCTGAGGGGCTTAGAAAGGAGAGTACTATGAGGAAGTGCCAACACAACCTTCTGCCATTTGAAAGAATCGCTGCATATTCTGACCTCCTGGCTAGGCCACCCCATAAACATAGAGGAAGATATCCTACCTTGTGTAGCTGCCCTAGCTGTTTTCTGGGCCATTTAGGCCTTTTGAGTAGAGTCCTGTGAACTGAATGAACAAAATTCAGTTCTTGCTGCACACTTGTGGAGATACAGCCAATACCATCCTGGAAAGATCTCAGTGACATGTTTCTACATGAGGTAGAAAGAACAACACTTAACTTTTTAGGACTTTATATTGCTCCTGATAAAATCTGCAGGAAATTTGTCTTTGGTTTCAAGGGAGTAGAAGTTGTACTATAAATGTTAAATGAAGTTTGCAAGGGTTTTTTTTTCTAAACCTGCCTCTTTCAAGAAACTTTCAAAACAAGAGCAGTTTCTTTACAGCTGATAAATAGACAAAAAAATGTAGAACTCATTACCTCTTAGCAACCATTTTACATGACAGAAGCACTGTTATTTAAAGGCCACTCCTCATTTGATGAAGAACTGCAATGATTTTAAGTAAAAGGTTTAAATCTAGCTCATTACATGAAGTTCCCCACTCCATCCTATCCCACCCCCTCCCACTAGCCTGACAGGCTTGGAGTCTATGAAAGGAGGAATGTAATGAGTATACATTAACGTTATATGCTTTCCACAGTTCTTGTTCTGGTGTGACCAGATTTATGTACAGAGTAACTTGAATGTAATCCATCAAGATTATACACAGCATTGGTTTCAACATTTCTACAGGTAGCACGGTCTCCAAACTCTCTTAGCTGTGGTTGTATGAAAGGAGCTGAGATGTGGTGACACAATGTTCATTTGTTTTGGTGGCAAGACTCAATTAAAACAACATAACAGGGTTTAAAAAAAATACTAATCTGTGAAAAAATGTGAAAGTGAGTTAAGTAAAACCTTCAAATATTCCCTTGTTCAGGACAAGCTGTGTGGGCTGACAGCTGATCCCAAGGGAGTGAGAGGTCTTAGAAAAAGCCCTGCTACGAAAGGACTGGCTGTTAAGGCAAATCCCCACGAGTCGGAGCCCCGAGGAGGGTGAAGCCCAGCTATTGATGCCCAAACACAGAGAAGACATTGTAAAGGAAATATGGGGGATGAGAATGGTAGTGGAAGAAACAAAATAGGGGCTGCTTCCCACACATGGGGACAACAAACCTGGAAAAATAAGAAACTACTTCTTCACTAGACAGAGTTTTCAGGAAGAAAGACATCCCATGGTGTTGAAAGCACCACCTGGGTAATTAGGGACACTGTGCTACCACTGCTTGAAGCATGGAGGAGGACACGGGTTATTAAAAATAAAACAGAAATACAAGGAGGCTTCTTTGCAAGAAAGAATAATTTCAGTTGCTGCAGTTTTTGATGGAGAAAAAATAAATAATTAATTAAGTGACCTCAAGTATTGCTAACTCCCCATTTTCATCACAAGCTTTGGAATAGCCAAGGCTGTTCCCAGAGTCTCAGGATCCCAGGGCCTTGTTACCAAACTTCATGCTTTCCAAAAAGGATTGAAGTCCAACCAAGTAATGTTTTAAAGCCTCTTCTTTTCACACACAAACTACAACCACAAATGTACTGTAAACTGTTAGAAATAAATTTTAATCTCAGCTGGGAGTGAGAGAGGGAAAGGGAGAAGGGTCACATGAGCAGCCTTGATTCTAGGGCTGAGAGTCAAGAAATGCTGCAGAGAAGAAAAGCCCTATCATTGTTATACATTGTCCAGAGTCATGAAAGGATTTACATTGGAGGCAATAATCACAATAAATTACATATAGAGAGTGCTTTTCTTTGAGAAACTTACAGGTAGTTTTACATACCTGCAGTTCTTCCATGCCATTACACCTCAAGCCATATTGTTACTCCTATAGTTGTTTCATGGCATACTGCGTAGGTGCCCTGAAAGCTAAAATGCCATGCCCCAGCACACAAACTCAGAAGAGATAATAGGACCCCAAAAGCCCTCTTTCCAGACCTCTCACCAAATTGATCTGAATATTTAATGCTGTTAAATGACGTTAGTACAACAACAAAAAGAAAACATTTTACAAAGATTCAACGCAAAAGGAAGGCAAGTTTCCTTATTTGGCACTAATTCTCTAAGTCGCTTGTATAATGCTCCTACTTTTGCTAATACATGAGCTGCAGGAGAGCAGAACAAATTGCTGGAGTCTTCCACATGAAAGAGTATTTCCCATGTGTGAGGTTAGATTTACTTCCCCAGAACTTTATTTCCCCAGAAAATTTTTCCATGAAATAAATCCACTCAGGGAGGAGGAATCTATTTGCAGCATCCATCCTTCACAGTAAATTGCCTATGATAAAGGTGGTTTCTACAAAGTAAGCAGGGTATTCAGCTGTGGAAGTATAATTAAAATACATCTGTACAGTTCTTGGAGTCCTCAAAGAGAAGATGTGGCTAGCAAGACCTGGGAGAGCCCATTAGCAGCCTGGTTTTCTCATGACATGAACTTTCATGCATACCCCAGGGCAGTTTCCATTAAGAGCAGTGTTGCATTTGTTTAAATTTGCATTAAGAACAGCAATGCTTTGTTTCTTAGAAGGCAAAATCGTCTCAGCAATTACATTACAAGACAAGCATCTCTGCTTTTATTTAAAAAAAAAAAATAAAAGGAGATGTCTAGATCTGGTACTCACAGAGAGCTTCAGGAAATGCACAGAGCAGCCATGCTGAACCCATCTCTGGGAGTTCTGATGAAGACCACAGCCCTCCAGCATTCAATGCTAACACAGGGCACTTGCAGGAAGATGACAACAGGACAGCCCTATGGCCCCACAGGATGCCAGCGAACCCTGCCCTGAGCTTCTGGTGGCCTCCAGGCCTGATGAGCACTGCAAATTACCTTTCCCACTTTATGCCACTCCTGTCTGGGCCCATAATGCTTAAGTTCACCTCTCTGTGCATACTGATAAAAAATTTAGGCTTAACTTCAATAATTGCTAATGTAACTTATCTTCAAGTGCTCCCATGCCTTTCATTTTGCTGCACAGGTCTAAATGCCCCAAACATGACATGCCCCAAGCACATACAACTGACTTTTATCTTGAGGCACCAAGATAGAATCATAAGGTTTGGAAAGACCATTAAGCCATCTAGTCCAACCACCAACCCATCCTTACCATGCCTACTAACCACCTCCCTCAGTGCCACATCTACCCTTTTCTCAGACAGTTCTACTGATGGTGACTCTACCACCTGCAGCCTGTGCTGGGCAGCCTGTGCCTCACCACTCCTTCTGAGAAGAAATGTTTCCTAATATCCAGCCTGAACCTCCCCGGTGTAATTTAAGGCCATTACCTCTCATCCTATTGCTATTACCTGGGAGAAAAGGCCAACCCCCACCTGCAACAAGGGCAGGCTGGATGGGGCTCAGAGCAATCTGGTCTAGTGGGAGGTGCCCCTACCTACAGCAGGGGAATTGGAACTAGATCATAGAATCCTTGGAGTTGGAAGGGACCTTTATAGGCCATCTAGTCCAACTGCCCTGCAATGAACAGGGACATCCACAGCTAGAAGAGGTTGCCCAGGGCCTGATCCAGCCTCAGCTTGAATCTTAAGATCTTGCAATCCAGACGATCTTAAAGGTCCCTTCCAACCCAAACCATTCTATGATTCCTTTCAGGTAGTTGTAGAGAGATAAAATATCAGTGAAAGATGTAGGTGTGGTATGTGTTGCTTTAGCATATTCAAATGTTTTCTTGGACCCCTGTCTCCTGTATCAGCACTTCCATGCTCAGGAGCTCACAGAGACAAAAATGAACAGTCCAGGTCAGGTGACACTAGGCAGGTCATTGGATGGACTTGATCTTAAAGGTATTTTCCAACCTAAATGATTCTACTGCAGTATGAAAATAATGAATTTGCAACATGGTGCTGTATAGGAACTCCAATCACTGACCTCAAAGCACTGAGGACACTCTGTGAACTGCAATAAATAGGGCAGAACAGATCCTTAGCAGCCAAACTTACAACAGATCATCTCTTGCAGAGGCTGCATACATTTGTGTCGAAAATGGCTCTACTTCTTTTGAACAAATCACACAGAAGACAGCAGTGTTTCTGCTTGCAAAAGCCTCACACAGCTAACACAATTTCCAAATAACTACCATAGGTGACCACACAGCAGCAAGTACCTCTGTTGATGCCAATAGGAAAAACAGTACTTTAACATAGCAATATTTTGCAAATCACAGATTCTCTTTTCCCACATCCCAATTGTTACTTTATTATCACCATCATCTTTAAATCCCAGAGAAAGAGCTAGGGATTTAAAACAGATTATCAACATTATAGCAATATTTGTGGAACTTGGACATAAGTTGAAAAGTTGTAAGAGGGAAGACTTGGGAGGAATTACTGGAAAGTTGGTCTGCATGCACTGCTGGAATGCTTATTGCTTCTCCAACTAAGTTTCGGTTTGGTTTTACAAGCATGGCATCCTTTTCACATTAGCACATGGTATGTGAAACTTCACCCTGCTTTCCAAAAATAGCAGCTCTAATGAGTTTCATGGTAGATGCCCTGCTGATCGAACACGGGTTTATGAGCAATACAAAGAATCAATAGGATGCTTGCACTCCATGCATCAGCCCAAGTACAAACACGCTGCAGAATGCCTGCCTCCTGCCCACACAAGTGTTATTTGCTGGCAAATGAACAAGAAGACACAAATACAGTCATACCACAGCTCATGAATAAGCTCAGCTGAAGTAATAACATACAATCAAAACTCCCTAACAAAATACTTCAAAAAACAATAGGTTGGATACAACTTTCTGTTGCAAAAAGGAAGCTAGGAAACAGTGATACACATTTAGTCTCTTTCCCTCAATGGGGATACTAGAGAAGAAAAAGAAGTTGGGTGCTTACTGCACCCTCCTTTCTTCCATCCAAAGCAGACAAGGCCAGCAGTAAGCTTAGGCTCCACCTGAGGGCATCATCTTGACACAAGGGCATATAACAAAGTTCATAAGCAGCACTGAAATCCTAAAAGGGAATATTAATACTTATCTTCCATATTTCAAGACTACTGTTAGCAGGGCACAGGAGATAGCCTGATCAACATGGTTCATGAGGAAATACTAAGCTCTAATATGACTGGAACTTCAAAAGCACTAAAGATAAATTTGTCTGCCAAGACAGAGCACATTACTTTTTACGGAAGCACGGAAAGGCAGCCAACGTACTGTGATCCCCATTCTTACTATATGATCAGCTACATCCTACTCTTTTATTCAAAACATTGCTATTTTGCCACTTGACAAGAAACACTCATGCAACCAGAGAGGGAACTGGAATGACAAGAAAGTCACCTCAGTTCACGACTAGGCTGGAGGTGCAACTGAGAGCAATCCCATTATGTGACCGGAGCAAAAGCATCCTAAGCAGACTGCCATAAGTTCAGGAGCCCCCGCATCAGAGAGCCTAACATGCTTGCAGCATACAAGACAAGAGCCTTCCACGTACAACAATTGCACAAGGAATACCCCATCAAAACACCTTGGCAGCCTGCAAATCATTTGCTACCCACACCTCCAGGGACTTTGAGGAAGCAAGCCTTGGGATAGATGAATTATTCAACCAGGGCTAGATATAACTTGTAAGACCTTAAGTTGGGCAAATTTACTGCAGAGAGACAAAGGGTAAGCATTGCATAGTTTCTAAGCTCTTCCTCACCCAGAGAAGCTCAGTAAGGTGAACTGCCGCATTCCCAGCAACTTTCCCCTACAGCATCTATTTCCCAGGAGACAGGAACCAGGCCTAGTTAAAATAATTATGTCCCAGATCATAACATCTTGCCCTCCTTTCTGCACCGAGAGAACCATTATGTCGGTGTGCATTGCTCAGCCTCTCACTATCACACATACAATTAAGTTCAGTTTCTAAAAGCCATACCTGTAATTGGAGCCAGCTGCAACCTTTCTGACACATACTAATTGCCAGTAATGATTTAAGTGCAGTAAATTCACATGCTGCAATTGTTTTAAATAAGGGAATCTCTCTGAGCTTTTCCCTGAGAAAAATCTGTTAATCTTTGCTGCTGACTTATCAAATCCTCGAGTCACCTGTTTGCCATCATTTTCAAGAGCTGATAACGTGTTTATTAGAGCCATAATATGCAGGTGGAAGCGTAAAGGTCTCATTTGGTAGAGTATGAATTCTAACTAATATATCTGCATGGAAAAGCTTGGTTTCACTATTCAGCTGTGCCTCTGCAAAGAATAAAAACCAAAATAGTATCTTTTATTCCTTTCAAATAGAGTATTAGCTCTTCTAAGCTCAGTACATATCTCAAAATACCTTTTGGATGAGCACGACAGGCTTTTTTTCATTAAGCCTGAGATATCACTTCCTATGGTGAATATACGCAGCCCTAGATAATTTCAGCTTAATTGTATTTTTCTTTTAACTATTTTTTTTCATGTATAAAAGCAATTTTTACAAAGAAATAAATGCCATGTTGATTCTACAAGGATGGCTTAAGAGTTCTTCCCACAAACTATTTTAATTTCCTACAAAAGATTATACCTGAGATATTGCAGACAATACTTTCTTTTATCTCCCTGAAATACTTGATCTCCTTTCTGCAGAGACTGTGTGGAAAGGGTTGGGGTTTGGTTTTTTGTTATTTTCCTTTTTTATGGNNNGGGGGGGGTGGTTGTTTGATTTTTGAGGCATACTAGTGAAATTACTGCAGCTTGAAAACAAATACAGAGGGTTTATCTGCCTACTTTTTTCCCCACCAGTGAGCTACTCAGAGTGGACAATCATATTGCAAATGGGTTCTGCTGCAGCTGAGTTCACTGGCTGTTCAGCTGGTTTTTATCTCTGTGAATAAATGACCTCAACTCCTGGGGGAGCACATATGAAAGCCTAGCCTTAAATGAACGTTGTCATGTTCTAAGATCAGGAAAATAAATATGCTGTTGCAAAACACAAATGAGGCTGGTTGTATTATAATAAAGCACCATTCCATTGCTTTGTTCACATGCGTAGTAAGGAAACAACTCTTTAATTTTTATTTCCAATTTCTTTATTTTTTAAATCAGAAAATTAAAATCATCATCTTCCCATTTCAGGCTGTATGTCAGTGAGATTTACTGTTTGCCATTGCCATCTTGGTGATCACAGACTCCAGTTTCCATTTCTGTTTCAGAAATACCCTTAACTCTTGGAATCTGTGTCAATAGATAAGGGCATGGACAGACAGAACCTACAGCAAAGCAAGAACAACCACATATAGTTTGGGGCCTAACTCAAGTATCTGCTATCTCCAAAAACATGTTCAAAACCCTCTCCCTTGAGGCTGCAGGAGCCTCCTGCTTCAATCACAGGGCATGAGCAGCAGGAGAAAATGCACAGGCCAGCATCTGACAGAGGGATGCTCAACAAAGCATCTTCAGCTATATGAAAGAGAAGAGAGATAAGTACTTAAAAATACTGACCAGCTACTCAAGAAATCATGGCAGCTTTTTCAAGTGAAAGAGCAAGCTTGAATCTGAAGAGAAAGAATATATAAGAAACGAAACAAGACTTGAAAACCTAAGATTACGTTTGGGACAGCCAAGCTTTCCAACTGCAGGTTAGGAATTTCATCTGAGTTAGGACTCCCTCATTTAGCTCCTGAGCATGTGAACTAGGGGCCTAATTCTAGGACAGTATGTGGTTTACTATAAAACAAATCTAGCATACAATAATTTCCTTCCACAATTCCCATGGCTTGTGGCATGGCCCCAAAACCTCTTCCATGATTCACGTCCAAACCTCCCAAGAGAGATGTGATGGCCAAATTGTTAGTTTTAGTGCATGAGTAGCTAGGGTGAAATGACAAATGCTAACACTAAGTCATATTGTGGAGATGACCGCAGCTATGGGCAGACAGCAGAACTCCACTGACGGTTTATTATTAGTATCTTGAATATGTGTAAAAAAGTGGGTTTTTTTTTGTTTTAAGGTAAATAATATTTTCCTACCTAACTGGCCACTCCTCAGGGACAATTTGTTAGTCATTCCACAGTACAGGCCAATTTCTTTTTTCCAGAGAGGAGAACAGAACGTCTCAGTAGATCGAATAATCAAATGCACTGACATTCTGAGGTGTCTTAAAATTCTTCAAGTCTGCTTCTATGCCCAATAATCTCCTAAATCTACATTTTACACAAACTCTGAGCCAGTGCTGACCATGCCCAGACTAACACCTCCTGGAATAGATTTCCCTACCGCTGAAAAGCTTGCCAGAGTAAATAATGAACCAGTTTGCTGATGCAGTCTATTCCAGAACTCCTCCTAGCTTTAACCTTTCCAAATAGCCTCCAAATCTGAAAATACAGCTAATCTGTGGCTCCAGCTAGTGAAATTATTCATTCCAAATTTCATGTTTGTTGTTAATTATCCCCTTTTTCCTCCTGTTTGCAGATTAATCATGTTCAATCCATCAAACCATGCACAGAAACAAGTCTCAGTCTCTGTTCAGTACTCGTTGCTCCTGATACAACAATGATCAGTGATATCACATTCTTTCTTCCTTGTCCCTGTCTCAGTGATTGAAACTATTTAATACTTGTCACTATTCATATCAATTCAAGAACGTGTATACCTTCAGCACAGCTTTGCAGAAAAACAAACATTTGTGAGCATTCTGGTTTCATCAATCTGTCTGAAAATACCTCCCAGGATATTAACCAGCAAAATATTAGAAGAAACTAACAGAAGAACTTCACAACATTTGATTGTAAAAACAGTCACTGGAGAGATCACATTATGCAACCAGCTCTATCTAGCCAGCTCACCTGAAACTTCTGTCAGTTAGAGATAATTTGACAGTGGAAAGCAGAAAGGCAGAGGTGGGCCTCAGAGGACCAGCAACATCCCTTTTTTCCTTTCAGAGCAGTTCCTGCTTCATGTGTGGTGTCCCACAAACTCTGAGCAAAGCTGCAAGCCAGTTATTCCTGGTTTTGAAGCAGAAGTGGGGGCAGAGGATGATGCAAGGACAATGGTGACCAATGGAGAAGCAGAATATGAAGAACAAGATCTGACTGAGGTTAAAAGAAAATATGACTGAAAAAATTAGCATGTTTCCTAGGACATTTACACCTTCAAAAGTATCTAAACCCCACTAGTCTAATCAGATAGAGGTACTGGGAAATGGAAGTGAGCCAGGGGCCTGTCATGTGAGCAAAGGAGGAACCAGGATAGGCAACACCAAAAGCTCAAGCTGCTGTACAGCAGTGGGGAGCATATGGTACCTATTTCCCATGCAGCCCCTAAAGCTTGAAGAAAGGGAACAAAGATGAGCCATGCCTGAAAACTTGGCTGCTTAACATTCAAGAGCACAATGGAAAGGAGTTGCTTGCAGCCACTGAAAATCCAGTAATGCTGGTAGGAATAAGAGTTCAGGCCAGGCCAGTGCACTGTAGCTTGCCAAATTTGGAAGTGGCTTCATTCAAACTTAAGCATCCTCTTACCCTCCTATCTGATGGGCTCTTAACGCAGTTCTCCTGTCTCCCATGTGTGAATAGGCAGTTGTAATGTTATGTTCCTACTTGCAATAAAATACCAGAGCTGTAATAACAGTGCAGAAGCTGGAGAGAATTCAGGACAAGAACCGAGCATTTAAGAAAAATGCCTAGTTAACTATCATTAATAAAAACCTCTTCACAGAGTGGCAAGTTTCTGTATGCTATGTATCATCTGAACTTCCCCTGAAAAATAAACAACCACTAGATCCCCAAGGACTTTTCCAACAGTCACAAAATATATCTAATGAGACAATGTTTAAGAGACCTAATTATAAGAAAAAATAAACCTTGATAACCATCTTATCCCACATACAGTTCAAATATGACTCAGAGTTTGTTTTAATAATCCATATAGGTTAACACGGCACGGTCCAAGCTGCACTGCAGCTACTGAGAGATCATGAAGAGGAGCTCAAAGCTTACCCACAAGACACCAGGCTAAATGGAGGTTAAGGAACAGAGATGTTATGGAGGGCTGAAAATAGCAGCCTTGAGAAAGCAGGGCTTCACATGGCATACTAATATCTTTATATCAATTTTGGCCACTTTGCTCTGATCACCTGTGTCAACAAGGCATTTCCTCTGTTCTGTACCTTGAGCCACATCACTGCACCTGCCCTTGAGGGAGGAGTTATTGGATTTACCCAGCTTCCTCTTATCTCTGTTTACTCACCAAAACTACTCTGCAGAGAAAACTCCCTGAATCAGTCCCAGAGCTGCAGTTTCACTCATATGCAAAAACCCAGATGTAGCATTAAACATGCAGAGCTAAAAAAAAAAAAAAAGAAAAAAAATGACCTCATTGTGAGTAACCACCACAAGCCAAGGCGGGTGAAGTCACTGGGGATTTTTCTTTCCAGCACGCCCACACCAGTGGGACTCTTTCTGAGGGACAGACACCTGCAGTGCTGCTGGGCACAGGCAAACCTTTCTTCACTTTCCTTGAACTGGTGGAGAAGAAAGTGGGCAGCCAAGAGAACAGATGAGGAAATGGGTTCAGACATGATGCTTCTGCTACCTGCACTGGGCCAAAAACAAAAAAAAGATACGAGTCATAAGGAACTTTGCTTCCATACAACACTGCTGGATGTGCTCCAGAGCCATGACCCTTATCAGCGTGTCATTGAAGTATTGCTAGGCAAGATGCTGGAGTCACTGAAGCAAGAGAGAGAAGTCCCCAGATTTCTTATTGTGTGTAATTTTGTATAACGTTAACTAACCATAAACCCTCCTGAGATCTCTCTTGGTTTTAATCTTAAAACAGACCCCAAAAATGACACAGAGCTAAAGAACAAAAAAAAAAGTAAAAAAAACCGCACAACATTTAGCTTTGAGGAAGTAAATAAGTCCCAATGATCACAGATACCAGGCTTCAGCTACATCTTGTTACATGAAGCAGTCATTCAACCCAGAAGTGGAAATAAAACCCCAGGGCTGAGTGCCCAGAAGCTGAGACGAAGCGAGACACGGCTCTCAGTAAGTCTTCCCACAGAACAATCGGCTTCTTCAAGGTGAGCAGAGATTTTAACCGAAGGACAAACAGGAAACTGTTAATGACAATCTTAAAAGGTTAGATAAGAAAACAGGTGCCAAAGTACCTTATATTTATCTACTTGGCTTTCACCTGCAGATACTTTTCACCACTTAGAACCTCCTGCGTGGACCTTTACTGACCCACCATATTACTTGCATAAGCCTTCACTTAAGTCATTTGTGTTGAAGAACTGTAAACTCATGGGAAACTTGTGAAAAATCTGAAAATGTTCTTAAAGGCAAATGATCTGGCATTTGTCTCGCCTGTGGATGGCATTCTGCCTTTGTTGAGGTGATTCTCTGTACTTACATAAAAGACAGAGCCTTAGATCTTAAGCTCGGGACTCCCATACATCTATTGACTCCTCAGCAGGCAGGTTTCTAGGGGCAGAGCTCTCTTCACAGAAGCATGGAACTTTGGAAGTGTTCATTATATAAAAACCAGTTCAAAATTGAACAAAGCATTGAAGTGTAACTGATGCAGCTCTAAATTTGTATCATCCAGCTTTCCAAGCCCTTATGCTATTTCTACTGACAGAAGAGTAATCTCCGGTTAGAATAAGGCTGTACCTGACAGTATGCCAAACTGCAATTTCAAAGAAATACACCACCATTTACTAAAGGTGGGCAGGAAAGAAGGATATCAGCACACTGAAGCATTTTCTCACCCTCTGTTTCTAAGTACTTGTACCAGTGCTTCTGAAGTCCCCTTCTTCTATCAAGTGGAAAATTTCTGAGATTCCAGAGGCACACGTGACTTAGCTAGAAAAATGCAAGGCCCAACCTTTTAGCACACAGGCCACCCACATGAAGAGATCGCTCACAGGACCTGGGATAAGAAGTCTGAACTCACAAACAAATCAAGAGTTTGATCTTGTACAGGTTTAGCAGAGCTCAGAGTCATGTCCAGTGAATCAAGCAGAAGTAACTGCAACACTAGCACTTTGCTGCCAAAGCTTTAAGTAGGAGAAGACAGTGATCAATACTGTAGAATAAGAAAAATAATGGGAGCACAGCCTGGTTGCAGAAGCACACAGGAACACTGGACATTTTGACTTGTAGGTAAAGAGAAGATATAAAAACACAATTACTTGCTAGAGGAAAGAAAACTAGGACATAAGTGAAAAGAGAGGTTGATAAGCAAACGGAACAATCGAATAAAACCAGTTAATTTGAGACTTTCTCAATACCTAGAAGACAGAATATACTTAAGGTGTAGTGATGCCAAAGTACCACATCATTTTCTGGTACTCTGTAAGTTTACATAGCTGCAAGGCAACAATTTTTCCTGATAAAATCATTCAACAAGAAGCTTTCTAGTGATTCACTCACTTCTAAAATAAACACTATCACAGCTGATTATAAGCACTTACCCATGCTGTAAATGCTGTCATGTTCAGACACACAGAAGCATAACATTACTTTCAATAACAACATCAGGAAAATGACATTAGTTTTCTGAGTTAAGCAAGGTCTTCCTTTCAGCTCAAGGGCATTTGTCTGTTTGCCTATAATATGGAAACTTTTGAATGTCATATCCAGGCAAGACCAATGTTCAGGAGAAGTTCTACAAATCAAAGCACAGATCATATGATTTTGATGACAACTCACTCACCCAAAGAGAAAAGTGAAGGATGCATGCAATCCCTCACCTCTTTCTAGCCAAACCAATAACTTTATTTCTCCCTACAATTTCCTATACTCTGAAAAGAAAAATAACAGTTGCTATTAACCATCTGCTTCTCATCCCATTATAGTTAAAATGTGGGCAACTGAATAACTTATTTCTTTTTCTTCTGCCTACAAAGATAAGACTGTTGGGAAGGAAAAGCATATTCCCAGATCCTAACACAGGAACAAATAAGGAATCTTCAGCAAATGAGAGGGAGATGAGAGAGAAAGAGCCCCCTATTTAATAGAATCATAGCATCCTTAAAGTTAGAAGGGACCTTTAAAGGTCATCTAGTCCAGCTCCCCTGCAATGAACAGGGACACCTACAGCAAGATCAGGTTGCTCAGCACCCCATCCAGCTTGGCCTTAAACATCTCCAAGGATGAGGCTTCCACTACATCTCTAGACAACCTGTGCCAGTGCCTTACCACCCTCCCTATAAAAGTCTCTTTCCAGTACTCCAGGTGAGGCCTCACCAGTGCAGAGCAGAGAGGCAGGATCACCTCCCTCATCTTGCTGGTCACACATCGTTTGATACAGCTCAGGATACAGCTAGCTTTCTAGAATGTGAAGGCACACTATTGACTCAGTTCCAGCTTGCCATCCACCAGTACCCCTATAGCAATTGGATAGATCAATACAATGTGAAAGGTGTTACAACAGAAGTGCGATGATGGAAGGACCAGCGCAATAAAAAGGTACTATAAAGGAAGGGAAGAAGATGGCTCACTTGTATCAGAAGATCCTAGGTTCACAGGAAAAAGCTTCACCAAGAGAGATCTCCAGAAAGAGAACCTTTCCTAGTAGCAGTCAGCCATTAAATGAGGTCTAAGATAGGTGCAGCCAGGCTCCACCTCTTCTGGTCTCACAGGTGAATTGCTTTCACCTGTGCTCCCAGGGCTGACCGGGTTTTTTCCCCAGGTGCTCAACCAGGGGTTCAGGCTGTGACTCAGCAATTCCCACGCAACCCTCAAGTCTTTTTCAGCAGGGAAGCAATTTTCTAGTAGAGATTGAAATGGGGGCACCCTGAGTATAAAGGGGCAAAACTGCAACAAGAAGGAGTACCTGAAGAGACAGTAGATGGGAAGGTAGGCTGAAGAAAGCCCATGGGGAGAAAAGCTTGATGAAAGGAGTTCTCAATGCTTACAGTACATTCATGGCTACAGAAGACAGAAAGTGATGATTTCCAATATTACATCTTTCTGAAAGCAGTAGAAACAGCCCCTCTGACAACCTTTGAACTTTTTATGAGCTAGGTTTGTTGAAAAACTTGGCGTTAAAATGAATCTGTGAGGGACACTGGATTTACTCCGTGTACTAAGAGTGCTGTAGAGGCAGAAGGATGAGGTAGGCCATGGTATGGGCTTTATGCCCCATCTGGGGATGGCCAAGGAGCATGGTGTTAAGCCACACATCCACATCTAAGGGCAAGTGTTTGCTGATGAATAAGTGGCATTTCTACCTCAGGGTACCCAACATGCACATCAGCTGCCTTAAAGTGAAAAAATAGCGAAGATGAGATACTGCAAATTTTATCATGAGGTGACTTAACAAGATGAGTGTTTTGCCCCTGCCTGGCTGGACCTGCAGGAGTTGACCTCATGGTAGGGTGTTAGTAGCATAGTTGCCTTCACTGAGCTTTCCCATTCAGACAGGTAACATGTACCTTTGTTATCACGACAAAAAAGCACTCAGGTTTCACTAACGGTGAAAATATGATGATTCACTTCTAAGTGCCCTCTACAAGAAACTGAAACCACTTGCACTGGCTCTGGATGTCATCAGTTATTTTTTTTTCTTTGCTTACTTTCACTTAAAAGCAAATAATTTGTCTGATACAGAGATGCATACATACAGTAGACAAGCCTCTGCAAATTCTGCAAATATTTTTTTCAAATTTACTTTACAAATATCTGCAAGTAGTACAGTTTGATTTCTCCACAGAACCTGAATGTTTCATCACGGCACTGTCTTGCAAATAGTCCAGAGGAAATTTAATAGAACACATTAAATTCCTTACCACCATCACTCTGGAGGAACAACCCATCTTCATATTTTAATTTAAAATAAATCTTATTGTTCTGCATTAAAAAAATAAATCAAAAGTCAACATGCAAGTGAAAATCCTTTCATGCATACACATCCTCTTATTATTCTGCTCACGTGCCAGAATCACAACATACTCAATGAATACACATTAAACCTTTCACAAGCATTAATTATCCAGAATAAGGCTAAATTTTTGTTTAAAGTCCATATTATTAAAATATTATCAGAAGCTTTCGCACTACACTAATTGAGGACCATTTTAATATTCCCTGATATGTATGCTGGGCAACCACTTTCAGCCCTTCAGGGTAGAGACTAGCTCTTCACTATTTAAGAAATGGACAGTGATTGGTGACAATCAGTAGTAATCCTAACAATCTGTAAATGCTCTTTTAGGAAGTATTTTAGAAGGAGGTCTTTTTAGCAAAAGATATTTTAATTAAAGCAAACTTGGCCTTTCTGTAGAAACACAGCAGAGGAATTGGATTGCTTTTAATGTGCCTCTTTCAACCAGGCAAGATACAAAAGGGTGGTCAAGCTTCCTATGACCTCATCCACATTCTCCTGTCCCAGTAAAATGACCTTTCCCATTCTGCAGCACCATAAACAGCTGGTTGATGGACATAACTGGCAGCTTCTCCCAGCGCCAGCTGTATACAGACACAACAAAAATGTTGTGTATCTGTATACAGCAGAGATGCATGGCATGCCTGCTAGAAGCATTTTATACTCAGTGGTAGATAAACATTTGACTGGTGCCTCTGGTATTTTCCACCAGGATAACACAACACAACTCAAGGAACCTCCTAGCCAAGACTCAACATCTCATGTGTCTGCCCTGCATCAAGTGAGCCACCATTTCAGACACTTGCACGACTACATCAGGAGTTCAAGAATTTGGGAGTTCTATGCAGCAACGTAAGACTCCAGGAAGCTGGGTCATATAGCAAGTAGGAGTTAAGCAGGCATACATAAACATCATTGAGCTTTGGGTCTAAATTGTCCCCTCCAGCATCCCCATAATGTAAAGTTTTCCAGGTATCCATTCACAGAATGTTACGGTAGAACAAGTTTTGCAGTCACAACTAGTGTGGCTACTAAGAATATGCAGGCAAGAAAAATGACTTCTTTATCCACCTCTCAGAGTACTTCAAAGGTCAGGAGCTTTATCACACTATATTAATTCATTGTCATTACAGGATGAGTTATAGATTATGTAGTTGCTCTGAGTTGAGGTCTGCAAAGATGGTATTAGTGGCCACCACAATATACAATACAATAAAGTATAGCCTGGATTGTCTTTTATTTCAGAGGGTTTGGCCATGTTTACAAACCTTACTGTACTGACAAGACAGCTAAAAAAAAATGTATCCTGGTGAGAGCTGAGATTTTCAATACCGGCACCTCCATTCAGGAGCTAGAAAAATGTCAAATATTGTGAGAATTGCAATAAAAAGCACAAGAGAGGGTAAGCGACAGCCTACAGGAACCCAGAATCTGCCATGCCAAATCAGACCAACCACTCAAGTCAATATCTCACTCCCAGCAGAGGCATTTAATCACTGCCTCCAATTTAAAGACAATAACCCCATAATGCACCTTGCCAATTATGAAATGCTGCGTATGGATAAGGGAAAATCCTTCTTGATCCCTACAGAGACTAGCCAATGTCCTGAAATATGAGATTTAATTAAGCCTGTCTTACTACTTCAAATGTTACAACTACTCATAACATTTTCTAGGCCCTTTTCAATTCAGCATGGCATTCACATTTACAACCTCCCATGGCACAGAAGTCCACTGGCTCAACCTCATGCTGTGAGGCACCTTCTGCAGATGAATGAACTTTATAGGCCCTTTTGTTTCATTTTCTTTATGCAAGGCCATACCAGCCAGAAATGTATATTTTTTCTGACGGTGTCACGTACCTTAGAGACAGTCACCTCCAGGTCCACATAGCTGTTGGCCTGGTGATAGAATGGGACAGGACCTTGGTACAGATACAAGCTGACACAAAAACCAATGACATGAACTTTTATCTTGGTACTATCATTCCCCCTACTTATATTTTTCTTATCCTCTCATCTGTTAACAAAGCTTATAATGAAAGTCTTCTTAAAGGAAAAACGATGTTGTAGGCTGAATCTCTGGCTACACTGCACGGTCATAGTAGCACGAGTCAGCCAGTATGTAAATAATCAATGCCAAAAGAAATGTGATGAAATGTCAGCCAAATAGCATCTTCATTCCTATTAATACCTCACAGAGGTCCTGGGCCAAAGCTCCAGGTGTGGTGGCTATTCCTCTTTGTCAAAGAAGCCTCCATCTCACATTTGCCTATGCCTAACACACACAATACCTTTCTTCACAAATGAAAGTGTTGAAGTGAGATTAATATTGCTACACATGGAAGATCATTTCCACCCTTACAGCAAGGCAGTGATTAAAAAAAAAAGAAAAAAGAAAAAAGAAAAAAGAGGAGGCTCAGAGTTTTTAAAAGTGCACTATGGGTTTGTCTGCAGGGGAAAAATGAGGATTGTTGTCTATAATGGAACATTTATTAATACAAACAAATATTTAATTACAATATTGTTACTTTAACATCCACTCTGGAACATACCCTGCTTTCTTCCTCTGAAAGCCCACAGAAATTCACTATTAACATGTTGAAAACACCAGATAAGATAGAAATGCAAAACCTTAGGTCCAACTATAAAGAGAAAAGGAAGGAAGGAAGAGGGAAGGCTACAAGTTAATAATTGTTCAAAATCTGAAGTCTACTGTAAAGAGGGAAATAGTTTAGTTCTGTTAAACAAACACCTTAGTAACGACGGGGTCTCCTGTCCATTTGTCACAATCCTCTAGCTAAATTACAATAACATGATTTGTAGGTTCAGATTTCACCTTATGCAAAGTCTCTTCTGAAGAAAATTACGCTGGAGGGGGAAAAAACGGGGACTGATGTCCATACAGAGGGGAAAATGTTGCATTTTTGGAAATTCTCTTCCCTGAAATTGCACAGTACCTCATTTTGGAAAAGTAATGTTTCAGCAGTCCTGGAACTGAGGGCGATTCTTGGCAGTGCCAGCTGACAGTGTGCCCCAGCTGTGGCTGCAACACTGCAGAGCCAGCATGGTCAGAACCCTGGAAGCCCATTGCCAAACTGTGTGGACCACTACTGCACTGAAAACAGTTTTCTGTGAGGAAAACTGAAATTTCCTATGGATTTATTTTAATTTCTTCCTGATACTCTGTATGACAGAGAAGTATGACTACAAATTGGAGTGAGCTCAGCAGAGGTCCCCAAGATGGCTGGAGCACTTGCCCTTTGAGGAGAAGCTGAGGGAGTTGGGCTTGTTCAGCTTGGAGATGACTTTGGGGGAGCTAACAGCAGCCCTCTAGTGCCTGTGAGGGGGTTACCAAGGAGATGGTGGCAGCTTCTTCACAGCTGTACATACTGGGAGGATGTGAGACAAGAAGCATTAAGTTGTAACAAGAAGAGTTGTTTCTGAGGAAAAAGCTTTTTCAATATGAAAACGGTAGAAATCACACAGTGGAACAGGTTGCTCAAAGAGGCTGTGTAATCTGTTTTAGAGGTTTTCAAGACCTGACTGGATAAAGCTCTGAGGTAGCTGGTCCAAGTAGAGACCAACTAGAGGTCGCTTCTAACCTGAATGGTCTCAGCCAGCTCCATCAAACACAGATCTAAGAACTAAACCACTGAGAGCAGATGAACTCACTCGCATGCAAAACACACCATCCCCTTCCATCTCCTGCAAATAGTTTTAGAAGTCATTCAGCTTCTCTTCATCAGTACCACTTAATCTGCATGACCAGAGAGGTTATTGAGTACTTTCTCTATTATCTGCTACTTGTTTATATACATTTCTACAGAATTCATCTCTGTACGGCACAAACAGTTCACTAATGATAATGAATCAAGGTTCCTCAGACATCCAGAGCATAGCCTGCAGGCACTCACTCCCCAGAAATCTTGGAAAGGCTTCAACCCTCTTATTTCTCTTGTCCTATGAATAATACCACCCGTGGTACTGAGGGTTCTATAACAGTGATAGGCTTTATCATACTACTGCTTGCAGTCTACCTGGCTATTGCTAGCCAAATAAAAGTTTTGAGGAACAAGCGGAGCCAATGAAACAATCCTTTTTAGACACTAAATTATTTCCTTCCTGTTCATGTCATGCTTGAAAAATGTGTGGATATCAAACAAGTGCATATCTAATGAAATGTAGACTTTGAAAAGCTCTTAGAAGCCTTCAGATCAACCTGTGAAATGTGATGATGCTCAACATACAAGAAGAAATATATCGGTCCATATAGAACCTCAGAACGGTCATGAAAATAAAACACAAAGTATACAAAGTCTCAGCAAAGATTCTAATAAAACTTTACAGGCTTTGGAGCACGCAAACAGAGCAGGAACAACAGATTGCTATGATTTTAGAGAACTTTGTGGTTTTACCTGTTTGCCAGTGCAAAATGTCAAGGATGGGAACCCAGGGAACAAGAAATGTACAGCTTTCAGACTTTTTGCTGTCCTATGCAACCATAGTAATTAAGGCCATCATATTTTTAAGCATATTGATTTCTGCAACACCTCTGCAAGGTAAACCCAACACCCCTGTTTTACAGAGGCACCAGAAAACTAAGTGATTATGTTGAAAATCACACCATGAAGAGAGAATCAAATTCAGGTTTCCCAAATCCCAGGCCACCGTCTAGACCCAGTAAACACCATTCATATACCGTTTCTTATGAAAATAAAGGTGCCTCCATCCTCAAGAAAGGTTTGCAAAAGTCTTCAAAAGCTTTGCTTTCTCTCTATTTAACAGAAGATTAATTTGTGAAAAATTAGACTAGCATTTGACTGAAAATATTAACCAAATATATGTTCAGCACAAATCTCTTTTGAACACTGTAAAACGGAATTACTTTGGAACTTTTGAACTGTATGTGCTTTTTCTACCTTTTGCTTTTTTTTCCATTTCAGTAAAGAAAAAAGAAGCCTTTACTGGCTGAATAAATGCAGCCATTCGGGCCGTGGTATCTAGAAACTACAAGATTAGACAAATAAAATCTACCACAGCACCTGCTGCTCTTCTAGATGCCCCACATGCAGCATTTTTAGCAAGAACTACTGAGTCAAGAGATATCTAATTAACACTTACTCCTTGTGTTTTTCGAATCTGACCCAGGTGCAGCAGTGAATATGCAAGCTGAAGTTTCAGTTTTCTAGCTTTCAGTTTTTAATGAAAAAAGTACTTTTCTACCAAACAACAGTTTTAGTTGAAGGTTTTTTTGTTCAGCCCCATTGCCAAGTGCTCTCAAGCCCTATTAATTCTCTGTGTACAGGCATTTAGTATCTCTCCAAGTGCTCAATACTTTTATACTTGACCCTCTGGGATCAACATAACACGATACTTAGAGCCAGAAAAGTAGTTCCAAGTAGCACAAAACCTAAAAGTGTTGATTCACATTCACTGGCAGCTTTAACTGGGATGGATGAAGCATTTACCACTGCCAGCTTTCGCTGCTGTCCCTCTGTTGGACACTACCATCCCAGGGACAGTGCAGCAGAACAAGCATCCCCTCTCAAGTCAGCAGGGTTTACAGCCTGAAATCAGCAGCAGCTCATACAAGTACAGCAGGCTGTAGGCTCCCCTGGCTCGGGTGCACGCACACATCACATCCAGGCAGCCCTGTGGCAAGGCAGCAGCCCTGTGGCAAGGCAGCAGCAGCCCTGGCAGAGGGGTGGGGAAGATAGCTGGAGCCGTTTTTACTTCAGCGATCTCTGTTTGAACTCTGTCACCAACCATGAGTCAACACACAAGGCCAGTTAGCTGGCTGCTCGCATACAGTGCTGCTGGTTTATTAAAAAAAAAAAAAAAATGACCCCATAAAAATAGTTGGGGCTCAAACTTTCAGTGTGCACATCTGTTTGTGGGGACAGACCCTAAAGTCGCTTTGAATCGCGGAATGAAATACGTGGTTAGTGAAATCCAAGAAAAATGACTGCCTTTCCCCCTGTGTCTGAACTTTTATCTGCTCATCTGAACATTTTGCAAAAACCAACAGAAAGCCTATTACAAAGATTGTTGGTGCATGAAATGATTGAGAAATATTTGCAGTTTGAAAGCAGTTTCACTTCCTGCCTGATACCACAAAGAAGCTTTTTAATAAAGTTAACATTACCGTTATTTGTTTTACATCTATGTTCTTACTTTGTCTATTTTTGATTTCTTGAATACTTATATTGACACAAAGAAAAATTTTCTCCTGAAGCCAGAAATTCGTGGTTTTTCATTGTAAGCCGTGCTGCTGATAGTATAATGATGTTTCTAATAATAATACTTTGCACTTACACAGTAAAGCAGCTTTCATCCAAGTATTTCAATGCATGCTACCAATTTTAGTTAAGCTACCTAAAAACATGCATACCATTTTACAGCTGGACAGACTGAGAGATATTGTGACCCTTTTTCCATAAGCACAGAGGCTGAAAAAGTAGGTTGTGGAGTCCTGAGTTAAAATACCCCAGGAACCATTAAACTATACTGCCTAAGCAACACCTATTCACAGTAGTTAAGCTCCAGAGCTGGTAAAATACTAATTAAATTAATTTTGCGAATGCTTCTGTGCTGCTATTTGTGAGGTTGTGTTCCAATATGCAGACAAGCTGTTAGATAGTCATAAAATATATTTGTGAGTCCTGCAAGTAATGAATTTCAGCATGAATAACTAGCTAAAGACTGTCCTATGAAATAAAAATCATAACAAAAAGCTATCGTATGTTCCCTACTATTATTTTTGGTGACTTAAAATGTTTCAGCTACCCACTCAGAAAGCCACGTGACCAGTATCATAATCTTGCAGGCTACGTCTCTTTCTAGAAACTACTTACACTGTGACCAGAATACAAAGGCTGTATTTTCTCATTACAGTTTTGACTAATTCAGTTAAGCACAAAAGCAAATACCATTCTGACCCACAAGGGAATTCCCATAGGGATGGCTGACCAGTAGCTCTTGCTTTTAGTTCAGAGGAGGGTCACTGGTTTCTATGACAGCTTCATACAAGGTTGTGTCATTGGCAGTGGTAGAGTGGCAATCACCTGACGAAAATCACGCAGCAGGTCCTGGTTAACATAGGGATCCTTCAGCCCTTTTTCCTGCACTGCATCACAGGTCATGTTTCTTGCATCTTCTGAAGCCATCTGGAGGCACTTGCCAGCTGTTCAACTTGCTGAGCTCTCCTGCAGGATGCTGGCCATTCCTATGAAACTAATGTGACACATACATGTTAAACGTCTTCCACCCACACTTTTTTTTCCAAAAGAGAAAGTTAAATACACACATTTAAACTCGGGGCTTTTTAATCCTATAAGGCTAAATTGAGTTGCAAGCTCTACACCAAAACACACTCCTGATTGGTAACAAACATGAGAATAATGCAGTAAGATGAGGCATGAACAGCAGGAAGCAAAAGTGGTGTCCAGGCCATTCATGTGTAAGTCCTTCTTCCATGCAAAAATTAATAATAATAATAATAATAACTGCCCAGAAATAATCCCACATTGGGTTGGAGGATGGGAAACAATAATAATAATCCTCCTGCATAGGTAGACCTAAGTCATTTACATACATTTGTGTAGCATGCTGGAAGATTTTTGCACCAGCACCTGAAGCAACTGGAAATAGCAGAGATTCTAGAGAAAAGCTTTTTCTGAAGTGCAGAGACTTCCTTCCCCCTAGAGGAAGCTTCACAGAAGGCTGAGGCTTTCAGTGCTCCTTGTCCCAGCTCTCATGTTGCCTGTGGCCACTGCACATCACACAGTGGGGAAGGCTGCGCCACCACACACATGGGGTTTCCACCACATGTTTCCATGAGGGAAGTGTCACTATGGGACATGAAGAGTCCTCTATGCTTTGAAATTCTGCTTTTTAGCCTTACCAGGCAGTAAAATCCATCCTTGCAGCTGGCGACATCAGCTGATGGCCTTTGCTGTATCCATCTACATTTTATAGCCAGAGTTCTCATTAGTTTTAAAGCCATGTATAAAATACGAGGGTATTTTTCATTACAAAGACACAAAGCTGTTCGCTGTGGCAGACTTGGCCCGATTTTGTTTTTTCAGCTTAAAACTTTTTGTTCCTTAATCCTGACCGTGCACTCAAACATAGTGACTGCCAGGTCACCAGAGGCACGGCCAGGCTGGTGGTCAACCTATGCACACCCATATCCCTACACACACCTTGAAGGATACCAAGTTTCAACTTGGAAAGTAGGACACCATCAGGGGATAACCATTCTAGTGGCATATGTAAATGTAACCTTGGAAATCAGAGGACAGCCTTTCCCTGTTTCAGCTGGGATAAAAGGTCAATTGTAACAGGGAACAAAATATCTTAATAACAATAATTTATGATGGTTTACACAATTTATATATGATGGTTTTTTTCTGCCATTTCCCCACATTTCTTGTCTATACTGGCACACTTTTTACACCCATGCACCTCATCCCTGCACCACAACGCATTACCCTTACAGTTACCCTATCCACCACTCCAGCTTCCTATAACTCTAAAAGCTAAACACACACACACGTATATGAAACACACAGAGCATGTATATCTGTTGTTATTTTGACCCAGGTGAGGAACCGTTCAGCATCACTGTCCACTGCTCTGAACCTCTTTTGCTCTCCAAATCTTCTTCTCTGCATCACCCAAGATTAAGGACCAAACCTCACATTTCCTTCTAGAAATAGTCACAAAATGCAATATTATGAGCATCATGTGCTGTATTTCTTCATATCTACTTTCTACTAGACCTGAACATTTGTCATGCAGGGTATCAGCTTGCCTTCTCAGGTCTCTGGAGCTGAGCAGGGGGAAGTCAGGCTGCATTTGTTCACACAGTAAGATTCATATATAAAATATATTTGCATTCACCATATGAAGAATGAATGTTACCATGTTGATGGGCAAGGTAATAACTAACAGGTTACACAATAAAATGAAATAATCTTCCATGTCACGGGAATAACAATTGGCAAATATGCTGGCTTCCTTTTTATGGAGCATTTCAGATTTTGTCTGGTTTTACTGCACTGCAAGCAACATTTGCTTTGTGTTAGGTTACTCTTCCTTTTTATTCTCTTTAAAAAGCAATGGAGATTTGTTCTGTAGTTACTGAATTTTTATTCTTATCATATATACCGCTGCGCTGTCCATATAAACGCAACAAGATTAACCGTTCGAGTGTGACTAAAGCAATCTTGGAAATAACAGGGATAAAGTGATATATTCCCCAACCCCCCACTTCAGCACACAAACAAAAAAGTTGCTAAACAGTACATGTCAGCCAACATAGAAATCTCCAGTATTGTTTCCTTCTTGATCTTGATTTAAAAGGCAGAAAGAAATTGGAAAATGCGGGAGCGAAAAAGAAAGACATAGAAAAGTACAGTTATGAGGACAAAGAGAAATTCTCATATACTGCATTCTATCTAATTTTTAAAGTTTATCCCAGTTTTTAACCAAACGTCTCCATATTGATTCAACTGGCAGAGGAAATTACAGTCTACTGGTAAAATTAGCATAGTTGCAAGCCGTACACAAGTACATAGACACACATTAAACACATTTTGGAAACAAAAAGTTGTTTCTAGTTCATCATCCCTCTCAACATGGCTGTAGCAATGCTGCCAATTGTGCTGCAGTTTAATATAGATTTCCTTTGGAAATTAATTCCACGTGCTGATGGCTTACTAGTTAATGCCTACAAGTTACTCATTTATCTGTTTTACATTTATCAACTGTCATTTTCATAGAATACCCCCCACCTTCCCATGTTATGAGACAGCAAATAGTAGTTCCTCATGTTTCCTCCACTCAGTAGTTTCCAATAACTGTCTTATGCTCCTCAAGGAAATTTTACAGTGTTCTAAATCTCTTTTTATACAGGCCTCTTAACTAAGATCGGTATACCCTTACTTGGTCTACTTTATTTCACACAAAGTTTGATGAGGAATCAAATACCTTCAGTATAATTGACAAGCTCCTTGATAACAGATGATGTTGTTAACACCTTCCTTATGAATCTGTTCCTTTGCAGATAAAAAGCAGTTGTTAGGTACAGACGTAAACACCCTCGTTAAGATGACACAGGACAGGTTGTATATTCACTTTATCTAAGTGATCTCGTGTATTTCTGTAGGGCTGACTGTGTTAAGAGATATAATTTGGTTTGGGATCTAGTTTTGCAAAGAAAGCATTGTTAACCAAAGCTGGATCCTTTTTCTTACTCTATTTGGATGCTTTTTATTCTGGATGCTTTTTATTCTATTTCATTCTCCTTCAGCAAGTCTTCACATGGGAGATTCGCAGATCAGAAACAGCCTGAAGTCATTCTCTCACATTAAGGAAGCATATCTAGAGAGACCAATTTCCCTTCTGTATTATCAGTGCTTTTCATGGACGTGCTAATTATAGGTCAGGGCCTGATTCTCAGCTTACCACCACAATAGTGAAAATCTATTAATGTCCACTAAGTTGTTCCCTAAATAATAGAGATTTCTAAACCCTACAATCAGCTAAGATAAATATAACTGCTTTGTGAATGACTTTGTGTGAATCTTTGTGACCATATGTTTGAATTCTAACATGCACCCTGGACGTAAACATCAATACTTCTTTTTTTTTTCCAAACAAATTGTGAAAGTGGTTTTGTTAAAAGCAACATTTGGTAAAAAGTCCTTTGGTGGATGAATTTCTGCACTTAACAGAAAGCAAGAAAACAATTGTTTCCTGTAATTGGACAGTTTGATTAGAGGCAGGTGGTGCAAAGCTAAGAAAACCGGAGCCACTAAGCCAATTTTAGCATCAGGCACATTTCCTTTTGCTTTAGGATCCAGAAGCACAACATGTAAATTGCTTCCCAACAAAAAAAAAAAAAAAAAAAAAGGGAGGAAAAAAAAAGAATGCAAATTTAGTTCCTATTTATTACATCCATACCAATGCTCTCTCTGTAGTAGAAGTTTGCAGTGAGGAAAGGAGGTGCATACTAATACACAATTAGGTGTTCCTAATGTACACAGAATCGTGTGTATAAGACGAATACAGAACTAAGAGCCAAAAAAAATAGCTCTTTAAGATTTCCTTGAAAAGGTCTACAAGAGATGAGTTGAGTACTGGCTGTAAAACCCAATTCAAGCAACGCATCCTCACTAAACTACTATCCATCGTTGCTGTATTACTTACTACTTTTATTAACAGTGCACTAAGGAGTCCCAGTGACAGAACACTGTGCTGGGCACTGCACAGAGCAGGACTTTTGAGTGCAATGGAATTAAATTTCACTCAGCTCTTGCTGAGATTTACGGGTATCAATCCTAATTACAATAGCAAATACATTAACCAGGTCTGCTCATCCACCCCAACACACATCTCTAATCAAGGAGAAACTGTAGATATATGAGCAATCTGAAGAGTGCAGTGTCAGTCTGAATCTCGTTCCTCACCCCAGCGTACCTGAGTATTTGACAGAGCAGAGTGACTGATACCAATTGGTTTGAATTACCTCAAAGTCCTGCCATGGGATAAGAAAGAGCCTGGCCATTTTGTATACAGCTGGTTTAAAGTACATGGAATACCTTACACTGAACAGAGATAGAATTAATTTTGCTCTTTACAGCCCACTTCACATTGATCATTCATAGGTGTATGGTTCAAACAACTGAAAAACAAAAAGTGCTGCCCCTCTGCTTCCTGAGAGGAGCTCTTCTCTGGGCTGAATGAACCAAAGGACCTCAGCTGCTTCTCACACATTTTGCCCTCCAGACCCTTCACCATCTTCATAGCTGTCTTCAAGCTGGTTTTATGTCCTTCTCATGCTGTAGAACCCAAACCTGTACCCAGTGCTCAAGGTGAGGCTGCATCATTGCGGAGCAGAGCGGAACAATCCCTCACACAGCTAGCAGTGGTTGTCATCACGCCTGTCACCCCATCCTGACATGGCAGAGAGGATGTGACCCCACTCCACCCACTCCGACCGACACCTCGCCGCACATCTCGGCAGTGAGTGAGAACAGAAAAGCAATCCCAGCGGCGTGAGGTTCGCAGTGCATCTCAGCTGGGCCCCGCGCGTAGGAGGAGGAAGTCGCCTTGGTTAGCTGTCACCCAGCGGCAATGTGAGCACGCACACTCCCACTCCCGCCACCTGCATCCTACCAGAGTGCGCTGCACCTCTTGATCTGGATTTAGACTCTGTGTGAGTACAGCCTCCCTCTGCGCTGCTGGGAAGTGGACAAGAAAGGCTTCTGCGGACGGCAGCTCTAACCCACAAGTGCTGTCAGCACGGGGGAGGCAGGAAGGAGTTGAACCCCGTAAGAATGAGCAAAACTTGCAGGGGCAATTCCTCATGTCACACATAGCTCATAGCTGGGCCCAGAGTCCCAGACCAGCAGTGAGCAGGGGAGTGCCTTTGGGCAAAGCTTCATCCAGAAGCACCGCCTGGTGCAGTATGCTAAGGAAACACAGAAATTCACAGGGACAGCTGACATTCATGCAAAATACATGAGGATGATTTTCGACATCACTTCCATATGTGAAGAGGCTGAACAAACTTCCCCAGTTGGTGCTTGTATCAACACATACAGAAACGTTGGTACTATCGCAATAGCAATATTTTCACAAGGAAGATAAGTATTGAACAATATTGGGCACAAACACTTTCAGTCAACATCAGCCACACATGACCTCTTTTCTATCTATTCTTTCCCTCAAAGTGACAATCATTGTGAGTAACACCAGGCATACTTGCTGGGCAAGTGACTTCTTGTCTCAGTGCCTGCACATTTTACATGAGGTAACAAGCTATATACAATACCCTTTACAGCCATAAATTAGGCTTAGTAATAACTCAAGAGCAATGGACAACAGACATTCTAAATGGCTTCTTAATGTCAGAAGAAAAATGTTCTTTCTTCTGGAAAACTACAAATTTGGAGAGATAAAAGTATGGCTATATGAAATCTAGGAATGTGCCATATTTCATGGTCAGTGCTAATAATTTGTTAGTTCTAGATAAAAAATATCCTCTGGCTTTTTCTTAGCTGTCCAAAAAAATTGTTCCGACTTTGAACATTAATTCTTTCAGAGGAGCCCAACCAGGATCCAGCAGGGTGATTCTGTCAAGGCCATCATCTGTTCACTTGTGACCAGACAGAAGGATTTGATGTAAGATAAACAGTCATAACCCACAAAATGGGAAGTCAAGCACTTTCTGAGCATGTACTAGAGCTCATGCCTCCCTGTGACATCCACTAAGAAGAGAAAAACACTCAACACTCACTCTCAACACTAAACAAGATCAATTATCCTATGTTACCTTTAGAATATCCAGTTGCTCCATAAGGCCCATAAATTAAATTCTAATCACAATGTCAGTCCACTGCAATTCTTTACATTTCCTCAGAAAAGTCAAAACTGAATAGAATCTCTTTGTTAGACGTGGTATTTCTCATGCAATCACACTGACTACAAATAATCAGATCACAGTATTTAAGCTGTCTCACTACATTCCGCTTTAGCTTTTCCAGCATCCGCCCCATGGCTATTGTCTCTTTTCATACTATAGTATTTACCTAAATGATGTGAAAGCACAGGGACACTGCGCACACTTGCACAATTTCTAGATGGATGAAATTGGAATAAAGTCAACACAGATTTTCAAGATGTTTAGGCATTTAACTCCTTAGCATTAGGAACAAGGCACGTCACAAAATCTGGTTGTTAGACAGAGACTGGAACAGAACTGCATTCCTCTGTACAGCTGGAGTCTGATGGTTATATCTGAAGTGAAAAGGGTCTTTATCCTGTAAGCAGAGAGAAAGCAGGCGCATTTCAGCTGGAGATAAGGTCAACAGCTATGGTGAGGGAGGAGGATCTCCTGTCCTTACTTTGCTAAATCTCCAGAAATCCCCAGTCCAAACCTCCTCTGGGAACAACTGAGACTGGGAAATGCACTATTCTCTCCCTAACCTACAACCTTCCGCTTCAGACAAAGGACACATTTCTTAACCCATCTTCTTGCAACAAACATTCTACAATAATAATAATAACACAACAATATAATAATACTAACATATTATCATAAATGCAATAATTATAAATTATATTTTTTATTATCATTGTAGATAATAAGTTAATAAGTTAATAATAATTTTTAAAAGCTACAAGGCCCACCAAGACATGTTTGTTCTCCCAAGAGTTGAGGCTGAGTGAACTAGGACCGCATGGCAGATGTTAGTGAAGGTCCTTGGATACTTCAGTGATGCGTGTGGTACAGAAACACACATGAAATAGAAACCACCTAGCTGATAATACTCTGATGTAGTCTGATTCCAAACTAGGTCATCACTGATGTTATACTCTTACCCATCCTCCAGCATCAACTTGCTTTCCCAGTTTGTTCCATTTGCCTGAGAATTCAGAAAAGCTGGTTATTTAGGCATGGGTTATATCGACCTTGAGAAATTGAGTTTTCAGGCATTTCGATTTCATAATCACCTGTTCAGGTCTGATCCTGATCTTCTCGAGTAATTCACTTTTCTCCCTTGGGAAATTTCTACCATCTGTCCTCTATTCCTTCCTGAAAACAGAGGCAAAAATACAGCTTTTAGCACTATCTTCAATAAATGCTTTCACTTTTTCTCACAGGCCCCATCATCCCTTTCAGTAACTTGTTATTTCAAACGCTCTGCAAGCAAATACATTTAGTTCTTTTTAAAATCAAGCAAAGGTTTCCATCATTGGTTTCATTCTGGTCCACTATATATATCTTAAACACTTAATGTACATTTCCTTTCATTATCCACCTGTCTTTTTTTTTTTTTTTTTTTTGCTATTCATTCTTTCTGCTGTGGATTGTCATCTAATGTAGAGCATTATAATGGAAGTCAGGTCTTCTAATTCAGCTGTTTATCCCTCAAACTAACTGTGTGACCCCGTGTGTGTCATTAAGCTCTAATAAGCCTCAGTTTCCTCTCTTTAAAAAGGATGTTGTCTGTTTCAACCATTATATTAGAATAGTTTAATTTCATCCGAATAATAACACTTTATAAATGCTAAGTACTATTTCTATTTCATGCCAATCATGCCACCCACGTTAATAAACTGCTTTGTGTTTACCTCTGGCTGATACATTTGTCATAGTCGATTGTCAGACTCTGGGCTCACAGCAAATAGCTAAATCTCAGCTGGCAGCAATTTCTCCCTTGCTCTTGAATCCTCTCCCCTCTTGTGCACCTTTCCTCTAGAAGTGCTTCATGTAACCACCCAGAGACTAGTAAAAAGAAACTGAATTTTTAAGCTCAACAACAGATAATGTAAATAAAATGGTCCCCTACACCGCAAATTGTTCTCATTAGAAATTATAGTATCAGTGTCTAAATGCATGTATTTGAAGCATGATCATGTTGAAATGACAAAGGAGAACCTAGTACAGATAACTGAGAGATGAATCCCACCTATTTATTTGTGGCTCAGAGAGATGCAGAAAGCATGTAACATTCTATTAACGTCAACAAATGAAAAACTGATATAATGCACTTTGCTTTGGTTTGGGTCTTTTATTTGTTTTTGTTTTATGTTTAAGTATGGTATTATTCAAATCAATTGGCAGAGACAGTCTACTCTTATTTTAGTTTTAAAAGGCCTCATTAACATTCAGCTTCTTTAATTCTACTGTTTCTTTTAGCAAAGCAAAATTGTCCTTCCTACTCAGAGCAACCCAGGAGAACCTAATTTGGTTACCTTTGTGGACACAAGTCCGGGTGGTCTTTGTGCTTCATGTAATAATTTGCTAACATCTTTTCCATGTTGAACCTTAAATGCATTCCCCACATGCCCAAAACACTTCTCAATATTACTGGCACATAAGAGTTTTCAAGAAGTGCAGGATCAAACCCAAGGATATCAGAGCATGTGTTGTACAATTTATTCAGATAGAAACACCTCAGTCATCATTTGTCCTTATTTATAAGAGGTTGTGTTACCTCTTCAGCTGGTTGCTCTAGCAGAGAGAATTGCCTATCAGTTGTTTTATATTATAATGTCATATGATGTCTGCTCTGGGCACCTTCAGTAACACCCATCTGTGGCACACAGTATATAAGGAGAAGAGTGTGAGGATTTTCATAATTCCTTTGAAAACGGAAAGCTCGATCAATGGTTTGATCTCAGCCATTGACAGGAATGGAGCAGAGCTGAATGCATACTCCATGTCAGGTATTCCACTCCTCCATACTCCATGTCAGGTATTCCACTTCCACTCCTCTGATCAGACAAAAAGAGGTAGGGAGAAAATGCACCCACGACGCTGTCTCAATAAATCCATCAGACAAAATAACCCCCAGCAGGATTGCTCCAGGAAACTTTGAAGGGAACTTCCAGGCTCTACAAACCACAACTTTTTATCTAAGATAGACTTCACCTCTTCATATTTTTAGAGATTCCTCACATCTACCTGAGAAGAGCTGAGTAGCACAACTTATTGCACCTCTCATCATTGCATTCATGTAGCTTCGGAGGCCTGGTCCCCAGGCACATCTTCCTGCAGGGCAGTACCCTCTTATCTCTTTAGACATAGACCCTACAAATGCATTTCTCAGGAAAAAAAAGAGAATGTGCTTGTGTCACCCACAGACCTTAGTAGCTCAGCTGATCCTCTCACAGGGGGTAATATGTAAAATATATATTGCTGTCATAAAACATGGATAGTTAAAAGAAAAGGATCCTGTGGAGATATCTGAAATTTCAACTCAGACAGGCAGCCATCTAAAATAAACTACAGTTAGTGTTTCAGCTTTGATTCTGCTGCTGCTACAGGCAAATGGCACAATTCTCATTGATCACAACTGAAATATAGACTAGGCTCTCCTTTTCTTATTCACCTTTCTTTTTCAGATGTCCCTATTTGCCTTTCAGTAGGAAGTTTTCCTGCAATACAGTATAGCTCTCATGACCATGATTTTTTTTTTTCAGAGAAAGCCATACAAGCATAAAGCTCAATATTAGTTTTTTTAATAAAGAAAGTAGGTAAGATGCTTAGCACCCTTAATTAGCAGCATAGATGAAAAAGTAGCACGGCTTTGTGCTCATGGTTAAGTTGGTTTCAGTTTGCTATATAATCCATCGTAAGATCCAGCACACATCTTGCACATCCCTTTACTCAAGAAAACATCACTCTTATGACACTAAATGCACAAATGCCAAAGTCTAACTGCTGTCCATTTTGCAGGGATATGGGTGTGTAGCCCTCACGCACCTAGCTTTATCTTGACATGTTTTATCTCAAAGCAGAATCTGCACACGCATTTTTAGGCAGTGCTTTGCACACATGCATGTGAAGGAAGCTGTGCTGACATGTGGCATCCCTGCGTTGGTGCTGCCATTCTTGTGGGAGTTATGTCACCACAAGCTATGCAGCCCTGTGCTTTGCTGTCCCCTTTGACAAAAACAGACAACAAGAGGGTCTCTTGGTTTATATTTTAACTGTGACACAGAGCGTGATGCTGAATCTGTGCTGTGGGCAGTTGAGCTGCAGCTGTGCTGAGACATCTGGGGGAAGCGTTTCAGAGTTGTGAATTCTCGTGCTCTCCTAGGATCACAGTCCCTTTTCCTGAAGGTTATCTCTCTCCTTGAAACTACGGTCTTCCTAGCAGCAGCAAAAAAAGCCTCAAAACACGGAATCTGACAACATTTTGAGGTGTGACTCATGACTTTTTACTATGAAGAGTACATGCTATTGCCTCCTTTCAACTTCCCTTTGTCTCTTTGCATGCAGCCGTGCACCTGCAGATGGTCAGGGAGGAGTGCTTGCACTCATGCACCCTAAAAGCAGCTTCTGCGTATGCAAAAGCCAGCACCCGCTTGCACAGGTGTCAGTATTCCCAGCGGGCAGGCACAGGGGTTCTGCTTGACAGGGTTGCATGTGTATAAGCAATTGCCCCTTTGGGCAAATTTAAGCCTCTAAATATCACATTTTAACAAAGTAGCAGGGCTTCTTCCACTTTACCTCCACTGCACATTTTTGCAAGTAGCTTTACTGCATTGCATATAGAGACGCCTACTTCAGGTTGTTTTTTTTTCCCCTATCTGATACTGCTTTGTGAAGCCTATAGTTTTATGCCCCTTATGAATGGTGGGATGATTCTGTTCTCTTCTGTTCATCAGAGTTCTTAAAACACCTCAATGCAAGCTGCAAATGTTTAGTAGATCAGAGATCCATTTCCTGCACTTGCACCTAAGCAGGGCACATGGTATGGAGAACCTCCAAGAAACAAATAACTATCTCTAGGGCACAGAAAAAGATGTAAATATCAAAGTGCCGTTGCCTATCACTCCTTCAAGGTCCTTACTTCTCCCAATGGCTCGTGTCTGACTCGGTTGTTACATGATTGTATTTCTCCCATCCCACCCTCCATGATGAGCCCAGTCTCTACCCTCCCACATCTTCTCTTTTATACTTTCTGCCGATCTCCCCAGTACACAGCTCTCTCCCAAAGAAAAGGATGGGAGGGAGAATGACCCCTGTCTCACTCTCTGACTGCAGCTCTGATAGCAAAGGGAAACAACAGCCACAACACAAGCCAGCTTTATCTCTGTACCATGCCTCTGCGGGTGGCCATCTTGGGGCAGGAAATACCTTGATGTTTTTGTTCATCACAGCACCATCAGTAAAAGCAGTATCAGATCAGGAAAAAAAAAAAAAAAATCATGATAATTCGAGATTGTTGCAGAGGGGAGGAGGATGGATGATGCTAAGGTGAGCCGGCATGGAACCCTAACAACACAGAGCTGGGTGGCCCACATGGGGCTCCTTGGGGAGCTGCTGCTACCAGCCACTGGGCCCCTTCCCTCACTGCATATCTCCAACCTGCACGCCTACCCCGATGGCACCTCAGGAAATGACAGCCCTAATTGGTGCTCAGGCTATCTATCAGGCATAAACAATGCAGCTGATGAGGGTAATTTTCAGATGAGTTGAGATAAGTGTGTTGTGTTTCACTATGACCTTCGCAGCTATTTTACACAAAGCACACTGCTCGGTTAACTGCTTTAATGTCTGCTGCTGACAGCACTGAACACGGAGAGAAAGAGCTAGCCCAAACAACCTGGGAAGGAAGTGCCTACAAGTGTCTGTCCTCATTATCACCAGTTCTCCTCAGCTTCCTCCACATTCTTCAGGGCTGTGGGATGGTGGCCCTGCCTCATAAACTGATGTGGATCTCTTGATACTCCCCAGATCATTTCAGCCAGAAATGACACTAGGAGATTATACCAACCCCTCAACACCATGGCAGCCCCATAGTACCCTTATCGGAACAACCTCAGCCACCTTCAGTGTAAAGCTGCCCAAATAAATCATCGCTCCAGATACCTTTAGCAACAACGCCTATGACTCAGAATGCACTTCTCATCAGTAAACGTCAAAGGTAGCCAAGCATCATTACCCCATACAGATGGGGAAAACCAGGCCCGACGGGCTACGTGATTTGCCTGCAGCCCTGTAGCACCTGGCAGACCTCAGCAGAAACCAGGGCCAGGGCCCTGTTGTGCTAATCCATGGCACGGGGCCAGCGCCTTACACCTGCCTCGCAGGGTTACAGCCTGCTTGCTACTCTGCATGCATGAGCTGAGTGTGACCCCACAAACTCTCCTGCCTGGAGACAGGATGAAAAATAAAGTTAATGGGTTATTTTTGCCATTAAATGTGTTCTCAGCCTAGTCCCACCATCTAGTACACATGAAGAAAATGTAAAGTTAAAAATTAACATATAAGTGGCTGAACTTAGTAAAGCCAACAGTTGTGCTTAATAAAGTATTTGTGATTACAGAGTTTTCTTAGAAACATTTTAAGATAGCATCTTATTTGTACAATATAGCTAAAATAAATGTCTAGGCTAATCAGTGCAAGGGTTTAAATAGTCTTAAGTACATTAGCATAATCACTCATGAAGCACATGTAGTTTATAAATGAATTAACAGCTACAAATTAAAGAAGAATGTCTTCTGTTTAAAGCATCTGCCCAATTTAAAAGGGAAAAAAAAGGAAGTGGGTCATTCTGATTTCCTTAGACTCTCAGCATGTGCATTGTGAAAACGCCTGACTGAGGCCTCCACTCCTCACCAAGCCCACAGCGATCCATTACACTGCACTGAGGTTAAACTCACCCAAGTATATTGAGGTACAGTACACGGTCTCAAGATGCAGTTACACAAATTCAGAAGACAGACATCCAACTGGGCTACTAGGCACAGACTTCTGTGGCTTAGGAAGAAAGGAAATTTACAAGCAAATATTCCTACATTTGCCCTGAATACTCTTCCCTAGGCATCTGGTTGACTATCATGAAAAGACAGAGCTGGAACAGCCATTTTATGTTTTTGTGTTTTTGACTCTGGACTGGCATAAGTGGGTGTTCAGAACTCCACATTCCTAAAGGGAAAACAAGTAGGAACAATTTTCCTCAAGGAGGAAGGATGTTCCGTAGTAGTTTGCCACACAAGATCGCTTGATTGAGCTCATTAACCTCTTCCTCAACATCCACCCCACCCAGTGGCAGTGGGTGTGTTTGGGCTGTGGTAAACACCTCCTGTCCTTTCCCTGCCCCCTCCAGCCTGCAAGTAATCCTGACAGAGGAGACCAACAGGTTCAGTCCTTACTGCTTGCGCTAGCATTTCATTGAGGGCAAGTCAAACGCTGTGTGCAGAGCAAAAATTTAGTAAACACATTACCTTTTTAGCTATATTAACACTACTTTTTTTTCTTTTTTTTCCTCATGAATAAAGATACAAGTAGAGCACATTTATCCATTCACATAGATTAAGTCATCAAAGGCAAACTTACCTCATTGTATTTGGGAAAAATATATTTGTTTTCTTTATGCTCCTAAGTGACTGGGAACCACTGCAAAGCAGTAATCAGGAACCTTGCACTAGAAGTCCAACCTTCTAGCTCAGCTCCCTAGTAAATTTACTGCTATTTTCATCTTTGGCTAAGGGCAATCCAGTCACCACTCACACTGAGAGGTATTAAAAATACTTCCCCCAGTTCTCAGAAAGAGAATAATCTGAAATCTCAAAGCATTTGAACTGAAAAAAAAAAGAGGAAGCCTCAACGTGAAGAGCTATTATTATACCTTCTCACATTTTGCTGCAGTTAAAAGCATGAGTTGTATATATAACTAATGCACCACCCACCCAAGCAAAAAATACTTGCTTGAAAAAGTAAAGCCTGTCAAAGCTCATCCTTTCCCATTCAATCTCCAGTGCAGTTTCCACTTTTGTCCCTGTGATAAGTTTGCCCTCTTACTTCTCAGGTGATGCTAGACTTTCAAATTTTAACACAGGACATGCTTGAGTAAAATCATCAGTGCTTTCTTAACTTCGCTAGCAGGATGAAATCATAGGGCATCTAGTACTCAGCAAAGCAAAACCGAAATACGAAGGTAATGGGGTGAAAGTTTGAGGCCTGCCCTCTACTTGCACTCACTCACACATAAATGTTTCCATCCTGGCAGCTATAAACACTGTTTACCATCAAACACCTGCAACATATTTCCAATACTCTCATGCTTGCAGTCTGTGTTAGGATGTAATCTGTTTTGTATGCTAGTACATAGCAGAAATCTGAGATAGCCCTGGGGGGTTACAGTTCGTAGGTGGAGCTGCCTGGTCACATCCTTCTTCTTAGTATTCTCATTTCTGTCTTGTTCTTTCGAACTCCTAAATGTTCTTCTCAGTCTCAGCTGACTTAAATTCTTTTTTCATTAAGCATAGCTAGCCTCTACATCAGTCTAAGCCATAATCATTTTTTCTGGTGTACAGGGGCAGGCTTTCCAGCCAGTGAAAAGGAACACAGAAAGATATGCAGAGACAGCTCTCAGTAAGTAAAACAGCATCTTACAATTTTAGCTCTAGAATCATGCTAACAGACACAGGGAGCAAAACAAGGAGATTTTTGCTTTATCTTTTCAGAGAAAGATGGCACAATCTGAGAAGAATTATAATTTTGGAAGGCAGTGGTGACAAATTCTTGGAATTCTGATGAAGTGTAAAGCAAGTTTGGGAATTTCTAGAGAAGACTCCAGACATTCAAAATATTTACCAATTTCACAGGTGACTTTACAAGGATATTCCAGTAGATCTTGTGTAGCACTACTAACAAACACCAGGGCAGAGGACAGGTCCTCTCACTAGTTCTGCTGCTTTAACAATCTCAGAATGAACTCAAGTTCAACACTGTTGGCACAGGTCCTAACTTCTGTGGAAAAAGAAACTATTATCCTTTAAGACAGTGTCCAGGGAAAACTGTAATGTCATACACTATTCCTGGACAAGGACACCTCCCCAGTCATCATATGCTTCTCCAGCATGCTATTATGATGCATCCTAATTCCTCCTTAAGCTACCAGAGAAACCTGGACAAACGAGCTGAGAAGTAATTCCATCACTTCTAGAGCAACTGTTCTGCCAGTGCATTTGATATACACAGCAAAGCTTCATGGGTTCCAAGAGAGAGTTTTAACAGGTATCTGGACTGAGATAGAAAAGGTATAAATTTGGGAACTAGGTTCCCCAACAAGCACCATCACATAGATATTCTGCAGCTTGTAGCTGAGGTCAGAATTAACATTTTGACATGCTACTAGCATGCAAGGTTAGAATAAAACATTCCAGAAGGTCTCTTCTAAGATGAAGTATTTGAACCTGCTCTCTTGTTCTGCAAGGTATAACTGCCTTCAGGTATTTATGAAGTTCATGAAGTTCAAAGCTGCATGGTCACAAGCAGTGATTGATGCGATGATTCAGTAGAAGAAACTGCTCCAAGACTTGTGCACTGGTTTGGTCAAAAACCACAGGAATAGCCCCACTCACCTTCACACAAGCAAGGAGTCCCTGGGATTGTTCCTATGTAAATTTTTCCCATACAGAGCCTGTTCTTCACAGGTTTGGGGTGCACAGGAGGTCTATAGGCATTCATGGCTAATGAGCTATTGAACTAAAAACCACTTATCAGATAAGACTTTCAGATAAGTGTTTTTTAGCTCCCTTTGCTGATATTTCTACCTTTGTTATGATAGAAGTTTAGCACTTTTAAATCATGCAAATGTATCTAGAGATTGCCATGGGTGTGTGTTTGAGAAATCCAAAAATAAAATAATGTAATGCAGCCAAATACTTAATTACCAACATGTGCATCTGTTGTCAAACCATACGCTAAGTGAGTGGCACTGCTCATTAGTTCTGCTTTCAGGAGCTACCAGGCGTTCGTGTCATCACTACCAAGAGTCTTCTGAGTCTGAATCATCTCCGGAAGGGACAGATTCTGTCAGCCATGTACTCACTGTTAACAAGAATGCTGATGGCGTAGCAGGTGTTTCCTCCACTTCTCTAAACCTGGAAAGGTTCTGGCACAGTTTCCCTCCAATTTTCCCTCTTCAGAAAGGAAAAACAATCTTTCTCTCCTGGCTTATAGGAATATGCAGTCATGTTCCAATAACTCAGGTACTAAACACAATTGCTCCTATTCTCTCTGTTCCCTACAATAGTGTGTGATTATCTCTCAGTACTAGGTTCCCAGGAAAGACTCCTGGTTTATCCATTCCAATCCTTTTTCATGCAATAACACTACAGGCCCAATGAAACAGAAAGGAGTCTGTAATCCATAACAGCAAAAAAAATCTGTTCATCATTTATTTGACCTGTTAGTTCTGTAGTATGTTTGAAATGCTCTTGTAAAGCCACAGACTGATAAGCACTTTTAAACCTTTATGGACATCTACTGTTCTGAAATTGACTTGGACAGCTTCCTCAGCTCTGTACACATCAAGAAAATGCCTGCTAGGATTCAAAGAAAGAACACAGTACCACTACCAAGAAAACAATATTCAAGCTCCAAAAAACATTTGCGATAGAAAGAGAACCTGCACAGTCCCAAATACTGGACAGACAGGGCTTTGCTAGATGCCAGTTAAATCCCAGTCCAGTTCTCCACACTGCCTCCAAGCCAGAAAGGCACAATGCACATCTTTGCCCTCAATCATGAAATGCCTTCTGGCCACATAGGGCTCTTGTATGCAGAGATCAGCAGTTGGCCAAGCCCAGGCTCAGGCCATTGCATTTGTGTGAGCACAGGAATTGCAAGTTATACCCAGGTATAGGAGGAGCTGGGGAGGGCAGGATTTTCCCTCCCTCCACCCCATGCCCCACTTTAATGCGCAACAAAAATGTCAGATCCAATCCTTGCTTTTTCAAATAGCTGAGGATGGCTCAAGCACTTCTTTTGGCTTGCAACCAAATACACATTTTCTCTGCAGCGCAGTGGCTCCCAAGAGCCAAAGCTCAAGCTGGAGCATTAGAACTTGCCTGGCTTAAATCATTGGTGGGACACCTCTGGTACTGCTGCTAATGTACCCAGCTTGAGCCTGTGGAGAGCTTGGACAGTCCTGGGTGCACATGCTCCCTTCTGTCAGCTTTCCACTCCCTGCCAGCTGCAGCAACCAACACTGCCTACAGCAAATGTGTCACATGTAGGTAGGTCACTAAATTTCATGCCCAAATGCAACACAGGACCAGATGCCATAAAAAAAAAAACATTCCTGTTGATGCAAGCACTATGCTTTTACTTCCCCAAGTCTGACAAGCCTCCTACACAGCCAGCAGCAAGCAGCTATTTCCCTTGTAATATCATCAGCCTCCAGTAATGCTCACTTGCCTGTTTTTAATCCCCTCTGCAGCCCTTCCTACCATCCCATGGCAAATCCTTTCCCCTCTACCATTTCACAGCTGCCCAGATCTTTTCCTCTCTCCCCTACTACGTTTGGCTTCTAGACCATTCTCTGTTTCTCTCTGTTAACATTTTCGAAGTTTATCTAGGCCTTGACAGAATTTTTTTCCTTCTTGGAGGAGGAGGGGAACCTGCTGCTCAGCTGGCTTTGGCAAAACTGGGCAGCTCTTGCTGAACTCCCCAGCCTTCTGCCAAGAACAGCCTGAATAGGAGCACTAGAAACATCTTTTAATGTTATTTGTATTAATATTTTTGGACTCTTCACATGCACACTGGAAATTGCTTTAGAAACATGAAAAAATAGAGGGAAAAGGTTGGTAACTGTGTGAAGCTCAGATTGTATCACACAGTACTGTCACAGGGAAGCGGCTGCTGAGGGTCCAAACTGCTTTTATCAAAGGAATGAAAGGTGTATCTTTTCCACCACTTTATTTAATAAAGTTACTCTTAAGGCTGCTTTTACACTTATTTAGTAAAGCTGTTGCTTAAGAACAATTACTCTTAACCTTTGGACAGAAGAAATCATTTCTCCTCTTTGTTATTCCTCAGCAAGGTCTATCAACAGTGTATGCATTTTTGAGGGGAACAAGAGCCTGTCCCTTTGAGTTAGGTCCAAAAGGGAAAATGGAAGACCAGGATGAAAGGTACCAATGTGTTCACTGCCTGCCAGGGAAGTAGGGTGGGTGTCTACCCCTGGCAGCAGGGTGCATTCCTGCACCACTTCTGATGGGTTTGCTACTTATTCAGATTATCAGGCTCAGAGAGCTCCTCAGCATTTCACTTTGCATGGCTTACAACTGATTCTTGTAATCATCAAAGATTTTCTGTATATTTGCTGAACTACTGGCTTTAACGTCTTCCAGGATCTGATAAAGGGGCACTCAGCCAGCATCTCTTGCAAAGAGGGTTAAAGCCATCCAGGTTCCTGGCACCTTCCTTCCTTCTCAACGTCTGGCTTCAGAGGATGGTAGAGCCAGCACTATGGGATGGATTCAGAAGATGTGCTTTAGAGGAGCACAATTGGGATTTCAGGCTGTGATGTCCAAAGCAGAGTGAAAACTGGGCCATGAAAATATCAGGTATGAGGGAACTGGCAACACTTCTCATGCCAGCGATGAGACTGAGCTGGTAAAGGAGCTGTTAACCCTTAGGTCTAGAACATCACATAGTTCACAAAATCTTGCCACCTTCCCTCTCTTCCTCCCATAGACAAAACAGCAGAAAGGCTTTAGCCTGTGCTGCAAGGGTATCACATGTTAGCCCCAGAGAGATAAACTCCACCATAACAGAGGTCGGCCAGTAACTATCATCAGCTTGGGTCTGCATCTCCAGTATCTCCATGCCCGAAATCCAGCCCAGAATCACCAGGTTAATTCTGGGACTGTCTGCACAGCAGTTTGCAAGCACAAATCAATAGTCTCCTTACAATAGCAAAGCATTCTGATGCATGAAAGGAAGCAAAATAATCTGTATGAGTAATCTAGATATATACACACACTTTAGAAGGAAAAACAGATAAGAATCTTTCAGGTGAATGAGGGGACATATGCTTGCAGAGAAATCATGCTTCTCTAGCTTGACATTATTTCATGATTACATCTGTTTCCCTGGCCAAGGAATGCTGATTTCTATTTTTCCATAGCCCAACCCTTGCTCCTAGCTTCTAGATGGGCTTTTGCACTTTAGATGTTTCAGTAGGAGACATCGTACTTATTCCAGCTCAGCTTGCCCTTAAAAAAAAAAAAAATCTCAGGCTCTTCTTTTTCCCCTTAAATCTATTTTACAGCATCTTGTGATTTCTCCTTTTGGAGGTCTTTGCAAAGACTGAGATGTTCCTTTTTCTTTGTCCAAGTAGAACGTCTTTCTCCTACAGAAAAACAAAACTGCCACACCACAGGTGTTGCTATGGGAGTGGTTTGGGATAACACACAATTTGCTTTTGGTTTCTGTGGCAAAAGGCAGTTCTGATCAGAAGATGGGCTAAACGTGTGTCTACCTTAAGCTTGCAACCTAAAATTTACAGCACTGAAAGCTTTTCTTACTAAGTGAAAAAGAGGGATGTACGTTCAGTCCTCCTCCCATTCTCCATTGGAGCTGAGAGAGCTTAAAGACAAATGACACAGTCTGCACTTTCCTAGAAAGCAATGGGGTTTGGGTTTTTTTCATTTCTTTCTGCCATATGCTAGAAGTGACTATCATTTTACAGTTATTATAATATTTTGAGTTGTTTTTTGTGCTGTACACTCTTTCTCCTGTAAAAAAAGATTTGTGGAGAAAATTTGATAAAGTCATTTTATGTCTTATATTCATCGCTACTAATTTCACTCGCTGGCAAATTAAATTCCAATCATGAGTCAGCCTCTAATTTCAGATCATCATCCAATTTTCCCAGTGTTTTGTCAAATAAATACACTTGTATGTGTAACTACACACAGAAACCTAAAAATTATCTACATTACACTCTCTAGCTTTGCAAATTAGAAGAAATTAGTTCTTCTAGAGTAAGTTATGTAGGTCTCATAATCACTTTCAACCTCACTTTCTAAAGCTACAGTATTACCAACTTCCACTGCCCTGTGAATTCAGAATGCATTTTATTAGCTGAGACCCACTTCCTTGCCTCAAAGTTATTACAGCCTAAAATCTTGGCTATGATCAGGAAACGACAGCCCAGAGAATTGCCCCACAAATGCACTGCTGTCTGTACATGCCCTGCTCTGCTGGGGCAGGGCGTTGACCCCTTTACTCTTCATGCGTCTAAACATGTGGCCCCACACTCTTTGCTGTGCTGAAGGACTCCCATGTCCCTCTGCTCATCAAGCAGCCATGGGCTGGGAGATCTGACCCACTCAAGAGGGCAGTTCAGATCCTGGTAATGCTATTTTAAGACAAACTAATAAAACAAGAATTCAAGCTAAGAATTCAAGGAAAGGCTGAAGGAACAATAGGATGCGTTTGAGAGTCAAAGACAAACGGGCTATCTGCATTAGGCAACAAAAGAGGGCACATGGCCAGGCCCTGGCACAGCATTACCCCACCGTGGGGCTGTCAGCACAGCCTTTGGCGCAGGCTTGTGTCACAGCAACCAGCTCGCTCACAAGCAATGCCTGGACAGGTTGCAGCAATAGCCAGCAACCATTCCTAATACAAGGTTTGCATGGGCCACCTTGTTGAGGAGGGAAGGGAGAGACTTTATGGTCAAAAGCCACAACACGCCGGCTGGCCTTGAGGCCAGTAAGCAGTCTTCTGGCCTGTTTTATTTGCTATTGTGGAAGTAATCATGAATACCACAATTCATTTAGCACAGTAAAGTTCACAGAACGGGCACTGCCTCTTACTGGGACTGCCCGACTGCTTCAGCCCAGCAGACTCAGTTTCTTTGTATTTTTTTGCTCCTTGAGATATTTCTGTAGACTCTATTTAATCTCCCCAGTCTTCATGCATTGTCTGGGCTGATTTTTAATTGACCAGAAAATTAGATGAATGCATCTATTAGGGCAGAGCACTATTTCACCTTGATCTCCTTCTCAAATTGAGATTGTAGATTGCATCTCCAAGCAGCAATCTACTATCTCACAAAACTCTCCTCTCTCATGGTCATTCTGTCCCTGAATCTAAACTTCTCCTATTGGATTTAACTCCAAATACATTAAGTACATGCTGAGATCAGCAGAGGTGAGTTATAGGGAAGATAAAGATCCTGTTTAACAGAAGAACAATCTCTGAGCTAATACAACTTAACAATTTCTATCTTCAAAGTGCATTACAAACACGAATTAAACTTTGCAATATCCAAGGGAATTAGATATTGCTACATATCTTTAACAGATGAAGAAAATGAGAAGAAAAGACAAAAACACCTGCTAACTTAGGTTTCCTTGTTTACTAAGAACTCTGATTCTACAGAAAACTGAAGTGTCTCACATCGGAGACCATGTGAGGAACACGGCTTTCTTGTCACTTTTTCGTGACACTGTGGGACCACTGTGGGTGCTGACAAAAGCTTCAGCTGCTTGACAGAGACAGAAAATACAGAATGAGTTAGAAAAGCAATCAGGAGAAGAGTTTCTGGCAGCCAGCCTGCAGCTCAAACCACTGGACAGTGCTGCCTCTCAGTTAGTGAGATTCCAAAGGAAGAAAGGGAGAGCATGCATCAAAGCAGAAATCTGTCTGCTATGGAGCGTATGGTGCATCCGTGTAAGGTAAAAGAACAGATACGTATGAACACTGGAAAGAGAAAGTGACCATATGAACTCTAATAAAGATATATTTCTGTGAATACTGCCCAGGTGCTCTTTGCAAATCTGATCTCATAGGGACTTTATAAGAAAGTATCAAGGTGAAACAATTTTCAGCTTATAATGATTTTTCTTTTAGCAAATGCAGACCAGTCATTTTTCCTGCTAGGGTGCTTATCAATTTCCCTCTCTGTGGTTGTGGTTTCCCCTTTCCACCGTTCCGTTACTCTGTCCTGCCTCAGTCCCACAGTGCTGCTTAACACTGCTGCTGCCATGACCAGTCCTGACATAAGGTGTTTTCAGCTACGTGAAGGTGCCAGCCTGCCTGCCTCCCTCCCTTCCGTCCCAGAGCTGCACCCTTCCTGGTGCTGCAGTCTGTTGCCCACCTAAGGCTTGGAATCGTCATGCACTGGTTGCAAAGAAACAGGAATAAATTAGAGTAATATTCAAATAAATGGAAGGGAAAAAAAGGAGTAACAGGGAGAGGGGACTAGGAAACCGAGGAGGAAATGCTCATTAATTCAAATAGATTGATTTGCCCTGTTTGCTCAAAAAAATTAATTAAAAAAAAAAAAATTGTAAATTAATAATTAAAAGTTCCCAATAAGAAAAGCCAAAAGGTTTTCCTCCGGAATCTATTACAAGTATCTGAAAAGAGATTGTGTCTAATTAGAGGGTTGTTTTTTTTTTTGTTTTTTTTTTTTGCATCAAGATGACCTCATATTATAATTAGAGATATGCTAAATTACTTGGAAATAATTATAATGATTGAATATCCTCCCTGACTGCCAGTTTGGGAGCTTTCACATTCACACTGATTCCACCAACCTCAGTGTCTTATGGCCACAGGTTGGATATTCAGCGGGTACCTAGCCTGGAAAGAAACAGCACTCTCCAAAACGTCCATTGAGTGTCAAATTATATCACTTTCTTCAGACACGGCAACACAAGAGAAACACGCAACCTTTCATGCAAAAAAACCACAACCTAAACATGTGACAGGCACCCTGGCACAGTTATTTGCACCCATTTCCAAAGCTGGGCACTCACAATGCAAACTGATGTTGGTAATTTTTGTCTTTACAAAGAGTAAATCCACAAACATTCTGGGCTTCTAACAGGTACCACTCTCAGATGGAGTTTAATTTTCATCTACATGTTTCCAAAATGTTAGTCCAGGCTCTAACGAATGTCAGTTACCGTTTCACGTTCTGGCTGCAGAAAGGAAGGCAAGACAGGTCCAGTACAATGGGCTGCAGATACGCTGAGCTGTGTGATGTGGGTAGGAAAACGCTAGTCACGCCAGAAAACATTCATGAGGTTGGGTCAGAAAGGCAGGTCAAAGCCAAGGGAATAGCTACAGGAAATCCCCATGTATTTCAGCATCTTTTTGATCTACATGGAGATGGATTGAGCTGCAGTGAGCAAGAGACAAAAGTGAACCTGCGTACCCTGAGTGCCATCTGAGAAAGGGAACAGCTTCAAAATTGCCCACAATGCTTTGAAAAGTACAAGGGGTAAGGGCCTGCAGAGCTGTACTTAGCTACCTTATGGGGCCAGCAAATGAGTTCAGCTGCAGTTCAGGTTAGACAGAAAAAATACGAGGTCTCCTCCAGGAGGAAAGAGAATGACAGCATCAGCCTTCACGTCAGTGTGGCAGCAAGGTGACACTACATCTCTGTGGGAACAGCTGAGGATGTCTCATGGTTGGTACAGCTGGGTCTCAGGAAACATGACTACAATGTAATCTCTCTGCTCTGCATCCATTTTTGAGCTTAAGCACAAGGCCTGGGCATGGATCTTCCTGAAGGCCAGCGTGCAGACAGCTTTTGAAGGAAGGTGTACTGACATGGGTGGGTGCTGGAGAGAAAGCAGACAAGCAAAAAAGGGATCTGAGTGAGATGTCCACCTTCTCACGTGGCAACAAAGACGCTCCAGCAATCTGAGCACATCTCCCAAGAGAAGGACTGTGCTCTTCTGCCTGAGGGGTGGCAGCAGACCCAGGGAAGGAATTACTGAAGCAGTAGGACAAAGCATGACAGACAGTTAAGAGTAGAGCCCAACACTGGCTCCCACAGTCATTGGCTTAAAAGGAGGACCCCAAAAATCTTCAGCCCAAATGCTAAGCAAAAGACCATCCCAGCTCCACAGAATATAGACATGGGAAGCCATCCAGGCTCCACAATGTCTGAGCTGCTCTGTGCTTTCCAAAGTAAATACACAAAGAGGAGTAAAAGGTGAAACAATTTGTGCATGTATAAAACAGAGCAGCATCTAAGCTGGGAAGAGAAGGCCCATTTCCCACATCCAGGTCGAGTGCCCCTATGCACCAAGGAGAGCACTGGAGTCTCACCACTGCTGCATGACTGCCAGCATCAGCCAGCCACAACTGCTGCATTCACTTTCAGCTGCTGCAGAGGCTCAGAAACAACAAACACCTTTAATATTTTGTGGTATTGACGTATCCATTTATTGTGTACTGACATTAGCACCTATGAATAATCATAAAATAAAAAAAAGATAATTAATATTTAACTTTGCCAGAGGGATGTACTTAAGGGAGAAACCACGTTTTAGAAAGAACAGCTGATATTTGTCAGCTGGAGAACAGGATTAATTAGATGCATCAGGCAGTGGTGACGTGAAGTTGAAAAACAGCTTGTCAACTCTGAAATAACTTATAGCAAATGATTATATATAAAGATGCTTTGTTATACACTCACACACAGGTGTGTTCCTCATTTTCCAAATACTTCCTGTGCCTTTTGTTCCAGCGATAAAACAGGTGCAAAGCAGATTTCCTGCTCACAGACACACTGTAATTATCTTTTAGGCAGAGCAGATATGTGGTCCACTTCTTATGGCCAAACCAACAAGGTGCTGAACACCGAAGCACCCTCAGTTCTCACTAATTTCAGTGAAAGACAGTCAACAACCTACAGGATCAAAGGCTTGATGTCTGAATCACATAAGGAAAGTGATGTTGTAGAGGATGAGGCAATGAACCTGGAGGCCAAATTCATGTCTGTTGCAATGTTGGTTGACTGCAGCCAGACAGTTCATTGATCACAGAAAAGGATTTGCCCCAGGGTGTTTTAATTTAAAACAGATTGACATTAATCTGAGGAACAAATCACCCAAATCCTAAACTCTGATCTGATGCAAGTCAGATGCAATATGACAGCAACTCAATCTCCTGGGCAGCAGAGCTGCTAGCTTCAACATCACACTCATTTCCAAATGGTCTCTGGAAGCTCATGAACACTGCTAGAATAGGCCCAGTGAGGAACAGCTTATCCCAGGTAGAGGTATGCATCCTTCAGGACACACAAGACATATAGGAAGAGTCAAGTTTTTTGGGAGATTGGAGCACAGGTACTGAGAATACTTCCTATTCTCAGTAAAGCAGGCAGCTTTAGGAAATAACTGCTTGGATAGTGAATGAGCTAGACTGGTGCTGAGCAAGCGAAGCAGAAGCAGAAATTTCAAGACAGTGGTTAAACTCTAATCGCAAAGCACTCTAAGTAGCTCATTAACTTACTGAGGAAGTTGAACACAAACCCTGATCATTTGGACTGAGCTATTCAGACAATAAAAATGTTTGAGATGAGCTATAGCCACATCTTGGGAGCAATTTGTTTAAAGCAATATTTGAGCTGTCACAGAAAAAAAAAGGCAATATTTCTCTCTGTCCATAACAAAATCACACCAATGCATACACTTTGGCACCAGAAAAGAGTATTTAAGGCTGTATGTAGCGCCTGTAATACACTGCTTATATTTATAGTCCTGGTATGATTGGTTTCTAAAGAAAAATTATGTCCACAGACAGCATGTTTTGTTCCTCCTCGTTACTCATATGCAAGAATGAAAGATCTATTACAACATATTCTTCCTTCCACCTGCTTTGATGAACTGCCTCAAAGCTCTCTGGGGAGACTGCTGCAAAGCCTGTGACTTAAAGCTTAGGCTCAGAAAACAGATACTGGATTGCTAGAGCAGACTCAAAGGTCATTTCAGAGCAGCACAGGCAGCAGATTGCAGTTCCATTTCTAAAAGCAAAGGATACTGCTGTGGTACAGGTGATTCCCCTCAAGCCTATACCCTCTCAGGGAAAAAACAGATCTGCCTTTAGAGACAAACGTAAAAAGTTCAGCTCGAAACTCTAACACCTGTTTTACAGAGACTTCTCCAGATTGCAAATTATTTAAAAATTTGTACCATTTCTCACTAACTCAGTTAATGATTTCTACGTCTGCTTGGTTTTCTAAATGGTCTATTTTGCTCTGCTCAGATTTGTACAGCCTGCCCATCGCTGTGACATCTCAACGCCTCCCTGCAGTGTGACAGCCCACTTCCCTGATGTGCATCTGTCATACGGTGACCCTTCTGTTTTCTCTCTTCCCAGGAAGAAATCTTCGTAGATGAAAATACATACGAATATAAGCAGTTCACTTTTCAAATACAGCTCTATAATGCATTTATACTTTCATATATTACATATAACGCCTAAAAATATATTGCTGTTGATGTCTGTTATTATCTATGCTTTCAATACTGAGGGCAGAGTTGAGGAAACACATCTTAGCAGAGTGCCCAGGTTTCTCGTAGGTCATACCTCTTACTGAAACTTCTTCCAGACTTGTGTAGGAGCCTGAGAAATGTTAGCATCCCACAGAAGCAAAAAGGGAAATATCCGTTACAGAGCCTCAGCCAGTCTATCAGGTGTTCAGGCCACGCACTTTGCAGATAAGTCCTAACATCTCAACCTACCAGATACTCACACTTAACAGTGAGGAAGATAACACTGTGACCAACACTGAGCTTTGTACTCAGGATCTTGACAGTACTCTGAACGCTGCAGCACCAGCTGATTCGTGTGGATGTGTGGTCGCCCTGCTTTGTGATGACACTGACCTGAAGAAGCTCAATGCTTTGTCCTTTGTCACATGCCAGGCAAACACAGGGTCACAAACAGAAATTGGGGTATTGGGACACAGCCCTGTGCTATAATTATGTGGCAACCAGCATTGTGCTTACACAGGCTTACGTGCATCTGCAAATAGGTGGTTGACACATTTCCCATTGTGCTTTTTGCAAGTATGAATGCAATTGCATGGCCAAAAGTGCAACACCTACCCAGGGCTTTGAATGTTTCCTCAAACCTATTTTCCTTTAACCCTTTCAAGCATGCTGTTTACTGGGTTTAATTAGAGCTTTAGAGAAAAATATACCTAAATACAGCAGTGCATTTCCTAGAGATACAAACGTTTCAGTGTGCACATCTGCACAGCATTCATAGTGTTCCCAAACAGTCCTGAACAAAGCAACATTTCTGTCATTGCATTTTTAATATAACAATTCCTATGGGGAGCTGTTGATGAGGACTGGGATACAGCTGAACAGAAAGCAGAAGGAGTGCACGATGAAGGGCTGTTTTCAGCCCACAGATGAGTGACAGTTCTTGTAGAAGTTTATCATTAAGTATAGATGAATGGTAAATTCTGCCATTTTCAGTAAAAGCTACTAAACCAACAGGAAAACTGAATTCAAAGGAGATCTTTTCTAAATGAAGAACTTCCTTGAGTATAAGAAAGTATTTTAGATGTGGAAATCATTGAAGACCATGGATACTATTGAGAACAACCAGAGCCAAACTGGCTCTTTTAGCCACTTTCCCATGCTTGGATGCCAATCTCTGAATCCTTCTGGATCACAGCACAGGAGGGAGGACTTTGACAAGGGGACAAAGGACTAGCAGTTATCAAGATGCTGCGTGGCCTAGGAAATCAGCTAAGCTACGGCAAGGACATCTTAAAGCACAGCAAATGCTAAGTGAAACAGTCATGGCAATTCATACTATCATCACATACATCACTTGTGACTAGGAGCACGTATCTTGTGGGTCTTCACAGTTCAGCTTACTGTTGGTAATTCATTAACTCAAACGCTTACAACTGCCTGTCCGTAACACTGTAGTTTGTCCTTGGGAAAGCCACTCACACCTTATTCTGTTAATCTATTAATTGCTCCTTGGCAGGTGCTGATCTTCCTTGTCTTTTTCTGAATCCCACACATGTGGATTCAGGCTTCTCACAGCATTGCGCCTCAAGCTCCCTGTCAGCAAAATCATGATAGCAACATTTACCTACCTCAGCTAGTAGTTTGGATGCTTAATTAATGTTTCCAAAGCTTCTTAAAATATAGATAAGGAATTACTTAAAAATTAACATTTTATATAATTTTTACTGTGTAATTAAAAAACCATGAAAGCTGTTTTCCCAAGCAACTGTCTATTGGAAAGAACTCAAAAGTTATCAGACTGTCCATTAGGTTAAGACTGTGAAAAAGTAAGACCATTTGAGTAGTCAGATTGCACTGGTAACTGTTACTGAGACAGAGTTGTTAAAGTTATGGGCCTTCCTATATGCTGAGCAAGATATGAGATGTACCCTGATGGTTATGTGGGTTATTGGATCAATCACCTGTTGTTGAAGTCATACAAAACAACTTAATTGAAATCAGATGAAGAATTTACGTATGCAAAGAGAGTGAGTTACAGGCTCTCTGTCCAAGGGAAGGAGCTGTCATTCGGGCCCACAGCTGCTCTCCAGTGCAACACTTTTCATCCAAAGAAGTCCTGACCATGGTAGGAGGTATGGGAGGCACAGCCAAGGTCCCTTGTGCCAGGAAAGGTTTGGGGTTACAGTGTGGAGGAGCAGAAGAACAGAGGCCGTAATCAGGAACGTGTGCCCTTTGATAATGATAAATTATATGAGGTGTTTGTTGTTAATTATTAATATTTATACATTATTTAACACCTTTAACAGTGACGTTTCTGGAAATATAGAGGTAGGACATTGTTAAGATATGAAAACCCTTGATAAATGTTTGCTTTTATCATAGATCTACCAGTATGAGCAGTGACAATATGAGACACAACACTGTAGTGGTTTCACTTCAAGAGAAAATATGGCAGGTGACCTTGGTCTTGGAGTAATAAGAGGTTTCAGCTGTGCAGTGCCTAAATGCATTGGTCTGAAGTGTTTGCAAACAAGGTAAGAGAATGTTTTACAATTGCATATCATAAAAGACATATGTGAGGTCAGTCTACGTTTTTTAGAGTATCTGTACATTTAATGCCTCAGAATCAAGCAACTTTGGTGATACTGCAATGTGACAGAACTGCAGGTGTGATGTTCACCAACTAAGCTGTTCAGAATACACCATGAAGCTGCTAAGTGACGTTCATAGCACAACTCTTACAACATTAACACATTAGGAAATGCGGTGTCAAGAATCTTCCTGTTTCTCCCATGGGAGCAGTCATGTCTACGTGTCTGTAACAACTTTTACATAATATCTCAAAGAATTTAGAGCCTATATTTAACTGACCTATCTTTCGTTCACAGTCAACATCAGCTTCTTGGCCTCTGTCAGTGGGACAGTTTGGGAGAAATCAAAAATGATGAGGAAGAGAGAGGACAAACCGGAGAGAACCTTCTCCCGCTCTGAGCAACCGTCTGATACAATCCTGTTTCTCCTGTCAGATAGCTGGGTTTTTGCTTCAGTTTTTAATCAGTGGTATTTCAGCTCCAAATGTCCCATGAACGTCCAGCAGAGAAGTGATAATGTAACAGATAAAGAGATGTTCATAGTGGAAATAAAAAACTGATCTTAGCTGCAGTAGGAGGGATGTGATACCAATGGGATTTCAGAAATCCACAACTTACCCCAGCAAGCTGTGACTTTTTAGTCTTTACTCTTGTCAAAGAGGATATAACCTCCTGTTTTTCCTTGATGAAGTTTTACATCTAATCGTCTAATATATAAATGATTCCACAAGGCTTGAGGCATTGAACACTTATGGCCTATATATTTCTTATTAAATATTATGATATCTAAAAAATATTTTATTAATTCGACAGACTTTATTGGTACAGAGGTTAATTGCCTTTCTCTGACACATTTTCATTACCTACATCTGTGTCATAACACTACTTGCTTCGTTAGTTTTTAAAGCGGAACAGCTAAAACTCGGGTTACTGAAACAACAGCACACCTAAAGCTGTGCTTCTGCACCACACTATCTGCTTGCAATTCAATTAATGAATCACCCACATTTCAAGCAAAGCTGGCCTAGCATTTGGATGAATGCCAGAAAAACAGGTCAGCATTATCACCTGTAGGCACTGCTACCCCTTTTCATTTCCCTTACCATCTTCCAAAAATAGCTCTTTCCTGCAAGAAGGTATTAGGAGTTAAGATGACGGCCGCTGAAGGATTCCTTTCTCCTTACTGGGGAGCTTTACTTCTTACGCACCAATTTTTCAAAGTTTGATTTGTGGTTTTCACAAGACATAAGATGCGGATTGAATTTCTGGTCTCTAGGCCTTTATTCAGAGGCACACATTGGTGCAGACTGAATGATTATATAGGAAAAGGATTAGCTGTTTGTGCTGAAAAATCACCAGGAACCTCAGACACACACCAGTACCGGCCAAAGGACAGAACAGAAACAGGGGCTTCTTGCTATGAAAGTGTGCCTGTCCCAGCGGAACATCTTTATCTTGCAGCCCACATCCTAAAAATGTCAGCAGTCATGTCTGAAGTGCCAGCATCGCAGCCAGCTGCATTCTGGCTGCTGCAAGACAGGCTTTGAAGACTAGAGGAGCACTGCTGCCTGAACAGCTTTCAAACCGATGAAGGCCAATTACAGAAAGCAGACACCCAAAGAGTAAAAAGCAACAACAGAACAATATGGATCAACACTGCTTATTTTCTAGGGCTGTGCAGGTTCAGCTAATGGTTGGAAGTTGGATCGGTTCCTTCAGATGAGGCTGAGGGGAGGCCTCATGGTGGCTGCATGAGTTACCCGGAGCATCCTTTTGCCTTCTCTCCAAAGTACACCACCATGCACAGCTCACTCACTGCCTAACCCAGATATTCTTGCCTGATATCATGGCCCACAGTCAATCACCCTTCACCTCCAATGACCAAATGAATTTTAGCCCCCTGTCTCTCCCCCATTACAGCCCACAGTCCTTTCCATGGCCGCACAGGTTGGGCACTCAGCGTACCGCTACCCAGCAGAGCACTTCTGGATGCAAAGTGAGGCCAGCACGAACAGTCTGGCAGCTGCCATACCACAACACCCGGCCTCCCCCTTCCACTCTCTGCAGAACAAAATCACTGAGTACAGTGCACACAGGCAAGAAACATAATTATGCACACACGCTATCTTGAGCCCTTCATAATTACATTTTAAATTGGTTTACTCTGAATCCTTTCAGCTAATCATTTTCACCCAACTCTAATCAACTCTAAGAAGTAAAATAAATAGAACAACATCTTTACCTGGTTTTGCCCCTCTCTTCTGCCTTAAGTCCCCACACTCCAGTTTGCTGGGCACTGGGAATTTGAATATGGCCAGTTTTAGGTTCAGCTTTCATTATTAGCAAGCAGCAGGCTATCCTTGTGAGCCCCAAAGTGCACCAGCAGGATTCGCACGTGCAGACCAGTGGCAGCTTCCGTCTCTGTGGAACCCCACAAATGTTTTCTTCAGTTTCAGTTCCTGTGCCTCTGGATATCTTATACATGTACTACTGAAACAGAATGTAAAAACCCAATGCAAAAACACATCTGATTCCCATACAAAGTTGGTCATACAAAGGCAAAGCCTGTTTTGCCTTAAAACCAAGCCTGAGCTGTCTAAAACCAAGCTGAGCAAGTCTAAGCAGCTTCCCCCTCTATGTATGTCCTGTGTTGGCCAGAGCCCCACTGTACAATGAAGCTCAGCTCTGAGCAGTCTGCTGGTACAAACCCTTCATAGCTGCAGAGAAGGGCAGGCATTTTCTCTTGGTTCACACACACCCTTAGTAACCCTCAGCAATGCAGCAGTGCAAATGCAGCTCTCAGCAAAGCTTTAATAGCAAAACTGAAGGTGCGAAGCTTCATTACTTTTAAAATATACCACGTAGTTCTGCACGTTCACTGATATATACACTGCTCCATCTCCCAGTGTGGAGTGCTTCCCAGCCGCAGAGCTCAGTGCTTGATTCATACAAAGGAATTAAAGTTTCCCAGAACTCTGTAAGCCTGGCTGCTATTTTTAGCTTCTCTTTGCGGGTGGCTAAGGGAGAAACAGGGGACTGAACAGCCTCGCCAGGGCTCAGCACAGGCACCATCATCTGCCCCACATGGCTGGCCAGGACCAAGCCCAGGAGGGGTGTCCCTGTCTTTAATGCCAGCCCGGGTGTTTCACTAGGCTGGGGGAGGTGGCAGAAGAGGGGAATTGCTATGCTCCAGAGACAGAAAAGAATCTCAGTATTCTAATCAACAGGCAGAAAAACAAGCAAGGAGAAAATTAAATTCCCAAATTAAATTCCCAAAAGGTCCTTTCTCCATTGCCATCATGAAGCACCTCACCCACTACCAGCTGCTTAACAGGAATCTTTTGCCCTTGGCCTTGCCTTGCCACGTGCCCACCTTGCACAGTTGCACCCACATCCCACTGCCCTCTGTGCCAGCTCTCCTCCCTGCCTCTCCCGAGGGCCTGAGCAAGCTATTTGCCCTCAGTCAACTCTTGTTTATAGGTTTTGATACAAAAGACAAGTGTTCATATGGCATACCATATCTAGGAAAATGTCATGCTTCATACATTCAGTTATCAACCACTATGCCAAGTGCTTTATGTTATCTACAAAAAGCAGACTTCAGAGGGAAATGAACTACGGCAAATCAAAGTCTATTACTGGGAAAGAGAGGAGAGTTGTAAGCCAGGCTTGCAGTGCTCTTCCAGCTGCATAACTTTCTAAATAACTTTACCCACTGCTAGAGTCAATAAATGGTCACCCAGCTGCAATCACAAATAACAACTCACCTGGAAGGGCTTTTCTCAGCCACTGAGGCACAACATCCCGGCACAACTGTGGTGCATAGCAGAATGCTGGTAAGGAGACTGAAGCAAGAAGGGCAGAAACCACCTTTCACAGCAGCTGTGAGGGAAGAAAGGAGAAAGTCCCCCTCATTCCACCCAAATGCCTCCAAATGCTGCTTCCACCCACTTCCAAAGTCAAAAGCAAGGCAGCAATAGGGCTTGCCCTCCTATCCATGCACAAAGGGCTGAGCACTGATGCAAGTGACTGCACAGGAGGACAGCGAGGCAATATGCATAGCCTCAGCCCAGAGGCATTCATTACTCCCCACTGCTTCCTGTCTTCCCTTATTCACATGCACCCCAGCAGCACCTGGAGCAAAGCACAGGGACTCAGCCTCCATATTCAGTGCTTGCTCCCTGCCTGCAGACATCTTCTGACCTCTGCAGCCTGTCCTGCAATGGGTCTCAGCCCTCCCTGGGAGTAGAGGACAGGCAGCTCCATCCACCTCTGCACTGAGGGCTGTACCTGCCCCGCAAAAACCAATCCAGATATTTTTGTTACAGCACAAAGAGCTGTGGGATGGCTTGTTCACAGAAATGAAAAAAATGGGCATTTTTATTTTCTACTCTTGATGCTGAAAGATTGAGAGCCACTGAATAAGAGATAACTGTGAAACAGCTTTTCTGGATTTGGGAGAAAGGTTGTGAAATTCAGAAATTAAACCTTGATCCAAGCTTTATATCTGCTGATTTATATTGAACTGAGACAAAAACAAGGCCTGGAATCATTAAAAGTTGGGTGGTTTGGACTTTGGACTCGAATCTGGATTTGACAGTGTGGATGCACATATATCAGCAGTGAAGGAAATTACCATAGGAAATTAAAGGTACCAACACAACAAATCTGCAGCCAGTAAGAACAATAAAGAGGAACTGTTTAAATATATCAGGAACAAACAAAATCTCAACAATGGATAGCTCCAATGCTAGATAGGAATCTCAAAATTGTCAGTCACAATTCATAAAAGCAGAAGCATTCAATAAATATTTCTGGTTTGTATTTGGAAAGTAGCAGGATGCTGTATTCTTATCTCACAGCGATAAGGAAACACTTTCTATTCCATCAGTTACTTAGGAGAAAGTTAAACAGCAGCTATCAAAACTCAACATTTTTCAATCTGCAGCACTTGGTAAGTTGCACCCTAGCATATTAAAGAAATGTGCCAGAGTTCTCCAAAAAGTCCATGCTGATTTTTAACACATCCTGGACTCCTGGAGAACTTCCAGAAGGCTAGCAAAAAACTCATGAGGCATCACTGTTTACCAAAGGCAAAACAAGCAGCCTAAGCAATCACAGGTTAGCCTGTCACTGACCAAGGAATAAGTGGATTGATGGGTTAACAAGGTAGCAGTCTCTGTTTCCCTGCCCTTTCAAGACTACTACTTCTCTGTGCACTTCCTCGCCTGCAGATCACACAGCTAAGTAAGTTCCCTCTGCCCCATGGCTCATCTGCATTGCAGCTTCATCCCACACTGACAGGCTCACGTGAGTCAGAGTTGAAAGAGGCTCAAAAGATGGCAGCGTAATTAATAGTCATCAACACGGCTTTGTTGGAAAGTCTTGTCAAATGAGTTCAGTATTGCTTTTTAGAGAAATTACAAGTTGAGCTGATAAAGGTAGCTGTGTCTATGTTGTGTGTTTCAACATCTGTGAGACATTTAACTCAGTCCCACGTGGCACTGCTTAAAATAATTAGCACTATCCAGAATGAATGTACCTCATAATAAATCGATTAAAAGGTGATGAGCCAACAGAGCTCAAAAAGGCAATCCTAACTGAATCATCCTCATCTTCAGAAGATGTCTAATGGGATCCCACAGAAACCTCGTCTTAGCCCAGTGCTGCTCACTACCCTTAGCAATTATCTGGAGAAATAAAAAAAAAAATTGCTATTAAATGATACAACTGATTGAAAAAAATGGTAGAGTGGTAAGGAATTGAAGGACAAATAGTTACATCGGTACATCTGTATCTTTGGGTCAAGTGGATTCATTGAAATATGATTTTTAATAAGCCTAATGCAGCAGATGCAAAAGAGTTATAGTAGTGGGTTTTTTATGGGTTACCTTATGCAGGAGATCTGAATAGAGGATTGCAGCAGCCCTTTCTATCCTTTAAAAGTAAAATTCCCTCAATACATTTCAGGAGCCCCACAGCATATACAGAAAAATCTAATAGGCATTTTCCATGTTAGCATTCAGTGGCACTCCAATGGACAGATAAAGCTTTTTTTCCTAGCTATATCTACTGAAGCGACCAGAAGAAAGCAGGCAACAATGATGAATGTTAAAAACAGATTATTCACACATGCTGCCCCTAGGATAGTGAGACAAACTTCTCTACGTGCCCTCAACAGACCACAGAGATTGACAAGCTCCTCCAAAGGCCGCTTCAGAACCAGAACACAACTCCCATCCACAGCTGCCATCATTAGGTTTCAGAATGAATGATGAATGGGAAAGGGTGGAAGCAATCCCTCCTACTGTTTGAAAGGCAGGAAAACATTTCTTCTATGTATCTCAAGTGAAAGACCATGCCATGAGCGTTCAGCTCCCCAAGAAGGTTGGCACTAAAGCCTAGCACTTGAGCGCAACTTCTCCTTCCTTTGATATTCCATGTGGTCTGCCTCAGCCTTTGGCCTAAGCACTCTTGCTTTCAGGTAGGTCATGGACTTATCTGTGCCTTCCCTACACTGACTCACAGAGGAAGCAGCTACTGATGGCATGCATCAGATCTTTGCAAAGAGCATGCAAGAAGTCACAGGAACTTCCATTCTGCCCTATACCCCAGCATAAGGATCTATTACTTGCTGACTCATAAACCTCACAAAGGTTTAAAATGCTTTCTTCTTATTTAAAAAAAAAAAAAAAAAAAAAAAGAAACTCTTCGGGCAAGGCTTTGAGCTCTTCTTTCTCCTTCCACTGTTTCGAAGCCATTTTGTTCAGCAAGCTGCAGCCCCAAAGCCTAGGGAACTGATTTCTGCCCTGCTGAACAATCATTTCATTTGGGGCTGGGGTGTTTCAGGGAAGGGGCCCACCACCCAGGAGAAGTCACTCTAAGAGAAAATGCTCACTTGGTGGCCCTGAACTTGGCTTTCCCAGAGCAGATGCTTACAAAAATAGCCCCAAGAATAAACCTAAAAAGTGACCCAAGGAAGAGCAACAGGAGTAAGGCACACATCCACCATCACCAATCCTCTGGAAGCTGACTAGTGGTTTCTGCACCCTGCTGCAGCAACGCGGATATTTCCAAATTGTGCTTCAGTGCTGTCACCTCCGTCACAGCACAGAGACGTAGCAATGTGCAAAGCTTAGGAATTACCATCCAGTGAAATACCATACAGCTGCTTTAACATATCTGCAGGAAAACATAGAGAGGGAGAGGAGAAGGATATCAAATGCTGGGGTCCTTGTGCTGAGGAAATGAGTTATAATTGCTGTGAGAAGCTACTGTGTGCTTGTGAAGCCCCAGTTGTAACACTGCAACAATGCAAGAACTGAAATAAAATGAATATCATGTTACAAACAGGAGGTATTTCTAAGAGTGACATTTTTTAATTGCCATTACACAGCATACAAAGAAATTTTGTGCTTAAATCTTGCATTTGAAGTCTTGTATTACAAAGCCTGTATCCAAGAAATAGCACAGTTTCAGGCTCAGAGAGCTCCCCAGTGCCTGCATGCCTGGCAGAGCTGACTAAAAGACCAGTAGCAGCTGGCAGGAAATGGGTAAGAAAGCTGACCACAGATAAACTGTAGGATGCTAAAGAGTAGCAGAAGATATACTCTGGGAGAGGAAGCCAAGCTGTCAGGTTACACTGCAGTCTAGTGCATACAGTACATACAGTCTGCTATTGAAGTATGCGGCCACCAGATAATGGTCAGGGGACACAGCTGTCGGTCGGCGATGAAGTAACTGCAAGGAGCCTGCAGCAGCGCAGCACAGCTGAGGGTGTTTCTGTTTGGCAGGATAAAGCCTGCCTGTCTCAAGGGTACTGTAGCAAATTTGGTGTCATATGAGCAGCACTAAATAATGAGGTTCACAACGCTTGATTTAAATCCATATGCATCAAAACAGGATACTTACTGCATAGCCTAAATAAAACTGAATTTGTACACGTTCATTTTGCAGGTAATGCTGACAACAGCTTCAGTGAGTGTTTTTCTCTCTGTTGCAGAATTAGGAAAATTCACAGCTTGGTGAAGTCAATGAATTCACCGTCAACTTCAGTGGGAGAAGGGCAGGGCCTCAGGTATCGTTTAACATTGAAACACTTTGCTGGATGCTAGTGTATCCGCTGTGGAGATATTCAGCTTTCCTCATTATACGGAGGAGATAATTATGGGTCATTAACCTGCTGGGTGGCAAGCAGTACAGCATGCTAAGTGCATCCAGGAGAAACGTGATGGCAGCAGCAGTCCAAAGGAGAGGGCATGTTCTGCCAGTTTTGCCAAACGGTGGATGGCCAGAAAGCTGCTGCTAGATTACACGGGGATCAAAGAGCACAAGATCAAAATATACGAAGTAATAGCTTATAAACACAGGTCTTTAGTCACACAGCGCTGTGGGAGGCTATTTTAGACAATTCACTGGCTGAAACCTTATTTCAGGCTTGGAAGCTCTTCATGCGGAGGAAGAGCCTCATCCGGATCCACAGATACACATTCAACAACACTCGCCCGATGACAGGAGGCCGGGACCTGCCGGGAGGCTCTGGCCCTCAAACCACTCTGGGACAGACCCATGGCCTTCCTCAGCCTCCAAGGGATAAAGCAGCCCCACTCAAGCTGTGCAAAGGTTATTTCAGTGCGAAGGAAAGCCAATGGCGAACTAACATGACATTGCTTTGGTTTAGGTTTGATTTTTTTTGTTGTTGTTTTAATTCCAAGCGGGGTCCTCTCACTCGTGGAAATAACAAGGCTTTGCACCTGGGAAGGCCGTTGTGCCTTTCCCTCCAACATGCAAGATATCAGGGTTAGCTAAATATGAGTTCAGCTGCAGGACTGACTCACCGCTTGTTCCTGGAACCGCCTGAAGGAGGGGAGGATGCTGTGGGCAGGCTCTAACTGTATCATCTGGGTTAGGGCCGGTAGCAGATGGTCCTAAAAACATACTTCCATGTGGGTTTAAAATAGCACAGCACCCACAATCAGCTGAATGGGGAAATGTGAAAAAGCCTGTCACACAAGGAATGCTGCTGTGAAGATCTGCAGGCAGGAGTGGGTCCGAGGCTCTACCAGCCCTCACAGTGTGGCAGCGCCCGTGGCCCAGTGCTCCCCACCCACAGCAGACCTCACCGCCAGGTAATGCTGCCAGTCCTGCCGGAAGGATTCTGGCCTTTGGATCACATTTCATGCAAGAGAATGATCTTTTATTTTCCACTTTAGAGTGAAATGAGGAAACTTTTCTTAAAGTGGCTTTTCTAGTTCAACAGCACTCCCTGTCCACTGCAGTGTTCTCCAGCAGCACTGACAGGCTGATATTGCCACAGTCTATGGTTAGACTTCTGCTGGCTGCCCTGTATGGAGCAGGCGAGGTGTGACAGTGCAGGAGCTGATCAGGGGCCCTGAGACACCACAAGGAGCCATAGTCAGCTTCACCTCAGGGCTGCTCATCCTCACTGCCCCCAACAGCCCTACACCATGCACATCACTGCACATCACTGGCCCTGCCAGGTGTCCTCTCCTTACTTCTCAAGGTCTAGGTTGAGCCCCAGAGCTGTGCCAAAGTGAAAAGCACAGGGCTACATCACTGTTTGTGTGCCAGACTTCCCTGGGTGTAGGGATAGGGGGAAGAAAAGAGCACCTTGCCACTTCCCCTGTGGTCCCTGATGCAAGGGCTGGTACCGAAAAAAAACCTGTTTCCTCCTTAGGTAGATGTGCAAATACAATAGCAAAGGTTTCTTGCTCCTTCCTCTCCCTTGCCTCCTGCCTTTCTGCCATGCCAGCAACAAGCTCAGTCTAGGCGGTAACCTTTAGAGGAAGAGAAATATCACAGGCACATCTGTTCTTACAGCTAACTGGCCATGGTTTTTGAAATAGGCAGAAGTGGCTCAGATGAACAAAAGCAATCCCTGAGAAGGCCTGGCCCTGGGAGGCCTGGATCTAGCTTCCATGTGGCAGATGTCCCGCTGGTGCTGGGTAGACATGGCAGGGTTAGCTGGAGACCACCCTGACTGCTGGTTCCAACAGGCCCTGCCCCATGCGCTCTGCTGGAATTTCGTGTGCCTGTGCAGCAGTGAATTTGGGACTCTGCCCATTTAGAAAACAGATTTTTCTAGCCAATTTCCCAGTCTTTAAAAGCAAATATAGGATATCTGTATCTTACACTTCGTTTTCAACATCTCCTGTAAGCTGTTATAATGCTGCAAGAAAGCATTTCAGAACGCATCTTAAAAAACAATTTTCTGTGTTTGTCTTGACTGCGTTTTTTATCAACACAAAACTATCAGTGTAGCACTGGCTTGTTATGCACTTACTGCCAATATAACAGTGGCTATTACAAGAGATGCTTTAGATGATTATTTATTACTGCCTCGTTTGGGCAGAGTGGGAAGGCTGTCACCATGTATTTGTGACCCTCAGCCTTCACCTTTCCAGAAAGTTTGAAGCTTCCCACCTGCATCAGTAGTACATATCCCACATATCCTGCTGCTGCAGCACAAGACAGTCTCCAAAATCTAGACTTACAGGCTTTTTGAGATGGGAAAGCTACCTGAGGTCACACAGGGCTGCCCTTTCCAAACATGTGTTTATATTTTGATTCCATTCATTTGCAGAAAGAAAGCTTTCCTCCACTGCCACCACTTACTGATCCTCTGAGCAGACAGACTCATGCAGGACTGGTCACTGTTCTTGGGCACAAACTGCAGTTGCACAAATTGGGCAAGGCACTTACTAGATGCACAGGAAGACACAAAGGCACAAAGATCTGAACAGCACTTCTGTTTCTGCCTTTAAGTATGCAGAGAATAAATTCTCCAAAATCTCTAAGATAATCTCTTTCTCTGTTGCTTATGCAAACTGTATTCCCTTGTAACTGGAAATGAGCACCTCTCCAGGACCCTACTTGCTTTTACTACCTCTCTCTCCTCTCCCTCCAATAATTCAAAACACAACAGTGAAATACCAAGCCTAACATACGCCACAATCTGAGTACACAATATTTTGCAATAAATGTAAATTTGATCCATATATATAAGCAGAAAGCGCCTGACTGTGAGAACAAACCAACCTACCTACTTCCCATTTGTGTTATGCAAACACTTTATACGTGTCTTTGCTCACTGAATGCAAACAGTAGGTATGTGCACAGCCATGCCCGCAAAGCACACATTCCTCATTAAAATCCATGCAACCCATTTGTATCTCTTTGACTTTTAAACACTTCACCTTCCCACAGCTCCATCCTCCCCAGATCTAGTGATCCAGATCCTGTTCTTCTTCAGGCAGCCTGTCACAGCCAGGGCCATTAGTGAAGAGCTTCCTCCCACCCCTAAGGGTGTTACTGGACTGAACCCCAGAATTAGTTACACCCAGTCTTGCACAGCTGGCAACATGGAGCTTGGTATCTTGAAAAGGAATATACAGCACTTTCCAACAAGGCACTCTTTTTTTTCCTTCTGGAAAATCAAGGCACATGAGGACATTAACGTGCCTCATTTTCACACAGGAGAAAGTTTTTCTCAGGTTATTTTTAGAAAGATTTATTGGTTTTAATTTTGGTAGTTGGATCCTAAAAAAGGAAGCATGGCACATGGCTTCTTAAAGAGTTGCAAAACCCACTCTCAATAAAATTTAATATGCCCCACATTAGCTTTTCTTTAATGCACAGTGTGGAGTGCAGCGGTATAACGTTTTTAGCATCAATCATTTCGGCACACTCCTGAGCAATGTGACTGCCTCACACCTCTGCAGATAGGACATGTAGTCCACAGTACTACTTCTTTTCTTCATGCCGTGCCAACATATGCAGACCCCAAGAACATGCATACCTGCCAGCTTTTTCTTGCTCTCGGAGGTTACTCACCAGTGCAGGAGTCATCGCACCGAGATCAAGGGAGCTGTGCTGACACAAACTTGCTCTAACAAACCAGGTTGCCATCCCAGCAAAACGGGAGCTCTGGGTACGTACTCTGGGTGTGCATTTCTGCCCATGTGCGTATACAAGTAAATCTCCTATCCACTAATTCCTGATGGTGCAAGGGTGGCCAAATCTGCTGCTGCAGTAAATTGATGGAGTCCTGTGTAATTTGACAGAGCTGTAACAGGTTACTCCAGCTGAATGGTTGGCTCAGATGCTCTGGAAAGCTGCTCCAGGAAATAATTTTGCTGCCATTTCTATTATGTGAAAGCACAGCTGCTATAGATTCTATTATTTATTGCATATTTCATGTCACTGGTGCAATCAGGAGGAGTACAGTGCACAATGAGGAGGAGAGGGACAACTGGGTCACCAAGTCCAGTCCCTCCAAGATCACATTAACAGATGTTTTGCCAAGAACAGCCTCTGAACACTTCTCCATAACACACATACCACAGCGCAGACCACAAAACACTCCTAACAACCTGAGAACAAACTAAAACTGCTAGGATGCAATAGCAAACTAGATAAAAAACAAAGTGTACCATGGGAAGCATGAGAGATCAAAGCATCATCAGTGTCCTAGGTCTCAGCAGTAACAGGGAATTCAACCCATCCCCTAAAAAAGAGTCCTTTCAGGTACTACCATATATCTTGGATGCCAGAGGAGCCATCTGGAGGTTTTGCTTCCTGGAGTTAAAATGTGTGCAGCAGATGATTTACCCAAGTAGATATTCACCACTGACATTTTGGCTATCAGTGTAGACCTCTGTGAACTGCAAGTCCAGCTTTCTACAGGGTTGGTTAAATACCAAAATAGTACAGAAAAGGTCTTCAAGAAGTCCTTGTTAGTCAGTCCATTGCTGCAAAACTATATAAATAGGTTCATACTGCGCCACAGGCAAGATTACAAAAGCAGCAATGTGAAAAGTACTACCTATTCAGAACAACTATCCCTACTTTCCTAAAGGCAGTTTTCCTTTAGGGAAAGTTTCCCGTATAACACAGAGACCCATAACATTTGGGTTTTCAGTAGAAACAGTCAGATCAGTGCAGCTTTGAGCCTCCCTCCTGCATGGGATATTTACTACGCTTCTCAAAAGAAAGAGATTTGAAAGCAGAATTAGCTTCATATTTAATCATAAGGTTATCACCTAAGACTGATTCTCAAACAATTAGATGTGAATTGGCCACAGGACATGGTTAAAAGGAAGTTCATAGAAAATAGAGCAAGTGAAAACTGGAGTCAAGATACATATGACCTAATTTAAAAACAGGATTAAAGGAAATTTGCTAAGTCATTTTGCTGCTAGATTTAATTAGTATGTTTAATATGTGAGATCACCTGAATCTACTTTTACTTGTTTTGTGTCCCATTAAGAGTTTCACAGGAGCAGTAATATGATTGAGTGGCCCTTGTGAGGGATGCAGCTTAGGCTGCTTTGAAACAAATTGAATTAATTTGAAATGATTCTTTCCAGGTATGACATTCTTGGAAACAGATGTGGGGATAAGGAGGGAGGGCATCAGAAGTGTAGATTCACAGACATATAATACACACTTTTTGTATATACATAGGGAGCTTTTTTAATATCTACAGAAATATTTTAGCACTAGAAAGTCTATTCTGTAAGATTACAACTGATGTTACTCTTTAGAGCTATGTCTGCTTTTGAGTTGCAAGGCTCCTCACACAAATACTGCATCTCTATTCATTCCCTAAGATGTGAAAGTTGTGGGGACAAGGTCCTGGGGTTTCTTCTGGGAAATTTTAGAGGGGAAATCTGCACCCAAAGGCTTTGTATGAGTGGCACAGCTTAAGACTTCTAGTCTCTAGCTGAGTTAGACCCATAGTGGAGAAAAAGGGGCCTTATTTAGACATTCTCAGCCTTTCCACTTGATTGCACTATCATGGATTGATTTTACATGGCAGTCACTCATATTCTGCCCTGCTGAGTAGCAGCATAAACCCCTACATTGGATAGATGAAACAGATTTTATACTGTTTCCCAAACAAATGGTATCACAAATGGTTTAAATAGTAGGGTTTCATACCTAAAATACAATACAGCAGAAGAGGTGATGGAGACAAGGGCAATACAGATATTATCTGGGGAAAAAAGTTCTCAGACCAATTTCTGGAGACTCAAAACATCTAAAACCTACACCAACTCTGCAAGCTACAAGTGCTCAGCTGTTCTGAAAGCAAACCCATGAATGCGTGTTCTGATTTTAACCTACAGAAACATTTTAAAATCCAGGTCCTGATCTGAAGAGATGCTGAATGTTTTCTCTTTTCAACAGACAAGCCTACAAAGAGATACCGAAGTGTGTATTGCCAAAGCCAGAGTGCAGCCACAAAGGCTAATTCACTGAGCCAAAAAAGCAGTCACTGCTGCAACTGCCCTGCAGACGTACCCACTGCCTTCAGCAGAACTTCAGCAAAGACTGAGCACACTTGCCACTTCACAGGGGGCACTCAGTGTCTCGCAGGCTCACATTGGGTCTACATATGGATGAACTGAATGTTTTTTTTGCTACAAGCACTTTTCCCCTTCCAGGCCTCCTTTGCTTTCAGTTCTGAAGGGTGAATTCATTGAAAACATCTGCACTACTAGAAATGTTCTGTGCTTTTTCCAAACCTCATCCCCATGGTGGCTATGTAGTAACAAAGAATAGACAGAGCTGCATAATGCAAGCCTGCAAGCAAGAAAGGGTGGCAAAGAGGGGGTGCTGAACACTGGGGCCTCACCGTATGGAGCTATACACTACCTGGGCTTTGCTTACCCTCTGCACTGGGTTCTGCTCTTCTCTACACAGCAAAAAGGTTTCCACAGCAACTGCCACATCACATCACGCAGCTCATACCTCGGAGGTACAGAGCACCTCTGAAGTGAATTTTACTCAGCAGTCTGTCATGTTAACTTCTGTACATCTATGAGTTGTTACATGCTTCCTTTGGTATCGAGGCCAATTCTGGAATTGTTTTCAGGGATCTTACATAATACGCATTTCTCCTCCTTCAGTCCTTTTTCCACCTTCTCATACTGCAGCCTTGCAGTGGCAAAGGAAGGGCTCTGTAACTGTGTCACAAGACCATGGCAAAGGCACAAACAGGGCTGATCCTGCATCGCTCATGGGCAGCACAGATGTACTTGGGCAAAGACTGAAAGACTACATTTAAGATAGATAGTGAACTTCAGCGAGCTACTAGAATTCTTCACACACAGGAAGGGGAAGATTTATTTTTGTTTGGGGAATAAGGGATGTGTACCAGCCTCCAGCAGGCCCACTGGGAAGGCCCGTGTAAGGGCCTGCATGGCCATCTGTTTCTCCTCTGTGCCGGCACTCTGGTGCCAGCTGCCTCTGTGGCTCAGCCGTTCCACGTGCGGGCTCTCCTGCCCGGTCCTGCACTGCCGTCCGTCTGCTCCTCGCTAATCCCACGTCACCGTATGTCCCCACTGCTCACCATCCCAATTTGGCCACATCCTGCCCTAAATCCCACATAAATCAAGGGAGGGGAATAATGGACACCTCCTCAATGGCACTGGAGCTGCTTGGGGAGCTCCTGAAGTACACAAGCAGATCTTATGCTCACTTTGCCCTGACACACCAAACTCCCCTATCCTACAACACCATAAAAGCACATCTCCAGCAAACAATGATGGAACTTATATTTGCCGACGCAACACCTGCATCCCAAAAGTGCTGGGCGCAAGTCACAATTAGACCTGCCAAAGCAGCCCAGAGTTCAACAGCCCAGATAGACAGGCGAGATCCAATCCTAATACCAGACAGGCAGGCAGATAGGCAAGCTGAAAAGCTGCAGCCACCTGGGAGACGTGCGGGATGACGCAATCCAGCAGGGGCAGTTGCCAAAGTCGTTCTGACAGGAGAGGCCCGGAGAGGGCAGGGCGCCGGGGAGGGGAGCGGGCCCACAGCCTCCATCTGTGGGGAGGTGTGAAAACAGGCAGAGCCACGGCCAAGCTCCCTTTGGGGTGTCTCACAGCGCTGGCAGCCATAGCTCGCTGCTTAAGCCTTGTGCTCAGAGACCATGAACAACTGGGATTGAAAAAATATGTATAACCTGGCTAGAGGACAACAAGCTGCTGGGGGAAGGGAAGGGGGAGGCAGTGGTAGGCTGAGTATCTGAAGGACACTGACCCTAGTAACAGGGTGAGAAATCATCTAGGACGTTAAGTTTCACATTAGTGTTCTTCTGGATGAAATTAAGACAAGAACGATGAAAAGCAGCCAAACAGGAGGACGGACTGTTAAATCAGCTCTTCTCGTTCTCACTCCAGTACCTTTGTGAAGAGGGTAGCAGGGCTGCTCCCAGAGCTCACTCAAAAAGCAGCAGCCAGATCTGGCCTCCTCAGGTCAACTGCAAAGGAGAGAGGATCGCTCCGTACCATCCTTACTATATCTTTGAGCCCCAGAGCCACGGCCATGGATCAAGCATGGATACAACTCAGAACAAAACAATGATGCCTCTCCCTGAAGAATTTACAATCGATTTAAGTATGAGAGAAGTAATAACAATTGGATGTAGTCTCTCCGCCAGGGATTTAGGAGTTTATAGTTAGTTGCCACAGCACTTTCACTAGCTTTTCTGCCTACTCTTTAGCTTCACTGCTTTCCAGCCAACAAATTAGTCTGTACAAAAACCAATATTGAAAAAGCAATTTTCACTTTAACCTACATGTTGAACTTCAATGTCTTCAGTGAACCCAGGGTTAGAGATGAACTGATGCACTTTTCAGGATGGGCTGACAAACTTAAATGTAGCCTAGATTATTATGGACTAAAATCCATAAAAATAACTTCATAGTGTAACTGTTTGACTGCCAAATGCACTACATAAAAGCTAGTTCCTATTTGTTCCCTAGTATTTCTACCACCACAGGAGATTGTGACAGAGGAAAGGAGAGGAGAGGAGAGGAGAGGAGAGGAGAGGAGAGGAGAGGAGAGGAGAGGAGAGGAGAGGAGAGGAGAGGAGAGGAGAGGAGAGGAGAGGAGAGGAGAGGAGAGGAGAGGAGAGGAGAGGAGAGGAGAGGAGAGGAGAGGAGAGGAGAGGAGAGGACAGTCCCTGAATCAAATATGAATCCCCACTGAGAACACATTCTCACCTGAATTAGAGCATACAAAGCCTACGAGAGTTCCTGAAGATTTCGCTGAGACTAAGCACTACAAATACAAATATTTGAAACATACTGGCTAAAACTTCCTGACCAAACACCCTGAACAATGTACACGTGTGGACCTGAGTGAGATATGAATTCAATCTGGATCCAGTCCCACAGGGATCAATCCCATGTCATACAGTACAAAGCATAACTTTGAGATTGAAGGGAACTGAAAATAAATAAATCCTCGGTTCTGCTTTGGTAATTTTCCTTTACAGAAATGCAAAGCACAAACGTTTACAAACAATATTCTTACAGAAGGTATTCTTCTCTTTCAAATAATTATTATTTAAAGAAATTCTGACCTCACTTAAAATGAGATGGATCATACGATCATGCAGAGCTTTGTTGTAGAAAATAAATACTATTAAAAGTAAAATTAGCTTTGGAAAACCTCAGGCAATAACCACAATCAATCAGCCCAGCAGGCTTAAATGCAGACATGCAAGAAAGGCTCATATGATTCAGTGATGCAAGTTGTGAAATAATCTGCTTGCTCGGTAAGATACTAGATCACTATTTAACACCACCAAGACAAGCACTTCCAGCCTCTTTTATTTAAGTACTGAACTGCCCTGGCTCTGTAGCTAAAAGCCTGTTGCTACCAGATGATGATGAAGTCAGAGGCAAGATAACTGGAGATAAACCTTTACAGATATTTCTGTTCCTGAAATTACTTCCTTTTCTATGCTCTGCAACTGGCTCTGGGTCACAAGTTTCTTATTCTCTCTTAATGTTAATAAAGCTAAGACAATTCAACTGACTGAAGATCAGGTCCTGAATTTTTGCTGTTCTTGATATCCATCTGTTCTTGTCACCAAGCTAGTGAAACACAGGCAATGTCTAGGGTCTCAAGTAAGCAATCTGTATCTGAAACACTAGAGAAGCTGTTTAAGACCTGTTTGTACTGTTACTAGTCCCATGACACTGGATCACAAAAAGTCAGTTTTTGTCTACATGCTTTCTCATGTGTGCCCTTTTTTTCTCCCTTCATATTTCTCTGTTTCTCATTTTGCAAATGAGCATTAATATAATTATTTTGGAACAGAGAAAAAAGGAGAGATGAACATGACTTTTAAATACTTCCTTAAATCCCTTTCTAAGTCACACATTATTCTATAACTGAGAATCCCTAATAGCAGATTTTTTCACAAAATGACAGCCTTGGTCCACTACATGCATTTACATGGAAACTCTCACTCAGAGGGAGTGCCAAAACAAAGATAAAATCCCAAAGACTGACGCTTCGCTGTTACGATGTTTTGGAATAACATAGTTTTTTCTGAACCCAAACATCTCTTCCCTTTGGAAGCAAATAAGTTGGAATGTGCTCCTCAAGAAGATTGGTGAGAAGAGTACAGAGCATCCTGCAACTTGGAACTGGAGCTTCTGCCTCTTATTATCAGTTTCTCAGCCCACCTACCTTAACTTCAGAGATGCAGGAGAATGGAGCATATGGGAAATGTAAATGGTCAAGGGGATGTAAGTGATGGACTGTAGGGGACAGGTAGTTACTCAACAATGCCAACAAAATAGCAGGAAGAAGAGTGTATAGCAATGAAAAAAAGAGCACATACAGATACAAAACCAAGGAAATATCAGTGCTGTTTGTACAGTTCTATTGCGAGTGTTATTCTGAGGAGGCCAGGAATGCTAGGCAGGGGGTCTGTGGTCTATGGTTTGTTTTTCCATCAATACATATGTCTGACTTCGAGTAAAAGATTAACGAGACAGCTAGCAAATGTCCTAGGAGACAAATGGATAAAATGCTGTTTGTACATGTCAGATCAGGGAGGGCTCATTCTCATCTCTCATTCTCTGAATGAATCTGCAAGGATGCACACCTGCACCAGGAAGATTTCCTTGACGAGGTAACCCTTTCTACTGCAGAACACACGAGCACGTCAGCATACAGCTTACCTGACACATACATTCTTTCAGTCAACGTGGTTTGGAAAGAACCTTCCACCTACTTTTTTTCTGCATGTGACGTACTTTGTTGCATGTTACAGAAAAGCCCCAGGTAAAGTAAATGGAAACTCTAACCAGCAGCTATGCACCTGGTGTTTTTGCATTTCCCAACAGATATTACAGTTGCTGGAATGATATGTGAAACTTCTACAACACCTCCTATTGACAATTTAGTTAAGGCGTGGCATGAGAGAGATCTGTGTTATAGATACTAATGACCCACAGTCTGTTGCTAAACAGAAGGAATAAAGGAACCAAGGAAATGTATAGTTCTGGAAAAGAAAAAAAAAAAAAAAAAACACTAAAACTTTACAAATATTTACATTCTCTTGCATTTGACAACAACCAGTCTGTTACAGGCTGAGAAGATTACAAACAGGTTTTCCGACAGTTTCATTTTCCAGGGATGGTCACGGTGGTGGACAGAACAGCAAGGCTGTAAATAAAGTTTGTCCTTCCCTAGGTATGAAGAACTCTGCTGCGTTTTCCTCTTCTGTCGGCAGTTTGTGCTATTTGTGATCCTACAGAGTTGATGGTGTAATGCAGTTGGCCTGAGTCCCACTGCAAGGAATGCAGCGCTGCCAAGTCAACCACCCGTACTAACCACAATCTCCCTGCAGATCTCACTAACCTGGCAGCTCAGCTTTGTTTAGTAACATAAATAAAAATGAGAGCACCTTTCCCTTTCTTTGCTGCCCTCCTCCATCTTTTGGGGGTCTTTTCTGGGAAAATACAAGGGAGTTAGGCAGATTCCCCAGGGCTAAAAGTGACCCATCACTTATAACATGTAACACTGTCATAACCTTCAACATCTCTCATGTTCTGATTTCTGCTTTACCTGAAACCTGAGAAGTGTGAGTCACGACCATTTCCCTTATACCACAACGAGGAGGAATGCTGATATGTGGGAACTGATGAAGAAGCACAAGGGAACCAATGTTCACCTCTTCATCCCAACGAAATCTGCTGGTGAATCACAGGGTAAGTACTTGACCTCACCCATAAAGCTGCGTGAAGACTGAAAGAACTTCCTTGTGTCACTTTGCGGTGTCTCTGACTACCAGATTTATTTGCAAGAGTTGAGCAGTTAAACAACCCCAGTAAGCTCAGGGAGAACAAGTTCAAGTCTTGCCAAGGGCCACCCTTGACAACTCAGGTATAAAAAATAGGAGCTATTCCATTTAGTGAGTCAAAAGAAATTGGACCTTCTACTGGATGCATCAGACAGACTCACTTGGCTGAGGAAAGGGGTGTGTTTAATCACACTGGGACCTTTTCCAATAGCAATATCAGATATATTTTTGTCAGAAAGGTTCAGAGACCTGAATGGGAAGGTGATGTTGCAGGAAGTTAGCCCTCAAGTGATGTTTCACTTCAGTCTGCCAGCACGTAAGGAACCGTGGAATAAGGTCATCCAAAAACTGGAAAGCAATTATAAAATCCCATATCCACATCTGAAGAGCAGGAAAAGGGGACACCAATAAATGAACGTGAATTGTCACAGACTGAACAGTCTTCTTTATTCAAGGCTCTCTGTCACGTAAGAATAAAAATAAAAAAAAACCTTTTGCTAACTTTCCACCCCTGAGTTTAGCTCTTGAATTTTTGAGGACCTGGCCCATAGTCACTGCCACGGTGCCATGTCCCCCTACCCCAAGAGTGCTGCCAGAATGCAGGAAATAAGACACATGCTGGCCCGATTCTGTACTGTATTCTTACTTCTATTTTTTCCCTCCTTTGCAGCTGCAAAATACAACTGAGCAAGTTAAATTCCACTTCCCTTGAACACGGAAGCAAGTAGAACATTTTGTCACATGGTCACATCAGCATATCACAACAACAAGCAGAGTCACCTGGTAAAACGACCCATTCAGAGATTTAGAGGGAAAATTTCCTTAGGGCAGGTGGCACTGGACATCTGGCAGCCCTCTAACTTTTGTTCTGAGAGTAATACCTACGCTGGAGGGCATCCTGCCAGAAGCTGCACCCACCTGAGACATGGCCAGCTCAAGATGAAAGGGAATACAAAATTCAACAGGATGGTTATCTTTTACTGATGTTGTTCAGGACCAAGGTACCTGGGAAAACACTAGCTCCCCTTAGGTTTTGGTACTGTTTGGTAATGTCAGGCAGCTGAGAAAGTTAATCAGGCCAGAGACAGGCTTGTATATGCTTTCTCCACAGGGATTAAGAACTACTTGCCAAATATTCAGATTGGGTAATTGCTACCTGGATTAGCAAGAGTATGCAGCCCAAAAATAAAATAATTGCTTAGAGTTTCTGATAGATTGCATTGCTCCGTGCCAAAGTATATGGAAGAATGAGATTCATCAACATATGATGTAAGAATACAAGACTGCTCATAGTACAGATGCCACAGCTGAACCCATTGTGGCTGGCTGAAGAAGAACATTAACACTCACATTCTGCTTATAGGAAAGCAATAATCTGATTCTGAACTCCAGAAGCATTTGTGGAATCCACAGACTCCCCAAAATAACATTTCCTTTCTTAGAACACAGGGGACAAATATTCATCCCTGCTCAAAAATGTAAATTTGACCAAAGCTAATTTTACCCCAGTGTCTAACTATGAGATCATTGTTCTTTCAGCATACTAGTTTAGCATCACATATTTTGTGACCAAATGCAACCTGGAGCAGAGCCTATACTGTCCATCAGGAGTGCTGCTTACAGGATGAAAACATACATCATCTGTTGTATCTGACTACATAGCCCAAGTGAAACTCAAGTTTCTTCTAACAAAAATGATGAGGTGTTACAGAGATAAACGGAAACATTGGGTATTCCGCATTTTACAACATGATTGTATGCAAGAGTGTGAGATTCCTGAACCATTTTAGAGGTCCTTTTCTTCTCTGTATCCAAACAGTAATACAATCAGGGGAAGAGAACAGAAATTATTCAAATTTTCACTCTTTTCCTGTCAGCCATGCATACAGTGCTGACTCAGGAACAAACATTAAAAAGCAAGAGCCATGAGGGAACTTACAAATCCAATTGTACGTCTCCCAAGGGAAGTCATTACAACAGTGTCAAACAGGCCTTAACTAGGAGGAATGAATGAACAGGAGGGCGGATATTTGGCAGGATGGAAAAAAAAGCACTGGTAGAGAAGGTCCTGATAACAGCAAACCACATCAACATGCTCAGCACCCAAACTGCACCGCAATCCTAAGGTTTTTAAGAAGGAAAGTGATAGCATGTATCAAGCATTAATAAGGAAGACATGATACAAAAATAAAGGAGAGGAACAGCATCCAGTGCATGGCCCAGTTATGTGTGCCATTAGAAGATTACACTCCTCCTTGTTTTGTTAGGTTTACAACTAAAACCATAAATTTTTGACATAACTGAAAACAGACTAAAAACTAAATCTCTAAAAATGCAGGAAGACAGCATTATTATTAGGGCTTATTCAAACTACTAAACCTGGCCACGGATGAAATATTAATTAAAGGTTGCATTTGGAACCTTCAGAAAAATGATTATTCAACACAGCAATGATGTTTTGCCCAATTGTTTAATAAAATTTTATCTTACTATGCAGCCAAGCTTAGACCAAAAACGTTAGTGAAAAAGGATCACAGAGCTCTAATGACAGGCTGAAACTGGGGAAAGGCATGCGTGTATTAATATTTAGCTTCAGAAAATATGCAAATTGCTTAAAAATCACTGCTTTTGTCTTCCGTAAGAGATAATGGATAAATAGTCAACCTTATTTCAATGATGGGTAGATCATCAAATTAGCACCTAAATTAAGGATCCAATTAGTCTCTAATAAATAATTTGTCAATAAAAGCAAAACCAGTGCAGTTTAATCACATACAGTTTTTTGTGGGTATTTTTCTCTTATTGCTACTGAGAATAGGGGGTTTTAATCAATGCCCAAATCGCTCCCTTAAACTGGGAGGTATTCAAAAATCAGATCTTGAAGCATGCCTCCTTCTCCTTCATATGCATAAAATGCTTCTTTATCTTTTGCAAAAATATCTCTTCTTCTTGAGGCATGAACTACAAATTCCGCTCCTCCCATTCACACTGAGGAGAACATTACTCCCTAAACAGACTCACTTAGTCCAAAACAAACAGCAAGATATCTAAAATATCCCTTCGTTTACTAAGGGAGGGAGAGAGAGAGCACCTCCTCCTTGGGATGAAGGAGGGAGAGAGGGTGGAATCAACAGGGCTGTATTCTAACAGGTCTATCTCATCTCCAGGTACCACGATCAAATTTATGAGCATTTCCACAGGAAAAAAAAAAAAAGAAAGAAAGAAACATGTCAGGAGGATGCAAGGGCTGGAATGCAGCAGAACTAATTCCCACAAGTTTGAAAACACTGATATTTTTCATGAAAGAGTTGTTAATCTTATATAAAAAATAGCTTTTTAATGTATTTGGTACCAAGAGACAGGGTCCCCCAGCAGTGACCTCAGCATGAACAGCCCTCCCTAGTAATAGGGCTGTGGAAATATTGCTGGAGGCAGGTCTTGCACTGCTGTCTTTTGTCTCTGCTCTTAGTCCTTGCAGAGGGATACTACCAGAAGCAGTGAAAGGCCATAAAACTGAATGCACCATTTTAAATCAAAAGGCTTTCAGTGGTTGTATTAAAGGGGCATGATCTGTGTTCCCAGCAGTGGCTATAGCAAGTACTTGGTGCAAACATCTATGCAGGTGCACGGTTTAAAAGAAAAAAGGACATCCTCCTCCCCTTTAAGGGATTATATTCTTGACTTTATATTCATTAAGTCTGTTTGACTAAAGAAGGAGAAAAAAAAAGGGCAGAAGGAAAGAAGGAGGAGTGGGGTAAGACTAAGAAAAAAGAATTGATAGGAGAAAAGAATGGGCAAATAAAAAGCAGAGAAGGACAATGAGAGGCAATATCTGACTTGGACAAGGGGCAAACCACAAACCTACTCATTGCTAGTGTCCTGGAACAAAAATAACCAGTGGCAGGACAGCTGCTGGTGCCGCGGGACGGTGCCTCCTCCACCAGCTCGGCATGGGGCAGAGCCCCAGTCCACTTTCAGATCTGCCCCTTCCACTGTGCTGTGCGACAAAACTCCGTGTTCTCTCAGTCCTTGTGGTTGTGGTTAGGAAACTGCTGCATGTTGGGTCTCAATAGAAAAAGTATTTTAATACAAGAAAAACAGGAAACTCAAGCACGTTTTGGGTCTAATTCAATTTCAGTTCCCCGATTCCTTTATTTTCTATGGACAAAAGGCATGTAACAAAATTATGAACTGGGACGTGAAGAAAGCAGAACTGTGCACATGACAGATAAAGCTGGCTCATTATGTGAAAACTGAAGCCGTGCAAAATATAAATTCAGAGCAGATTAAAACACCTCTCATCCAAAAACCAGTTAGGACCACTCAAGCAAATCCAGGCACCTGGACAGAGATTGAGCAGAATGTATAGGAACTGGCACGGGTCATGGTTTCATAAGAGGAGAACAGATTATTAAAACAAAAAAATGCAAATATTATTTCTTCAATTTAAGCTGAAATCCACCTCTGACTTTGGAATCTCCAGACAGAAGGTATAGCATAACGGTTCAATGTCAGCCTCCCCTCACTCTCTTTGCAAGACCATCAGCACGTTTTAGTGCTAATGTACTAAAGCATGACACTAGCACAAGATAACCACATTCTATTGAGAAACATAACAATAGAAATAATGGAATAAGCACTTCATGCAATTTGCTAGGAATGTAGTTTGGACACCAACAGCCAAAACAAACTAAAATGGCAAATGCAAGGACTCTATTTTGAAATGATCTGCAAACAGACTCAGCAGCTTTACAGGGGGTCATATTTTCCACAAGGATAAACTGTCCTTGAACAATATTTTCAATGTTCTGGGTACTAATGTGGTTTCTTTTCATACGGATTGTTCTCACCTCCTCTCCTTTTCCTTGAACAAATATTTACAGTGACCAATAAAATTTTGCTCTCCATTTATGAGTTAAACAGCATCACATTCCCACATGCTGTTTTATATATCCATACAAAGAACGTACATGCCCACCAAAAATGACATCTCTCAACTATTGCTGATATAATTATTTTTAAGTAATCACATTCATTGTAGATTTCAGTCCTGATTCGTTGATATATTTTATTCACTCTGGTATTAGACCTGTGATTGAGCAGAATGAAATATTCAGCTTAAGAAAGGAGGTGACATATTTCACCACAGACAAAACATTTCTGTGAGTATGTGAAAGAGTGACGCCCAATACAATGCCCATAGCATGAGCGTAAACACATCGTCTTCACAGAAACAACTGACATGGTAAGAAAGTAAATGAAAATATTGTTAGTGAAATTATTTCTGCATGTGTTCAAGGGTTTTACCAGGTCAGAGTTTAAGTGGGCAAATAACAGCCTGTGAGATGCTAGCAAGCCATTAGTGATAAATGTGCCTCAGACTACTCTGCATTATTCATTCGTTATCCACATATTGATACTTGCTGCTCATCACCTTGAAAGTTTCTGTGAATGAGTCCTCATATGTGAACTAGGGACATCCAGCACAAACTAGGTTTTGAAAATAGAGTAAACATGTCATATAAAGGGGATCATATGATTTCATATGATCATTCCTCAGAGCCACTAAGGAAAGGCTCACCCTCCTCAGTTTGTGGTTCTGAGATGGAAACCGTCATCTCATGTTCTTTTCTATTTCACAAAGTGCTCATCAACCTGAGCAGTCCTGCTCAGCATTATGTACGTTGCCAGCCTGAGTCCTCAGATACCGTATTGAAACCCCAGCTGATAAAACATCTCCTATCAACACTGCCTTCACCTTTCACACTGTTTCAGTTGCCTAAACATACAGAAAGGAAGGCAGAAATGAATCGAGAAACGACACAGAGGGCGTTCTCATGTGAAGGAAGGCAAGGTAGCCACCTTTGGCCCAGGGACAGCCCAGTGCCAACAGCCATGTTCTGGCCTTGCCAGCAGGCCCAGAGTGGCCCAGCCAGGCCACACAGTCTGCTAGCACAGCCATGCTGCCTGCAGCTGGAGGCCCCATGGTTGCCAGTTTGGGCACCTCTGCCCCATGCACCAGGCACACCCTCAGGTCACCAGGACCCATTGGCATTTCTGATGTGTTTATATAGCTTTGGGGAAGTCAAGGACTGGGCTCCACATGTGGGTCCTTTTTGCTGAATTCCCCTCCAGGAGTGCAGGGGCAAAGAGGAACACATCTTTGGCGAACACCTGCAGCCGGCAGTTCCTTCCTCAGGCACTGAAATAGATTTTCCTCAGACTAAAGTAAAACAAGATACCGACTGTTCCCCTTCATACACCCCAAAATATGAACAGTGGTACTAACAAGAAAGAAGGTGAGAGTGAGACCAGGTTCCTCTGGGAAGCAAAAGCACTAACGTCTACTCTGGGGTTAGGTTTAGTTTGCAAGTCACAACCGCTCTCTGGTGCTCCCAGAAGTGGCTAGGGCTCGGGCTACGTAGCGTGTCAGTAGTCTCACACACAGTAAGCTCAGACATATTCATCTCTAAATTATTTTTGTTGTTGTTCCTAGTCTTATGGATCTCTTTCAAGTCTTGTCATCTTCACAGCAGAGGCTCCATGGCCACAGACCACCTGAGATGGTGGAGCATGGTGGATGGTGCCTTGGTAGAGGAAGATGGGTACACCCACATGGATTGTGTTAGTGCGTATGGTCTCCCAATAAATTAGTACTAGACCTAACTTGATTGAAGGCCTTGCTGAGCCTGCAGATTGTAATGATGAGCATAGCCGTGCTTTATTTTCTAATCTATATTTATACTGGATGTGGACAAGCTTTGCTTTTAGTCAAGACAAGGTGAGAGCAGTGATGTAGGCCTCAGGCCAAGCCCAGCACTGAGGGAAGTGCTGACTTCCCTGTGGGTGGAAGGAGGAATAGTGCAGCAGCACAGGCACCTGGTCAGAGCAGAAAGGGTTGGGAATTCCCTTTGAAAAAAGAGACATCTGTCCAGCAAGAGCAAGGACTTGTTCAACAGCCTGCGGCACCTGCGCTGTACTAGGAAACCAACAAAATACTGCATATCACACTGCTGAGCCCTGTGTGTCAAATGCCAGGTGAAGCATTAAGCTATGAGAAAATATTCTCTACCACCAGCACTCTGAAAACAGCAAAAACTATTGGCTTTGGCACTTTTACAAAACACATGCCTGGGTTGCCTGGAATAGAAAGAGCTTCAAAATGCATGTCTGCTAGAGGTGCTGGTGAGAGGGGCTGGAGAGATGATGCTGCTGGTCAGAAAAAAAGGATATAATCCCATGTGCTGAGCTCAAAGGAAATCCAGATGGTTTCCTGATAATCTTGAGACTGCAAATTTCAGATCCATCAGGCCAAAAAGGGGAACTACATGAGGCAGAGTCTTATCACAACTTTAGGAGATCTTGCTCACTGGGTTGCTAGGTTGTAAGGTATTTTTTACTTAGCAGCAAGTATTTTAAATACTAACACCTGTACAACAAACAATTTGATATTTAAAACCGTATCCTCTGAAAGACTGACTATTTGTCTCATTTGAGCAAATACCATTTGTCAAACACCAAAGATCTTCACTTTTACTTTAGAATCACAGAATCATTTGAGATGGAATGCACCTTTAAAGGCCATCTAGACTAACTCCCCTGCAATCAACAGGGACACCTACAGCTACATCAGGTTGCACAAAGCCCTGTCCAGCCTGACCTTGAGCGTCTCCAGGGATGGGGCACCCCCCACATCACTGGGCAACCTGTGCCAGTGCCTCACCACTCTCACTGTAAAAGACTTTTTCCTTATATCGAACTTAAATCTATCCTTTAGTTTGAAACCATTTTCCCTTGTCCTATTACCACTGACCCTGCTAAAGAGTCCATTCCCTTCTTTCTTGTAGCTCCCCTTTAGATACTGAAAGGCCACAATCAGGTCACCTCAGAGCCTTCTCTTCTCCGGGTTGAATAGCCCCAGCTCTCTCAGCATGTCCTCATAGGAGGGGTGTTCCATCCCTTGGATCATTTTTGTGGCCCTCCTCTGGACACGCTCCAACAGGCCCATGTCTCTCCTGTACCAAGGACTCCACACCTGGATGCAGTACTCCAGGTGAAGTCTCAACAGCTCAGAGCAGAGAGCCAGGATGACACCCCTCAACCTGCTGGCCAAACTTCTTTTGATGCAGCCCAGGATACAGTTGGCTTTCTGGGCTGTGAGGGCACATCTTTGCTGAAACATTAGGAACTGATACGGAGTATTCCAGAGTTGAGCGCTCCTTCTTCCCTGAGCAGGGAAACAACACATCCACAAACAACACATTCTTACCCATTGATTTCTAGCAGTGATGCTGAGCTGCACCAGGCATCCATTCCATTCCCTTGGCAGGGACACAGTGCTGTGCTCCCAGTCGTGTCCTCTTCATACCCTACTTATAGGAACTGCACCTCCCAGCAATGCCTGGGATCAATCCTGCCTCTTTATGATGACTTTATTTCCAAACTTGTAAACCTAGATTTACAGACAAAGCATCTTTTCATCTATTATTTGACCACTAACGAGCACGTACCAACAATACCACCGTATAGGTCACACTAATCTGTACACCATGCATTATATACAAAGAACATCTCTCTCTTTAGTCCCTAATCAAGACCTAGTGCTGGCTTTATATGCTCTTCAGAGAAGAGAGAGCAGGCTGAGCTAGACAGCACTGGCAAGCAGCCAGTGTGCAGGTGAGAGAAGAAAGGGACCCCTACCTTAGTCTCCGCCCAGCATCCCCATATGCCTGACCCCTTTCTGACTGTATGAATAAGATGTCGTTGATTTTCATAAAAGAGATGCTATTGAGCAACTACTAGGAAGTCATTAAGCATTGTAAATAACTAAAATAGAGATACTGTTGTCAAAATACACTGAATAATTGCAATTTGTAATGCATGAGCTTTGCTGTACTGTGTATGTTAACTTACTAAATTGCAAAATTAATTCAACCACAAAGGGTCTCCCAGTCAACCATGCAAATTAGCGCAGTTCTGTTGTAATGCTTTATATTTCAATACTGCCTTTAATCAGAGGATCTTAAAATATATTTGCGATTCATAATTAATAGCACGTATTATATTTCCATGAAATATGTAAGTAGGATTTTAGCATACATTGCCCTGCACTCACTGCACTGTTCCACATCAGTAACACTGTTGAGTGATAGCATGCAGTAGCAATAAGCTCTGACTATTGTCTTGTTTCTAGTTTACAAATGTGCCAGTCATGTGAACACATACATACGTGTGTCTTCACTGTTATACTTTCCCTACTTGTGCAGCTACAAAAGACCCAAATTGGTAGAAAGACACAAAGCTTGCAACAGTCTTTTCTGAGATGCCTAATTCTTGCAATTTTTCAGAGGGATCCTCAAAAGGAGGAACCAGTCAGTAAGGTAACTGACACGTAAGCATGTTTGTGTACACACATGGACGCATGAACTGCAAATCAGTACACATCACATGCTGGAAACACAGAATATCTGAGAAGCAGACAGGTAAGACTGAAACTTACCATTTAAAAGCAACTGCATGACTAACTTGCCTTGCTAATCACACAAAAGATTAATCACAGTGGAAGAGATTTAAAAATCCAATTTAGTTTTAACCAGGTATTCTTACTTAAAGGCTGGAAGGAAAGTATTATTTTACAGATAGTGATCAGAGACACCAAGAGACTCATTTTCCCACAGTTACATTGTAAGTCTGTGGCCACATTGGCAATTGCATCCAGTCAAATTACTATTAATTCTGCTTACAACATCAGTGCCTAAGGACTACTAAGAACGGAGCGCCTTCAGTCTCAGTAGGCTCTGCACACACCAAGCTGCAGCCAGCCCCTGCCTGGAGCTCTCACAGGCAAAACAAAGAATGATGGAGGCTGGAGGAAATGCAATAACCCAACATGCAAACTGTTCAAAAGAAACAACTTGGAAACAGAACCTGGAAGGAGTTCCTCTCTTGTTCTTTTCTTGACAGGGTTTATTCAAAGAGAAAAGGAAAGAGAGAAGGGATTAATATGGAAAGATGTAAGGAGACACAGGCTAGGAGAACTAAAGATAAAACAGAATACACTTGGAGCACATAGGAAGTGAAAGGACTGCGGGGAGTGGGAAAATGGAGCTGGAGCTCCAGTGAAAGAGGATGGGGCACAGAAAATCCTCCAGAACTGCAGCAAGCTGTCACAGTATCTAGTAGTCCCCATTTCAGCAACTCTGGTAGCTGTTCCTCTCTGTGGTTCAGAGGAGGCACCGCTTGTGTCCTAACACCCTCTGAACAAAAGAGCTCCCTGCACAACTCTGTGTGGAGGGAAGGGGGAGGGATGGGCACTGGCCAGAGCCCATCTACTTCCCCATCTCCTCACAGCCAGCTCGGCCCGGCTGCCTCTGCAGCTGCTCTACCAGCTACAGCTTGGCCACAATGCCAACCACAAGCCCACACTTCTTCTCTTGCTAGTTGGTTCAAGGCTTGCATATCTCACACAACTGGCCTGTTGTGAGCACACCAGCAATGTGCTGAACACTCCTGCTTCTATTTCTCCACATCCACACCATTACTCTTTCTGGCTCAGACAGGAAGAAATATGTGCAACGGATAAGTGAGGAAGAGAGAAAAGAGGAGATGTTCATTTTTCTGGCTTATCATCTACATGAGTGTTTAGGCTGGTATGTGACAAACTGAAAGCTGCTCCTAGTAAATCCAACTGAATTTGAAGGACGTTTCTATCTTTCTTTCTCTGAAAGCTCTCAAAAAAGTCCAGAATACCTATATCTACTCTATCTACCAGAGAGTTACATCATGCACCCCTTTCCTGCAGGCAAAAGGACTGCACGTATGTACAGCACATCATGGTTTATGATAGCTGGAACAGAAGACAAAGCCAGCAACACCTACCTTCATATCTCTCCCCCACCAGAGGTCACAGAGTTGAAGGAGATGGACATACAACCATTTCTTGTGGTATCCTGCCAATCCTCTGCCCCTGGGTCTATTATGATTAATGCTGATCCACCACCTGGAGTCTGTGTTGGCTGTTCATACTGTTTTTCCATGGCGAGTAAGCATGTGTAATGGATCTCCACCCACATTTTTCAAGAGTTCTGGGACTGCTGGAAAGACAAGGTGAAGTTAAACTGGGCCCCAGACAGCACCACGTAGCCAAGTACCCTATGGATCCACACTCTGCTGCAGGGCTTGCAGCAAATGTTTCCTCTCCCTTGTGAGTATATTAGGAGCAGCAGCAAGGAAGGAGTTACAGCTGGGTCACCCAACTGTCAGCAGGTAAGAGAAGACATTTTCTACTCCTAAGCCACTCTGAATCCTGTTCAGCAGCAAGTTTTCAAGGTCCTTCAAACAGTACAACACAGCTCACTGCCTCTTAAAAGGTGATTTTCAAACAAGAATATCAAAGTTAGGGCAGCAGGTTTCTAAAACATTTCAAACACTTTCTTACAAGTCATCATTAAAATGGCCACTCATGACTAAGAACAAAGTCCTGAGTAAAGGCTAGCCCTCAAATGCTTTTGAAAAGCCATGCGCTTTGTTAAACAAAACCACTACGACACAAGCTGCAACTATTTCCAACATCCAGAGCCAGAGATCATATAAAACCATCAAATCAAATTTGTATTGTAAAGTTTCTACTGAAATAAAGTCACGCCTGATAACACTGATACACTATATTCTGTATGCAGGTAAATCAACATTATCATTACCCTCCTGAGTGCAATACTAAAGCAAGGTTTGGTAATCAAAGCAGACTGCATTTAACAGAATATCAGAAATATTTATGACCTCTTTAAACAATTGCAAGCCTAAAAGCATGAGTGCTGATGATTCAAAATACAAAAGCTGAATTTTGACAGCACTGTGTGGAAAGAGAATTTCCCCTCTTTTTCCTTTTGGCACACCACCACCAGATCCCCTGTATGAAATCCAGCCCTGCAATAAATATGCAGGTCACATACAACACATGTATGCACCCCCAGGCACCCAAAGCTTCAGCTGTTGCAAACTATCATAGCTTTCTTTACTTCAGCACTTCAACTGTGTGCAGCATCTGAGGATGTGGCCCAAGGAACACACTCTATCAGAAGCAGGAATGCACCAGCTTTTAAGATAGCCTTTGACAGATTAGCAAGGTTAGGGCTGTTTTTGAAATGAACACCTTTTAGTCCATGAGTTATCTTCAGCAGTTCTTATACAACAACAACCATCCACAAGGTGTTCAGGCCAGTGTCAACACACAGTAGTGCCAGGCCACTGGTGTTCAGGGCTTATAAAGAATGACACTTCATTCACTAAACTAAAGGCCTCAGACCTCAGTTGAGATTTTAAACTTTACTCCATGAAAATGCAGCTCATGAACTGTGGCTGATACTACGTGGCTATGACTAACAGAGGGCCTGGCTTCACAACAAATGCCACTGATTCTTACGCCTTCCTCCTGACCAAACTTTCTCAGACAGATGCTATACTTTCATGCAGACATCTTTGCAAATGTGATGAATAAGCTCCAGTTTAAGAATATAGTTTGTCTCTTTGTCCAGCCACCCGGTAAGTTAGTAGGATCAGAAATTTAGTACAGGCTGCAAAATAAAATCTGCTGTTAATACCGAATGAGTTGTTGGCTTTTTGTTTTTTGGAGTGTTTCAGTTTAGTTGTTTTGTTGTTGTTGTTGTTTGTTGTTTTGTTTTGTTTTTAATGGAACTGGTTCATAAGAAGACGCATCTATTCATCTGCTCATTCTCAAGAAATGTAAACTCCTTAATTCACTGCATATTTAACTGGAAAATCCATGGACCTGTGATATAGTCAGGGTCCTATCATGCAGAAAAACACTGCAATTTGATAAGACATTAAGCAGTGTCATTAATGGGAGCAACTTCTAAGTATTACCGCAGCAAATCTTCACAAGCAGTGGTTAATTGCTCCTTGCAGAAATTGCTGTTGGAAGGTCCCACCTTCAGCTGCCCTCTGAATGAGGTATCTCCCCCACCACAGGGCTCCTCTTCACTCCTGTTACAAAGGCTAACAGGTTAATTCAACCCAATGAAAGCTCTTTACTTTAAGCTGCCTAACATTGTCCTGGAGCAGACTCTCATTGTCTCTATCCAAATGGCTCTGCCTGGGCAACAGAGTAAATATATACATATATCGGTAATGAGCAACAGAAAAGAAAGAACATCTGAAAACCGCGTGCTGTTTCTACAGTGAACATCTACCACATCCCAAAACATGAAACCATTCAAAGATTAAATCTTCAGGCAAAACCAATTTTTGCTTGCCAACGCTTTTCCTTTCGAACGCTTTTCCTTTCGAAGACATTAAAAAAATAATAATAATTGCAATGAAAAATTACACCTCCTTTAACAAAACAAAATCCGGAGAAAATCTAGGAATGTGTACCTTGGAGAAAATTGATACTTTCTGGAAATAAGGTTCTGGGAATTATTAACAGCTCGTCGATTTCTCTTCTAGTAATGTTAGGATCTGATTCTAAGGAAAAAGACAGTACATTTCTGCAGGTAGATGTGAATTACAGTTCTCTGACATTCAGTCCTGAATGGCAATTTGACAGCACGGTTTGGCCAGAGCAATTTTTCCACCTTGATTTCTGGTTCTTTCCCGTGAAACTTTGAGAGTTTGTTAAAATTTCAGGCAGTTGTATGTTATCCAGATTTTATTTCTCTGTACAACTGCCCCAAATGCTGAGTGCTCTGTTCATAAATACAAATTCAAAATTCAGTTTCCAAGGCTTTCTTCTGGAAACTGGCGATTTCCTCTAAAACACTCTTTCCAATGGAAGAAAAAAAAATCATTTTTGATCTTCCTAGCTTTTCTCAGCATGGATTTCATTTCAAAGTTGGAGTAATTTGTCACCCTTTATCCCAAATCTTGGAACAGTTAGTGAAGAGGATTTTCCAAATAGTCAGAACCTGAAATAAAGAGGAGGAGGCATTTTTGTGGAGTTTGCATTAGTTAGAGGTTACCCCTGTAACTGCTGACAAAAGTCACCTATTTATGGCTGCAGTGTTGGACTCTGCAGTAAAGAAGGCTTGAAAGAGTGACAACAACCAGTAGAGAATAAAAATCTTTTCAAATAATTTAAGACTTCCATTTTGCTCTGCCAGCTTCTTACGGATCAAATAAATAAAGAAATAAATAAAAATCCACTCAAAACAAATATTAATTATGCTGTTCAGTATCGGTCTATTGACTGCTTCACATTCCCCTCATCCTTCTTTATTTTAACAGTAGTCCTACAGAAAATGAAACCAGGTTAACCTGTGACCAAACTAGGCAAAGGAACCAACGATGCATGACATGGGGAAGCAAAGACCTCCCTGCTTCCAAATGGGAGCCTGCAAAACCGAGCAAGGTCAGTCCCATAGGGTCAGTCCCATAGGATCAGTCCCTGGGGGCGGCCGCCCGTCTGCTGTGCAGGCGACCCTCAGCTGCAACCTGCATCTTCCCTGCTGGTGCACGCAGAGTCTTTTCACACCAGAAAACAGCACTTATGCCAAATCGTGAAATGGTTTTACGAGGTGGAAAGGCACCGGCTAGGGGCTGAAGAAAGGCCAATAAACTCTTCTAACTGGTAACAAAATAACAGATTGAAACCCGGGTCAACTGAGGTGAAGGGCAAGTGCATTAATCGCCTGTATTAACAAGGCTCCCTGTGCCTGCGGCGGTGCTCAATTGGAAAAGACAGTATGTCTTGCTGTAAATAAGATAAACAAACAGCAGCTACAACAACAAATCTTCCCCCCCCCCCTTTTTTTTTTTCTACATTTCACTAAATAAGTAATCTGATTTTTATTAAGTCTTCTTCGAAGCCTGAATGGGCCTGCCTGTAGAGCTGCGCCTGTTTGCACGGCATGTATACCCTCACACATCTCTTACAGCCTGACGAATGCTCAAAAAGGAACTTCAGCCAGTTTTGTTCTTAAGCGATAATCAAAGAAATCCTCCCTCACGTGTTGCAGCAGTGTGAGTTGGCCATACCAGGACGAAGAGTCATGCAGATGTTACCCAAATGCTTCCATTAACTTAATCTTCCTCAGAAGAGCCCTTCTGCCGCCAAGTACTTAAGAGTGTCACTTGGGATTTAGATGCCATTTTTGTTCACTACTGAAGACTGGTCATGTGTAGGAATCTGCAGCCCTGGTAATAGGGTTTACAGAACACCATGAAAACAGATCACTGGCTGATAAAAACATTAAAAAATGCATTACCTTTTACTAGTCTGTAACTGCCTTCTGGCACCGAAGTCTTCATGGCTGTTTGTTCCTGCACCTTTTCTAGAAGATAAGCTTAGATCAAAATAAGGATCATCATAATTATCTGAGGTGATGATACAGAAATCTAGATCATTAAATGTTTTCTTTCACATTATTTTAAAATCAAATATATGCATACATATATATAGTGATCAGAAATACATCATGCTTTTTCAATTGTCCTGGCACACGCCGCTATCTCAGCACTGTATCCAGTTTTGCTTTTTTCCTTTTTTAACTCGGTTGTTATGTGGGAAGATGTAGTAGTATGAAATAGCAGGAAATAGTATGCGTAAATTTAACTTTTAAAGTTTAGTGTGTTTTGGAGAAAAGATTAACAAGTCCTATTTTTTCAACTTGTTTTTTTATCTCCATTTCTTTTTTTTCATCTTGCATTTGCTTCAGCCAAGCAACTCCAACAGTTCAGAAGGACAGATGTTCCAGCTCATCCTATTCCCAGACAAGTCAGTCTGTAAAATTACATTTCTTTAGAAACATTAGCACAACAGTTTAAAGCCTATCAGAGATTTTAAAGGGGAACTGCGGAGGAAAAAATGAGCAAAATGTTCAGATCTAGTTTCTATACTGAATTTCTTATAGTTGCAGGACCACTCCTCAGCAAGCTGCAGTTTTAAATTTATTTGCCGCCCTGTAGTTCTTCCTGGTTTGCATTGATATATGTGGCACAAGCCTCACTGCAGCCTGTGCATGGTAGGTGTGCTCCTGATATTCAGGGGCGATGGGTTCTGGGATATGTTCAGTGAACCAAGGCATAATAATACCTCCCACAAGGAAAAAAAAAACCTTTAAAATCTACCTCTATGCTGACTGGCTAATCAAGGCCTACTCGGTAAGGACATTCAGATCATGCAGCTACATTTCATACCATCTCTCCTAATCTCTTTGTGCTGATACAATCCTAGAAGGCTAAAGAGACAGAAACTTTTGGTCTCTCAGCAACCATACATCTGCATTGGCTCTTTTTGAACAGCTTGGTGATGGCAGAAAAATCAAAGACAGTCTCAAGAAAGATCAAGTAAGATCTTAAAAGTGGTCACTTTACTAAAGTGCGTGATTCCCATTCACAAGTCACTCCACGTGGGTGTATCTCTATTACTGCTGTAGCTGGGATCACACGGGCCCTTCTGAGTTGAACTTCCTGGCCATCCCCATTTACTGCTCTTTATCTCACATTACAGAGTTGTCTCAGGAGTAAGCCAGAAGTATGTGCTCCTGGAGAGCCCCAGGTTACTCAGATTACTGACATTCAGGCCACAGGACTAGACTAGTATTAGTCTGAAGGACCCTGCTGAAATGTACACACTGTGGGCACCAGGTCCAGAGCACCAATAGCTCCTTCCAATGTTTCTGTTGCTACAGCTCTGCACTGCTTGCTAGCGCGGATACAACAATCTGTACTATGTTGGATGCAAGGCACATTAATATTAGGGCCTTAATTTCCAAGTTCTTCATAATGTACGGACATTGATGTTTGTGTAACGTGGAAATAAAATCTTACATTCACCTTATGTGGTTTTCACATCCATCTTACATGGTTTGAGTCAGAACACACAAGTCTAGGGCAAGTACAGAATTATGCCAGTATCTCTAATCTTAATAATTACTGATCAGATCAATTGACTGTAGCTCCTTTTATCTGTTAAGTGCATAGCTGTTTCTGGCATAAACTTAGGTTCTTAGAATCCTATACAATATAATTTCTTCCTAAGCCATTTTTCTTCCAAAGGAAACAAGAATTTTTTCTATTGTTGCCAGTGTGAATTCTTTTTCTTAAAGCCCCAAATCTACAAATACTTACATACATACTAGTAATGCTTTTCAAATGAGCATTTCATGTAACCCAGCGTTCCCTACACATACCAAACTGTTAGGCATACATCACCATTTCGAGATCAAGACACACAGTGGGGATCAAGAGTTTCACAGAGAAAGGCCCATGCATTTTCTTGCTCTTTTACCAAGACATGAGAAAAAGTGAAAGACGAGCTCAGGCCAAAAAATTCAGCTTAAGCCAGTTCACGTGGCCTCAGACAGACACCCAGCTTTATCCACCTGCCCATATCAGACACTGCTTGTTCAAGGCACACTGAAGTATGTGACTTTGAGCTTTGGAACTTCAAAGGCATCACTAGAGATAGCGACAAAGTGCTTTAACGTTTAACTTCAGCCTTTTCCCCTCTAACTTCAGCTATTTGGGAGTGAATCATCAAAGATTCCTCTACAGTCAGAGACAGGACCCTTCAGGGTATCACCTTTAGGTGAGCTCAATCCCAGTTTTAAAGAAGGACAATTGACTGTGAAAATGGCCAGGTGCAGCAATGGGAAAATTCCTGCCATCCTAATGTCACGAGGAGTTTTACTGCTGATTTCAACATGAACTAATGAAGTCAGGTTTCAAGGCAGCTGTAGATACCCTTTAGTTATTTAGCTCAATTTACTGCAGCACATTGTATTCTCTCCTTTCTCTTGCAGGAATTAAAAGAAAAAAGAAAGGATGAACATGTTTGAGTTCAGAAATAGAAAATGGTTATTGTGTTAACCTCCCTGAAAAGCAAGATAGCACTCAGTGAAAAGTGTATTAGGTCAAATCCAATTATTTAGTAACTCCAAAGAGGTCAACAGAATTGCAGCACAGATGAATTTGGTCCAATGTTGCAAATTAAGAAAAGTGAGCTAGATTCTGCCCCAAGGCACATCCACTGAAGCAAGATCTGCTCTATACATTTAGCAGAGAGGAAAAAACTGAGCTTACACCACATATAGGATCAAGTCATGCTTGCTCTGGCAGAGTAAATCTCTTACCAAACACAGTGGACCTACTCCTTAATTTGGAGAAGCACAATTTGGATGTTTCTTTTTACAGTTTCATGTAAGAATGTGATCACATTAGGAAGATTTTCTGTCATCACTTTTCCTTCAATTTCAAAACAGAATACACAGGGTAGGGGATATTATGAAATCACAGTATTGGACTGTATCCCAAAACAAGGATTACATTAAATAAAGGGGGAAATACAAGCTTGTCTCTCAACTGTGGTGCTCCAGTTTTACTTGGATAACTGTAACAAAAGTAATCAATCATGGCCGAGTTACAAATGTACACATATCTAATACGGGATGGAAGATCTTCCAGGAAAAATGTGGAAAATATATGCTCCCTAATAAAAGCAAAATCTGTTTTTGTTATTGGATGACTATTCTATTCATCTAATACCTGCACAATAATGGGCTAAGATAGCCTGTAGCTCCAAAATACAGAAACAGTTCCTTTCTTCACACTGCTCAGTGAGTTGCACTTTCCTGTTCACAAAGCTATCACTCAGCTAGAAAGCAGACTCCCATCTAATACTATCTTGTGTGAGTTGTAGATATTTAAAGCATACTTACAAACTGCAAAACTACTTCCTTTATCACTGAATGTAACTGAGTTTATGAGCTTTCAAAATCCTGCCAAAGGACTTTGCATAGTTGGGAATGTAAGCTGGGATCCCCACAGTTACCTAGAGCCCAGCTCTCCTTGAATCCCATAGAACACAGTACTCACCCACTTTTGAAGGTGTTTCCACCGTGCTCAAAGAAAGAGGATATCAATGTCTGGTTTCAGGTTGAGCCCTGAATGAGAAATGTGTGAAAACCGTAAGGGAAAACTTGCTGCCTGGTGATAGTAGTTTATCTTCAAATATCATCTGCTCTTTAAATTTTCAGACACTGGAAAGCCTAAAATATCACACACATTTTACATTTTAATAAGGAAAGTCCTGGAAGTACCAGAAATAAATGGTATTCTCAGGGCCAAATTCTGCCCCCTTCCAGTAGGAGTCAGGCGGAAGGAGTGGGAGTGAAGTCACTCTAATTGGTAACAAAGTCATTCCGTTCACTTCTCGTCTGGTTACTAATTTCCTTACTATGCTATGTAGAAAAGTTAACTGATTTTACAAAAAAATTTACAAATACTTTCACAAATAAATTGCCTGAATTTCCACACAAAAATTCAGTCCAAAGGTAAAATTTGCCCTGGAAAAAGCTTTTTTCAGCAGCTTATAAAGGCCCACACTTTAAAAAGAGGGATTGATGCAAACGCTGCCTCTGTATATTCTGTTGATCTTATGTGAGGATTGGTTTAACATTAGCAGTATAGGCAGCACAAAAACTCATATGGGCTGAACATTGCAGGGCTGCCAATTTAATTTGAAATGACTTGACAGAAAATCTCTAGGCCACCAAATGCTATTATAAAGCACTGTATTCTCATTAAAGGTCTGAGCCCTTTTTTTTCTCCCCGAGGGCAGACTCCTCGTGAGGCTGTCCCTCTGGCATAACATGTGATAGAGCTAATCTGTCTTCACTTGGACAGCACTGCGGATATGCAAACCCAGGTGGCACTAATAGGTTTACAGTAATAACTATGGAATTGGATACAGTATGTTACACTGTGAGAAATTCCCACAGATCAATTTTTGTGGTGAAGGTTAACCAACAGGCATAGAGCCCTAGTATTCTTTTTTTTTTTTTTTCCATGGGTCTGTTAACAATTTTATGGATTTAAAAATAAAAGAAGAGAGAATGTACCATATTTGGACAGAGTGTAAATATTTAACTTTTCAAGCATATCCACAATATATGTACATAAAAATGCTCTCTTGTAAAGACAACTTCTGTTGTCAGTTATTTCAGTGCAAATCTGGAGGAATTCCACTGGCTTAAAAGAAACATACCAACACAAATGAGAGCAGAATATGCCCCAAAAATGTATTTAACATAATATAGTGTCATGCCATTTTGTTCGTACGTTTCAGTGGCACTTTTGTAACTTTATTGTTGGAAATTACAATGAGAACAAAATTAGCTGTATAATTATAATGAATGCACCATACAATTGAAAATACCTTGTTGTAGTAAAGCATTATAGGCAGAGACATAAAATTGTGATCTGACAATTTGTGGTCATTAGAGATCCCATGGTACTCTTTGTAAGATTAGGGGCTTTAATCTCAGTGTGCTGGCCAAATTCCAGCATGGGTAATTACATTCTCTCTACCTAAATTCTCTGCATTTTACCCAAGGTGGTTGCATTTCCATGGTGCATGAAGTACTCTTTGCACGTGGATTTTAAAATTCTCTAATACCCATTAGCATGAAAGGTGTTACACAAGATGTGATAACCCTGTTACAATTAAGTTAAAGTACATTCATTCCAGAAAATAGAAAAAGCCATCTGTCAATCAACTACAACATTTAATGTACTGATTAAAAACATCATTTCAGCTCAAGAGGCATTCCTGTATTGTGGTATGTTATAGTCTTTGCAGTCATAAATTCCATACCCACGTTAGCTACCACAGATGGAATATGTTGTGAAGTTAAACACAGCACTGGTGACTGAAGAGGATGTATGCAACCACACTGCAAATTCACCCAGCTTGTCAGCCCCCTAACAACACTATTACCAGCTAAAGCCAAAGCATCTGTCTTGCTCGAGACTAACAAAGAGATCTCCTCTAAGGAGTGTAATAATCCAGGAGAAGCAGTTCTAAAACAGAAAAAAAGTCCAATAGAAGAAGTACATTTCTCAATGAGCAGCCACCTGAACACGCAGAAGCAAGGTACCTGTCTACCTGCAGATAGGACAACAGGAGATTGCCTGCCCATGTGATTTATTTCTTCCTCAGATGATTCAGGTAGTGCCTCCTACTTCAACACCTACTCATCTTCACCAGTAAGCAAAGACATATGGAAAGAGGGATGATGTACTGTGCATAGCTGCAAGATGGCTTTCTAGCCCATAATAATGCTTTGTGCCTATGATTTTGTCAGCCATTTTGGTTCAACTTTCACAAGAAACGGACAGGCAGCAAAATAACAGCATCAGAAGAAAAAGCAGCCATGAAAAGTACTTCCAAGCCTTCCTTCTACTAGCATCTATTTGCCATATTTTAAACACAGCCAGAGTTTCCATACCCAAGCACAGAATGTAATCATTAAAGTAGATTTGAGTCTCATTCATTTAATTCATCTACAAAGGAGTTAAAACAAAAACTTTTCTAATTGCTGATGCAGTAATTCACGGGCCAGGTTAGGAGATGCTCACTCTAGTAAAATGGCATCTTTATTACATGACTGGTTGCACTGAGACTAGTCATGTAAAATGCAACATAAATAACATCTCAGAGCCTGGCTTGGTGAAACCAGACTTACATGTAGAGAGATAGAGAGATATAAAAAGTGGTTAACAGACAAATCACTTGTGCCGAACAGTGCCATGTGCAATGACTGACACTAAGTGCAGCTGGAAGCAGGACATCACTCATTTTCAATTGATATTTAAGCAGGAAATCATTTACTATTGATTGTTATTAAGCAGACACAGTTGTACTAAATTAGTGCAAAATGATCTGACGCATGAAAAAAAACTACCATTAATCAAAGTAATATGAAGTGAATTTAACTGTATACCTTAAACAGCTCTTCTCATTTGCTCAAGCCTTCCACACTGATCTACACAGCCTACCTACACGAGATACAGGTAACAGCTAAGATTAATGCTGTTTTCTACTTTTACAGAAAGTATAATTTCTCACATTGGAAAAATTATACAGTGTTTTCTGCTAAAAGATTGTTTGACAGCTGCAACTGCTACAGCAAGCTCTTTTTCTCTCTAGAGAAAAGCTGAAGTATTTCAGACACAACATCTGATACAGATTTCAATAGTCTGTCTTTTTAATTTTGATCCTTTGGATCACTACACTATATATTTTGTTGTGGGATCATATTCAGACTGTATATGGCTAACTTGGATATCACAACTAGCATAGTATCCTAGTTCAAGAGAACAGCATTACCTTCAGATCACCCATAATCCAGAGCTTTCAGAGCTGACTCCATATGTAGGCAATGAATCATGACATTTACATTAGGGTCACGAAGCTTAAATACCCCAAAAGTGTATTCCCACTTATGCTTTGCATTGCACAGACACAGTTCAGATCTGAAGAGATCCAATACAATGCGGGCATCTCCATGAGGTACCCATTTGGAATACTGGCTCCCTTTGTTCCATGTCTTGCCAATAAAAATGGAAAGACACCTCAAGAACATCACTCTAATCACCTCAGATCTAAATCAAGTCTGCAGCTGCCAAAACCTTGATGAGGTAAGCTAAATCCAAGACAAAAATCTCACCCTAAACACATTAAACAGATAAATTAAGTCAGAAATAAAACACTACATCCTAAACATATGAGGAAAAAACAAACAAACAACAGCAACAAAAAACACGAGATGGAGAAGTAGTGACTTATCCAAATCCCAACAAGCACCTAAGTAAAATCATGAATGGTTCTCACAGAGCTGGCCTGGTATCTTACTTTGAAGATGCCTATTTAACACATGCTTGCAAAGATGCAAGATCCTCAATGTCTTATTGATCAGTTTTAGCAACATATTTGAGCAACGGAGGAAAAATATACTTTTCTTTTTCCACAAAGAATTTTAAACAAAAAGGGGAAAAAAAAAAAAAAAGTAGTAGGATTTTTTTTCTAATTTACTTCTAAAGAAATGCCTTGTCTGAATCTTTCAGCTTTAGAGAAAGGTCTAACTGAGTTTAAAGCCAACTAATAAATTAGTTAATTAATGAACTGGCAGCTCCTGAAATGGTTGCCACATTTTCAGTTACCCACATCCAAACCCAGCCTTTTATCTCAGTTCTTCTTCCTCTTTCAGTGAAATTTCACATCACCTGTTCCTACAAAATCACATCAACATTTGAATTTCAAACAGCTCTTCCTTTAAAAAAGGTATCACAATCTTCTGTATTACATGGGCTTATGAAACTATACTTCGTGTAGTTTTATTCTTTACCGCCTCATTATCTCTTCTCCAGCTCTTCTCCATCCCCAGACATCAGTCAGCAGCCATCATTTTCCCCCGTTATGCAATCCGCTGATCTCCAGACTGCCACTATCTTCATTGCCCAATACAAATCACAGTCCTAAAATCACTGCTCTGTTTTGTTCTGCACTCATTTATCTTCCTTTACAACCTCCTTCCTTCCCTCTATCATAACTGTCAAACTGCACAAGTTTCCCAACATCTCCTCCCTCTTCCAAGCTCTCTCTAAAATGCCCCATGTGAATCCTCCTCCTATTCTCACTTTCTGCTCTTTTTTAGGTTTTGTTCTCTTGTTTTTCACTTGTCTTTCACCTTTCTCGCACAAAACATCTTAACCATAATGCTGCAGAGACAGTTTTAAATCTCCATTCATAAGAAATGTGAACATTCAACTTACAATTTTCACAGAGCTCAATACCTGCTGTCCCACTCAGCCAAGACCACTGTAAGCTCTGTGGGGCAGCAGTACTTTCACCCTGTACTTCTGTATAGTACTAAGTACTCTCCTGAAGCTCAGCAAATAATAAAGCAGTCGTATATGTTAATGTAAAGAGATAACACAGTAATAATGACCATACACATATGCAGCAACTTTTCTCCAGATGGATCCCAAAGCACTCTATACCATTTGCCAATTAACTGTACAAAACGAAGTATTTACATAGGAATCATTTCACCCACTAACAGTGGCACGCTGCCAGCCAAGCTTTAATTGCATGGAGTTACACAACACAAATTTAAGACAGGAAGTGAAAATTCACATCATATCTCCGGGGAGAATTAAGACTGGCATATCACAATTACTGCAACTGGTTGCAAAATGCAAATAAATATTCAACAAAAACTGATATTTTTTGCCAGAATTTCTGAAACGCTCAAAACATTTTTATCCGATCAAAGAACAGAAGAGTTAAACACGCCTCAAAAGCCAAACACTTGGAAAGATCGCTGTAATTAAAAAAAAAAGATCTGGTATACTCCTGAATAGCTTTAATAACATCGAGAACTGGAGACCAGTCAGAACCTGAGCCTACTCTTCTACAACTGCCGAAGGGTTTTGCTCGCTGCAGAGCAGGACTTCAGATGACAGGCAATATTCTGTTGTGGACGTTTTACAAAAAACAATTTAACTATGCACTCATATATCTACATTCAAATGATAACTTGAATGAATTAGCTTAATAAAAGCTGAAGTAATTCCTGCTCGTGACTTTTTCTACACATTGACAAACCCACAGGAAGGCATTCGCTGTTAATATTTAAGTGGAAGTTCCATTGAAAAAGCAACACTTGGTTCTCAAAAAGACTTTTAATTGGGTGAAGTCCTGGCATCGTTCAAGCCGTTCTGAATTTTTTCACTAAGTTTAACAGAGTCAGAGTTTCCCCGCAGTTCATGGAACTGAGGACTGAATAATGAAAAATAATATTTTGAATAAATTATTCACCGATTGCTCAAAATTTATGAATAATGTATTCGGAGGAGAGTATTCAACTATACATGAAGCTGGTCAAAGAGGGGCAATTGTGTTTCTGAGTAAGTTATTCAACAATTAATGGGGGAAAAAAACCCCCAAAAACTATTCATAAATGTCATTCAAATAGCCCTGAACTATAGTAACTCGGTTTCCAGTTTTAAATGTTCTTTAGAAAAGTGCCAGGTTTTCATGCACACTAAGCTTTCTTTCATTATTTCAGATCCTCTTGTTTCTATTTTTCCCTTTACTCTAGCAAAATAACTTCTTTTTCCAGTACCACCAACACTTTTGTAGGCCTGACTGACATCCCAGTATGCAATGTGGTACTAGGCTTTAAATGACTTCTCCCTTTGCCAAGAAGCACGAAACAGAGAAAAATGAGCATATATAGGTCTGAACTTGGAATATATACCAAGGGGGGAGCAGAGAGGAAATCCCCCTCAGGATGGCAACGTGAGTCAGAGGAAACGTAGAAGGGGGCAGAAAGAGGAGGTAGCCAAGTTCTTCCACGGCCCCTCTTCCACCCACATCCACACCTGGACCTGCGTGCTTGGAAGGACCTGGGCTGATTCTCACGAGAATTTCCATTCTCAAGCCATGACCGGATCCATCACAACTACCTGCCAACTAGGTTGCCATTGAAAAGAAATCCTGGCATTTGTTGTCATTATGCTTTATTAACTACAGCAATGTTAAATGCGGGAAATTCACTTTGTTTTTCTTTTTCCAATATGTATTTAAAATGCATTGTAGCACTCTAAGCTTGGCTGGTGTTACTGACTCAATGGGATTTTCTCAGAGCCTTGAGCACAGCATAATGGAGTGCACTCATCTTTCAACAACTTGACACTTTTTTTTTCCCAAATGCAACTTAAAAAAATAAAGGTCACATTTAAATACACAGAAAGATACACAGCCCTGCTTTACTCTTGTTTATTTTTAAGTCATTTGCTAGCACTTAAGGAGGATCTCTGGGTTATTGTAAACCACCAAGGTTTAACAGAAATGAACTGCTAAGTAGAATTTACCTGAAAAAGTAGCAGAGGTAGAAAAAGACCTATATGGCACTCTGATGAATATTGTATTTGTCTTCTTCATACACAAGGTGTATAGAAATTGATGATATTTATTGCGTTCTGAGTAGGAGCAAAAGCAAAGTGAAGTGAAAGAAGCAGAAAAGATCAGAGCACAGGGCTGTGTAATAGCTATTCTCAAGAAAAAAGAAGTGGATGTTGTTCATGCAAACCTGCTTTAAAATAATGGAAAATAAAGTGATGCATGATATTTTCTTAATTTAGCATTTTATAATACAATCTGGTTTGGCATCAAGAACATATAACCATCAGCAGAATGTAAATACTATAATCCTTGTGAAAATGTCTATTCTACCTACTCTTTCTGCTGCTATTTTGGGTTGATGCTAAGAAATCACACCACCTCAAATACTATTTTTATTAATAAAAGTTAAGCATAGCTAAACTATGCTTAACTGCTCAGTGAAATCTTATTTCACTGAATAAGTAACTGCTAAAAACAACGAATACACACAGTAATCTGCATTGTTTCATTTCCACCTAATATACATCCATCAATGTATTCACTGTGCAGTAAAAGTTATCAGAGGTATGTATCAATAGAAAGAGATTTATTTATTAGAGCATGGTTGTAAAGGTATTTTTTTGATCCCAGGGCTGTTTGTTGGCCTGTAACACAGATGTGAAGTCTGGAGCTGGAAAGAATCCAAGATTAAAAGTAGATAGTGTGGTTTACAGTGCAAGTCACTCCTCCAAAGGCGTTTATCCATCTGAGTCAGACCCGAAGCCGCACAGTGCCAAGGACACGGTATTGCTGGAGGTGTTGTCTTTCAGCTGAGATATACAGCCCGGTGCTAACCTACATGAAAAGCAGCAGAAGGATGAGGTCACGGCTGGGAAAGAAAGGCAGCAGTGCAGGGAACCCACAGATCGCCAAACAGCCCCAAGGCTCAGCACAGGCGTTGCAGATCTCCAGTTGTCTGACCTCGCTGATTAGCGAGATGGGAAACTAGAGGAGACGGAAGGGGTTTGTAAGGAAAATGAAAGAACAACTGAATCCTGACAAAACAACCTTTCTAGGGCCCGTTTCTAATGTCAGCAGTTAGTTGGTATTTTCACATTTAATTTGGACACCGCCAGACCAAAGTCTCCCAGGCACAACCTATCATCACACTAATTTCAACAGTGTTAAAGTGGGATACATTTGTTCTGTTTATTGCATTTTAAATTGCCATCATCTCCTCTTTATTCTTGGAGCATTAGGCTGATTACTTCAGTATTCATTTCAAACAGTAGCCCTGCCACACGTTAGAGCACTCCAGCTGCTATACATGCAACCACCCAGCCCCTGGCAGAAAACAAGCCTTTTCCTTTTTTCCTTCCCTCCTGAGTAGAGCAACGTTCAGGTCCCATCCATTCCCTACTGAAATGACCCCTCTGCGAATGTCGTGTTACCTAATATTTACCTCAGTGGTGCAGAGTCCAAAAGGTAAATTTGAAAGGAGGTGATTTCAGGCCTCATAAACAACCAAGAAATGCTTCAGTACCAGCAGGCATGTACGATTCCCCAGCTACAAAAACCATTCACAACATCCCTGTTGATTCTGCTTTACTTCTTGCTTGCTCATAAAACTGCAAAAGGATTAACCAAGAAGTTTCACAGAAATTGCCACAATATTCTTTCTAACCCTACTCTTGCTGCTCTGGTGCAACCAAATTCCTATTGAAAACTCTGGATATTTGGAGCGCACAACACTTCTTCCTAAAACAGAGGAAAGGGGCAGAAGGTAAGGACAAATTCACATCAATAAACAAATTGATAACAAGGAACCGAATTCAAACTCCAAAACTTCCATATCAAAATTGAAAAGGGATCACGGACATTAATACCCTCATAAGCAAGTTGCATCACCCCTACCAGGTCTTGGATTCCTGATGCTGCCTTGCCTTGCTAAGCGGGCAGCAGGCCGGCATGGCTACCTACTGTTAGGTACGGTACTGACACATTTCAGGAATAACACCTTGGGAATTGTGACAGCTGCTACAGCCTTCTACATTCAGAAAGCAGAGTAAAAACAGCTCCACTAAAGCATAGTTTGTATTTGCTTTCCGTAGTAAAGTTTTTAAATTGCATTTCTTCCAAAAGGCCGCAGATGCAGGCGTAGTCAGTCTAACCAGGATACATTGTTAAGTCTGAACCAAGAAGAATCTTCACAATTCCCACAAGCAACTGGCATCAGGAATGAGTCTCAGTACCCATGTTTGAGGGAGTTCCTCCTTTCTGAGACCAGGGCTTAGTCAGCACATTGCTGCAGTGATGCTAAGGCATCTCATAAAATTTGCCTTTGGGCAAAGAGACGGCCAGAGTGAGGAGGCCAGGACTGAGCTACCGTTTGTATCCTCTGGTCCTGCTTCAACAAAGCATTTTAGTACGTGATCCTACACCTCATTTAATAATAATAATTTAATCACAATAATAATCATAATGTTAAACAAATTAAAAAAACCGAAACACCTGTTTCATTTTGCTTTCCTGAGCAATTTGCATTGCATTTGTGATTTCTAAGCAGAAAGCCCTTGGCACCAGTTTCACAAACGACATTCTGAAAAGGCTGGTCTTTCTGTTTTTGATTTTTGTTGTTGTTGTTGTTGGGTTTTGTTGCTGTTTTTTTTTTTCTCTTAAAGAAAATCGGATTCGAGGTAGAAGCTTTTATATTCTACAACTTCTGAGACATATGTTCTGCTCTCCCACCAGTTATGAAGTGATTACTGGAGTGGCACAAACAGATTTTTTTTAACAAAGCGAAGGTGTGATTTTCTCAGGTTCTGTGAGAACATGCACACTTATTTTTACCAACCCAATCTGTTTTCCAGTAGTTTAATGTCCGCAGGGTTTATAAGGCTATCTTAGGTGTTGGATTCAACGCAGTTTGCAGGGTGCTACCTGACTATGGAAGTTTGAAGAAAAGAAAAACACACACACAAAAAGCAGAAATAATGCAAGACTCAAAGTAATTTGGAGACTGATTTAAATACACAAGAAGATTGATCTTTTTTGAGCTCAAAGGCCCTCATATCATAAATACTGACTTCATTTTAGAAACTTTATGGAAGATCTATCCCTAAATAATTTACATATAAAGCCTGACTTGTAAAACTGTTATTTTAATTCCACAAAAAGGAACTCGATCTTATAAACACTTACTGCTTGGAGCAGTGCTTCTCATATTTCGTTCTTGCACCTCGCCTATTTAGCCTGGCCGTAAAATGTTATCAAAGGAACAAGAGAAAAGTTTTGATTTGATATCAGTTCACACCCATTTTTCAGTACATAAATCCCTTGACAAGATTTCCCTACAATGCAGTGAATGGAAAGGGCTCACACCTGAACTGGACTCACCTCTTCCAGAATCTTAGCCCCAAACTTTATAAGCACACTAATAGGAGACCACTCCTTAAAGCTAAATTTTGGTCTGTTCAACTGGTGCAAAATTAGAATAATCATTTCAGATGCAGAGAAGCTACTTAGAACCCGAGGAAGTGAGAACAAAATTTGGCAAGGATTATACAGGGAAGTAGTCAGTTAACATTTAATCCATGATGAAAATCCTCTGGTCTAGCATCCACATAGACAATTTATATTGGTTTAAAAGACAGTTTATCCGAAAATTGCTTCACAGATGCATTTCAAACTACCTATATATCATTTTAGCTCACAGTATAGCAAGATAAGATGAGCTACAGATTTCAGCCAAGTTGAACTGTATACATTTTTGCTTCTAGAAAACTTTGAGGCGTTTTGAGATATATGACTTTTTTGAGCAAAATGCCTTTTGTTAAAGCACAGAAACTTTACAAGTAGATAGATAGAAGCTCACAGACAGACAACACACCTTAAATACTTCTTTGCTCCACAGCTTTGCTTTGTCAGTGCTTTTAAGACAAGGGGTTTCTAGGATATCTTGTTGACAGAGAAAGGTTCAGCCCTCCTAATCAAGATTTTTCCCTAGAATAGTCTTCATCCTTACCTCTGTGCTGAAAGATCGGAGTGAGGTCAAAGTCATTAGTCCCTGACAAAAGCCCTAGCAGGTCCTACTAAGCACGCTCTGTAGGATTTTTTGTTGCTGTTGCATGTTATTTTGGATGAACAGTACCCCCTCCATGCCAGACGGGATTTCCAGCACAGCCTCATGCAAGTTAATCCGGCCACACCCGCAGGGGAAGCAAGGTGCTTTGCTTAGCAGCAGAGGTGGTGGAGGCCCGCAGGCAGCAGGAGACAGGCACACTGCACCCCCGTGAGGGGCAGCTCCTACGAAGTCGAAAGTATAGCTGTGAAGTTGAAAGGAAAAAGGGGACTTGGAAAAATTCTACACGTGGAAGTTTAAAAGAGTGGATAATCCTCCTGCAGGAAGTATCTGGAGATAGGCTTGGTCACTTCACCTATCACCTCTCACGATGCCAAAGGCACTTCCGACTTCAAAGTTTTCTTACAGCTTTGTTTTTCCCTGCTTGCCTGCTACAGTATTTCTTACCCATGAAACAGCTCCACAGTGATGGAATCACTGATCTTTCAGCAGTTTTTATCACATGAACTACCCAGTCCATCTTATCCCACTCTTTTCTTTCCTGTTGTCTTTACCAAATCTGTATCAGACAGATCTTATGAACAAATAAACGCTTCCTCTTAAAATTTACGACGTACGCAGTGTTATCCCCTAACAATTCCATGGCCATCTCAAACATCTTGCATGAATCCTAACTGGTTATTTTTATTTATTTTTACTACCTGTTTAATACCACCATTAAAAACACAATGGAAATTAAACCACAATAATCTATGCTCTAGATCCACAGAGGCAAGGAAATTAAAAGAGGCTTAAACCCTGAGCTAATGCTTCATCCCCGGTTCATTCTCCTGTGCCTGTATATTGAGGTCTCAGCACAATGAATCGGTGAAAGGACACATCAGTGTGCTGTGGAAACGGAGCTACAATAAATTGATAGGGAATTTAATGTAGCTCCGATCAGACACTGGGCCAGAGATTCCTGTGATGAGTAACGCTAGGCGAAGAATTTACACTTTAATTCAGGCTTTCCCTGAATTTTTGGCTGCAATTCATACTTCAAGTACTTTTGGGAAAGAAGGCTTCTGCTGAGGCATCCTAAACAAGGCAATGAATGCTGACAGCGGATTTAATTGCATAGGTATTACTCAAAAAGAGGAGGTCATATGTCACTATGCAATGCCAAGGTCTGAACCGCTTCTTGTAAAGATTACTAAAAATTACTAAGTCCCATTTAGAAAAGCTGGAGCATACTAGCCCTAATATTGCAGAGGATGTTTGTACTGATAAAGGGCTCACAAGATCTCATAATCCTATATTCTAATGAAGTAAAAATATCTCACATGGTATTACCAGCAAATCAAACAGAAACTCATGCTCCCTGATACATTTTTCTCAAGAAAAAAAAGCTCGCTTTTCAAAGTTCTTTTTGAGCCAAGCTTGCTTTTTAGATTTACTATGAAATGAAACATTTTAAAGAGTGGAGATTCAGAAGAAATAAAGAAACAGTATATTCTTTCAACTGTAAATATCCGTGCTGAAATGACAAACGAAAGTAGAAAGTTTGTATGCAAAATCACTGAAAATAAATTGCTACATGTGCCGCATCTCGTAGAACAGTTTTTATTACATTTTTGTTCATTGGAGATTGCTATAGAGATCTCTGCATTGCAAGTAGCCACACCATTTCAGTGCTTTGCTGTTTCAGAAGAGCAGATTTTCTTGATTAATAACAAAAGGTTTTGTTGGGATCAGAGCTGTTTCCCACCATCTCTATGCAAACCCGGCAACACAAACTGTGTACATTAGCATTTCAAGGAGCCTCCTATTAATGATGGCAAGAAAAGCTCCTCTCGGTGGGTAAAATCCATTTTGTCCTCTCTTGTGACATCTGTTCTAACTTTTAAAGCCAGAAAGGAAACTAGATAATGCCAGAGAGTCTTTTGATTTACTGTATTGGCACTTGTGAGGATGCTTCAGACTATAAAAGCATGTAACCCTAGTGGACATACATGACTGTGTAAATGTGAACATCTGCATATTCCCACAACATAGGGTGAATTGAAGAAGTAATTCCAAAGTTCTTTGTTAAATTTTAACTAGCCTTTTTCACTATTTCATAATTATGCTTTCAATTACTTCTATACCAAACAAAACTCAAAGTTTTAGATTGTATTTTTATGTAAATGTTCAGTGCTACATATACTTTTAGATTTCATTTCCCAAAAGCTGTTCTGTCTTGGGTTTTTTTACATTTTTTGTAAGTAAAGACATTTAAACAAATAATAGAGCTGGAGAAACAGAAATATAGCTAAAAAATAAAATAAAACCCCAAATAATGTAGGATAAGAAAAGGTAAACTAAACCCTGCAGATTTCTTACCTCTTTACACCATCTGTGCAGTATTGCTCTTAGGCCTTTTACATTGGTCATCCTGGGAACAAAGCTGAAGGCAGATTCCAGCAGTTTTTCCATTCACTATTCATTCAGAGGTTCATCAGCTCCATATGGATCCAGCCAACTGCTGTGTTAAATCAGAGCCTTTTCCCAGAATTGACATGGTAATGAAGTCATGGTATTGCTCACAGAAAAGGCCTCCATAGGTATTTTCCTCTCTAACAAATCCAGCCTTTTCACCCCATTCACTCCCTAAAATTATCTCATAACGTTACAACATCTGTGAACTGGGTTTTTGCCTTTTAATGTCTAGCATGTTTTATTACATGACTATGCATTACATACTGGTTAACAAGATTCCTACACAACCAAGGAAATAAAATAAACTTGCACTCTTCTCTTTCCAGCTCAGATCATTTTGCCCCCTTGCCTTTTAATTTATACCTGCTGTATTTATTTTTCTGCAGATAGAGCTGTCCAGAGTAGTACATACAAGGTGAACTTCAATTTTTTCTGTTTTTTTTAATTAGAATATGTTTTTAGGAATATTCCAGGATGACAAAATGTTTAACAACAAAATGGTAGGTCCATCAATATAAGTAATTGCTAAAAGGAGACTGTTGTAACTTACAACTATGTTGTAACAGTTTCCTTCAGTCCACAGATGTATGGATCTCAACTTTAATGGCCATGGTTCAATATCGGTGAAGTTAAAGAATGAATATGAGTAGGTTTGTTTGAGGTGTCTTTATTGGAAAACTAAAGCTTTCTCATAGTAATACTGTATTTTAATAAATACCTCATGAAGTACAAAAGCAGGTATCTTTATAGATGCGTATATCCAAGTTTAGGCACATAGCAACTAAAGAGATTGGTCAGTTACTTACAGTTACTGTGGGTTTTTTTGAGGTGGTTTGTCAGCACATATTCAACTTCTGATCAATATGTATTCCACTTCTGGTCTGCATGCATCATTTTATACTAGTCAACTCTGTGCCCCTGTAGACTTTGGCATCTTGGATTGGCAAGCAGGAAGATATGGCACCCATTATTCCCCTCCAGCACCCTAGAATAACAGCAATCCAACATGTTAACTTAGAGGGAAGCAGTATGGCTGACAGACAACACATCATAATCAGAGTGATGGGCATTTATGGGGCAAGTGAATGAAGACTCTTCTTAGAGGAAATGTGTCAGATTTTGACTGCTGTTCGCAGTTCTGGTCCCTGCATCCTGGGACAGATATAACAGAGATATAGCATGTACTGAGAAAGGCAAATGAAACAAAGTGACTGTGGTTGCTTTAGGAAGGAATGAAAGACTAAAAAAGATTAGGGCTCCAGTTTGGAGGGGAGGTGGCTGAGAAAGGGAATATGAGCAAGGTTTATAGAATCACAAAGGTGGCGTAAAAGCTGTAAAGCAGATCTCTTCAACAAATTTCATAACAGTAGAATTAAGGGTAACACAATTAAACTAGAATGAGATAGATAGACTGATTTAAAAGAGGTAAAAGTACTCAACACAGAAATTACCAAAATTCTAGAACTTGGTGCCACAGACAGCTGTGGAGGGAAACTGCATCAGCAATATCATAAAAAAGGAGGTAATGTGATGGAAAAAGAGTCCTGAAGCAGGCCATCAGGAAGAGCTTCGGAACAGAAGTGGTGACATTTCTTACCCTTATCCAACACAAATATTTAATAGTGTCTCCAGTAACAGAAGACATGCTTTACTAAAGAGCATCAATTTATGGATGTCTTATGGGGATGGCCCAAATATGAGACAATGCCCTGGGAGATGTAGGACCACATCCCATCCACACACACTCATATCTCAACTAAATGCTGCAGTATAAGCAGGTGACTATATCTGTGCTGGCTTAGTTCCTGGGGGAAAGTATTCTTTTCTGTGCTTGGTGTGGAAAGGTGCACTATCATGATTCTCCAGATGTATTTCCTATTTGTTTGTAAAAGGAGCAATAAAAAATACTAGTAGGATACAAATGCTTCTGGAAGGTGAATAAACGAAGAAATATCCATTATTAGTGGGAACAGCCAAACAGGCATGGTTTTAATCCTGACATCTTTAACCCTTATATGCTTAAGGATACAAAGATCCAAGTCTGAGGATATTCCTTCTATGCTATATAGACAGCAGTAAGGCACAGTCACATCTCCACCATTACAGTTATTCAGAAACATGACTCTGGATGGATCCAAACCTGTTCTGGGATGCATGACAACAGTCCCATGATGGAAAAAAAAGAGTATTTGGTGAGTATGTACAACAGCTTTAAAATGCTCAGAATAATTTGGGAAAAATCTTTCTTTGTATAGAAATAGGAAGAAATGCAAGAAAAAATAACATCTGCAAAGAAACACTGCAAAGAAAAAACATCTGGAACTTCTATAGCAGATTATGCAAAAGAATACCCTGCCCACAAAGACTTTGTTTTACCTATCCATGAAAAACAGCTGCTGAGTCAGTTAGAATCAGCCCACTCCATTTGTCTATGCTTTAGCTTTCAAGCTAACTAAAGTTTCTACCACTTAACACAATGCTAACTGTTCGAGCAAGACATATTGAGCAAAGACAAATGCCATCCTACCTAGGGGCCTCTCTGGTCCCTCTGAATTCAGACAAAACACTGCAAGAGACCTCATCCTGTGAAGTGATTCTGGGCCTCGACACAACTGTTGCAGCAAAAATGTGGAACTGAGAGTAAAGCAGAGGCAAGTTTCAAGTCCCTGTCAGTAAGCCCTGCTGTGGCAGCCTCACACACCAAAGGGATAGTTTCTACCAAGGCTTTCCACATGCCCATTGGCACCACAGAGTTATGTAGAGGAAATGCAACCACTGTTATCAAGAAATCACACACGCCACCTCTGCAGGACATGATGGCTGTCCTTGTGCAGGCAGGAGGATTTCCAAGCAGTTCAAACACCCAGCACAGAGCTAGGCTGCTGGCTGGGAGAGCAGCACGGGGTGGGAGGGCAGAGAAGTTGCCGGCGCTTGTGGACAAGATGCTCTTGCTGGGAGAGGACAGACGCAAAAGAAACAGATGCAAAAGAAACTGGGTATTCTCTTGTGTTTGGAACACCTACTGACAACTGATTGCATCCATTCTTGGAAAGAGCTTTTTAACTATTCAAGGCACTTTAGACCTCTTTATTCCCAGCTCGGGCTATTTAAACACAGCCTGGGGCATAGATATATGGCATTGTGTTTCAATTGCTTCTCCAATATTTGCAAAGAGATTGTTTATCTATTATCATCTAGGTGTTATGCATCTCCCCCGCTTGCTTGTTCCTATAGGCTACTATTAGGAACAATGCAATCATGCTAGAAAGTCTTTTAACTCAGTATACAAACAGCGTCCTCTGCGAACAGCTCCTACAAAGTATTTACAAAGTTACTACACCTATTATCTTGAGATCGCCGCGGAGCGTCCCCGTCTGCCACAAAGCTATGAACCCTCTAAGATGTTGTTTGCACGTGGCAATGCTGATGAAGGGAAAAGACTGCTTGTTTGGAATGGGACGCTGGCACCGCATCTGTATGGTGTTCATTCCTCGGTCAGAGCTGCTCAGCAGTTCTTGCATGCAGCTGCTCTAATCCAGAATGTGAGGAGGGACTCAAGGTGACATTGGCTCTTCAGCCAACCAGACCCGTACTTGCCGGCAGAAACCCGTACTCCAGCTCCCCTGGCATTCCTGTACCTAACAGAGCTTTCACTGCAATTACTCAGAGTATGGGCTGTTTGATTCAGAGTAGGGGCTGTTTGATTCCCCAAAACGTTAGAGACACCTTGCTCTTCAGTCAACCACAGTCACCGGATTTGTATTGAATGAAAACAAATGGAAAGATAATTCTGGTTGGAATCAGACCCACAGAAGTTTATAAAGGAATCGGACACCTTGCTCAGGGAATCACAGATTGGCTGAAATTGAGTCTACTGTCAGCCTGCCTCCCACATCTACTCAGCTATTTGGTTCAGCAAGTTACTCGGTTAATTCCAGTTTTACTAATGAGCTGGGAGAAAAATCTCCAACATGAATGACAGCTCTATTAGCCCTTCAGAAAAGGACACAAGCTACCAGACACAGAGGCTGCAACATTTCCCAGCTAGCAGTGTCTGGAGGTTTGAGGCACAGAAGCACGCAGTACTGAGGAGCTGACATTCTCCGCTACCAGTGAAAAAACAAGGAAAGATCCTGCAGGATTCTCAGTCCTGAAAATTTTTGTTAAGTCTAAACACTCCGTTTATAGAATGTAAAACAACATATGAATTGCATATAAATGTAGGACTGCAAAATAAAAGCATTTATTTTTCGTCAGCTTAGCTCACAGAAGGTCCAATTCTGCTCTGATAAAACTAGTAGAAACCCTGCCTGTGACTTCCAAGGGGCAGACACATCGTTTCTCTCTCCCATCAAAGAGGCTCTGACTTTTCATCTCCCTTGCTTTTAGTCCAGCATTCAACGACAGTCACTTAATGATTCTTGGCAATCAGCAGTAAGCATAATGCATTTCTGCATTTCTGGGCTTTCTCTCACTTGCTTTAATCCTTCTTGCCTATTGCTGGTTGCAAGTTAGTTGGGTTGTTTTGTTTTTTTTTTTTTCCACTTCTAGGTAAGTGCTTTCAGCTTCTCTTCATTTGCTCCATTGCACAGTTGCCACTTCTTCGCGTTCTTGCTTTCCACCTTAAGTTCCTGTTCAGGTACACTTCAGCTAATTCATTGTTTCTATTCAAACTACTACCCGCAGCTTTCATTTGCAGTGACCAAAACCTATTGAATATTTGCTGCCTCTACATTTAATCCACCACAAGCCAAAGAAAACACACTTTTTTTCTCTCAGTTGACCAACCCTTGAAATGAAGATTGCAGAAGATTGCAGATATACTGTAAACTTAAAATCAACCGATACATAAATCGATAAAGAAATTCAACTTAATGACCAGCTATACTTCCCAAACTTAATAAATAAATAAATAAATAAATAAGCATTTTGACTCGTTACTTCAATGTTTATCTTCAAGGTATCTTTTTTGGCCCTCCATAAGAGAAGAAGCAGTTCAGATAAGCATTACCGCACAGAACAAGAACACATCCGTAAAACAAGGTCCTCATTAAGAGTAAATTTCAGTGTCCAGATTCCCTACCAATGTGCCAAGAAAACCAAGATGAAGGACTGGCAGGAACTTCAGGCCTGCTGTATACATTCTTTTGTAATTTCTTTAAAGATGAGGTAGGAGAAAATATGCTCAGCTGTTTTGTAAAACTCTTTAAAGAAGGAAAGTTTGCTTTGAAGTTCACAAACTTGGTAATATTTTAGCTTGTGGTTGTTACATTGAACTGCTTCTTAAGTGCAGCAGGAACAATCTGTTGCACTACTAATTTAAGAGATCTATATATCTGAACTGCTAATGATGCTGTCATTAATAGAAGAGGGAGTGCTTCCTTTATAAGACCTGATCCTGCAGTGTTCAGGAGAGCTCGTACCTGGATAGGGTACCTTGCTTCTACTTTCTCTTCTTTCCAGTTTGTTTACATACATCTTTTACAACTTGCTTAATTTTATATCAGCATAGAAATTCCAGCTGCCCTACAACTGATCAGCTAACAGTCAGAGGTGTGTCAACAAAAGGATACTTGAGTTCATTCCCATTTAGCTATTAAGCCACCTTAACTGCAACCACAGCAGAGACCTGTGCCTGGGCTCCTTAGAAGTGATGGCAAGCTCTGAAGAAGAAGACAGAGAAAATGTTCCAAATCAGCAGAATGTCTGAAAAGCACTGGGATATCACACAGCACAGGAGTGAATGTGCACTTGGGTGTACTATCTTCTATCTGCAGACCAATATAATGGATCTTTAGTTCAATTCAGCATTTTTTTCCTGTACGGGTAGCACAGGCCATTCCAGAAATAACCAACACATGACATCTAGAGCACAATTTATCTCCTTGAATACAAGAAATAATGTTAGCGTGTATCTGTAGGTGTCAACTTGTGAGTTAGTGGTGAAAGGCTACAAAGCCATCCAAATAACTCAAAGGCAGCCACATACGTTGAGGCATTGGTTGGACACTCCCTGAGACTCCTCTGAGAGGACTGATTTGATGTCTGTTGATTATAGTCACTATCACTTGAGAGGTAATTAGGATCCAAAACACCTAATGCAGGGCTGGTAAGGATGGCACACCACCTATGGACTTCTTGACCAATACGGAGCAGCAGCTGAAGGCCAGATGCAAGACTGGAGCACCTGAGATAGTGCTAGACTCCTATATGTTGGCAACTAAATCTAAAACTTGTAAGCCTCTGTACACTGGTGTCTTAATCTGTAAGGCGAATCCTACCCTTACTTACAGCAAAGCTGCAAATGAACATAAATAGATTTTAGGGGGCACCTTTTAAAATAAATTTTGTGGGATACAGTAGACCTCTGAGAGACAGCAGAAGAGCCACCATAGCTTTTGTGAGTTCCAATGTACAATTAACCTTTACAGTTGCTTTACATTTTCAAGGGTTGTCTTGGAAGGAACTGGCCTAGAAAAACCTTCTTAAGAGAAACGTGGAAAGCCTAAATAACTTTGAGAAGCACAAAAAGATACAGGGTCATCACATCTGGATAAAGTGTCACGGGAACTCCAAAAGCATTGCTTCTGAACAAATAGCTCTGGAAAAATCCACTGGAGTCATTTGAACTGTGAGAGACAGCACAATATAAAACCAACTGACAGAGACGTGTTGTGTGACTGCATTGCAGGGGGTATTCCTGCAGAAGACCTTATGGGTGCTTAATGAGAGTAAAAAGGTACATTCTGGAAAACAAGACAAAAGCTACAAACAAAATTTGCTGGGTTGTAAAGCCTACAGCTCTGCCAGAAATATTCTGAAGCAAAGGCAGACTTGAAACTGCATGTTCTGGGCAGCAAGTTGCTGCTGAAAAGCCTCAAATTGTACAGTAGTGACAGACCAGGCAGATTCCCTTCTAGCTACAAAGGTACCACAACTGGGTTTGAGTAAAAGAGATTTCCAGTTCTGTTTCTCACTGGAATTGCTACCTCATAATTAAGGCTAATCCTCCATTTGATGTTTACTTACTTTACTGCCTTTCTGCATTCTGCACTGTCCACATCTGGCACTGCATTTTGTATTTATTCCAGCCAATATATATTTACTCATCAGCTGTGGGGTTTTTTTAGCTACGGTTGAGATGGCAATTTCATTTTAAGCCTACACGTGCATTAATGGATTCACTACCTGTTAGCTGAACTTTTACATGCTTGTTCACAGGCCAGCATTTCTTTATTTTTTTCCCTCAAAGTTGAAGAAAATCTGTAGTCTTTTTGAGACCTCTCAAATTTAGATGTGAAAATGTGGCATTATCGTAAAAATGCTTTTTGAGATAAAGTATTTTTTTTTGTTCTACCATTTTAAAGCAGCTCTGAAATTACACACACAAGTATTTCTTCAGATATTACCATAAACGTGAAACAGGCACAGGACTGTTTAGGAAAGGTGAAGGAACACCACCACTCCTAACTGTGTGTGCACTCCGATGGGAGGGTAACGTGTGTGACTGTGAGAATGTTTAATACGTCACATTTGCATACAAATAGTTACAGAGCACTCAAATGAGTCACGAAAATACACATCATTTCTAAAAATGGGTGCATATGTTAATGCAGTGGTAAGGTTGAGATTGTAATTGAAGATCAGAAAAAATACTTACTGTTCTGGACCATAACTTCTTCCCATTCTTCCTACATAGTACAATAGCCTCTGAACCATGTAATACTTGTTCAATTCAGATCTTGCCAGTATTTATCTATATAAAGCTTATAAAGCTTCGATATATTTTTTTTTCTTGGAAGGATACTCATGGTGCAACTCAACATCACTTTTCTTGCATTAATAACAAAGTACATTATATCACTTTCTATTTTGCAACCACCATGTCTGCTGACTTTCTTATCCTGCCTTCCAGAGACAACATTCGAAAACAGCACCATGCAACATCTTCATGTTTTATCACAAGTAGGGCACAGCGCAGTGCTAACCCACTGATTACAGAAAGCACTGCAGAGCCAAGGCCCTTCTCAAAGATTCATCTCCTTCCTACCTGCTGGAACCACTAAGGCAGCTCTTTACAAGCAGGCAATCAGCCCCAAACCAGCATTCACAGCAGGTAATGGTGTGAGCTGAAGGAATTGGACAGCTGTAACCGGACAGGATTTCTGGAAGTAAAAAAATCAGACAAACAAAGAGAAAGTTTAGGGTAGTCTGGGGCCTAGGAATAGGCAGGATCTGTATTTATGAAAAACATCCAGCAAAGGAGTGATAATGATACCTACGTGTCATAAATAAATTCTGTGTCTGGGTAAAAACAGAGACTTGGGCTTGGATGGTCTGCTGTGCTGCTCAGGAAGGTAGGGCAAGTGCCAGAGAGCTGGGTTTTGTGTAGAGAGCACAGAAAGGAGCCACCGTTTCTTTTGGAAGAAAGTTCAAGTGCATGCCTGCAGAGATGTGTTAGGCAGTACCAGAAGATGATTTAAAATGGTTTAGGATGGCTATACCCTGCTGCTGCTGTAATGACGAGAAGAATAATAATTAAATTTAAAAATTGAGTGCCACTCTTTTCCAGGACCCAGCTTGGAGAGTTCAGCCTCCTTTATAATCATTTATAAAAGCTAAGGTAAAGTAACAAACAGCAGAAAGAACAAGGAGGACTTTTCTCTCTAACTGCAACAGCTAAACTACTCAGAGCTTACTCACATTGACAATCATGCCCCCATACCAGTAATCATGCACACCTACCTCTGCCACGGGTAACACTTTCATTACTCTATGAGAAGACATCACGTGAGGACTACAGGAACTAAGTACTGCCCGACTTTTGTATCTGTCATCCCTGCAAGCTGCCTGATTTTAAACAACGACAACAACAAAAAGCAAACAAAAAAGCAAAACTGGCAAGGTAACAGCTTGTGTTTGTTCTGTCATACCCCACTTCAAGACCCCTGACGCATGGAGAGACAGACTGCGGGTCAGGTTCTGCTCTGCCTTGTTCTTTCTGTAGTCATTTACACCTGTACAAACTGAGTGGAAAACATGCAAAGTGGTACCATTTTGTTTTGATAGTGTTTTACCCTCACTTCACAGGGGTGAGAATGAATAGACAGGGTGCAAGGCAGTGGAGAACCGGGGATTCTGTATATTAAAAAACAGCACAGACAGCCACAGAAAGTGTCAAACACCATACAAAAGGATTGCTCATGCATTCATGCTCAGCATCTGTGATCTGGACAGTATAAACAGAAGTCAGTATCTCTGTGCTATGTGGAGATTATAGGGTTTTGTTTATATAATGTAAAAATCGGCAGACCTGCAAGGCCAAACGTTGCAGGGTGCTTTGCAAGCACCAATCTCAGCCGTTCGCAGCATTTCAGAAGCCTCTCGAGTGTACACTTAGGAATTCCCTTATTGTTGGTAGATGGTGAAGGCTATTGTCAGATGACTGCTTCTGGCTCTCTGCCACATGACGCCGAAGCCTACAGTTTTAATTAAAAACCCTAAAACAATTTGAGGAATTGCCTGTCTGAAGCTCTGATTAGCTAGGATGCCTGTGCCTTCCAAACACAGTTAGGTGAGTAACAGCAAATGGGAAGGAAGTCTTTTTGTCCCTCTATAAAGGGTTAAGATCAGTGGCCGCATATGCAAGAAAGCCACCCCCCAAAAAAATGACCTTTGCTGGTTGGAGCCAAGACCTGTTAAAATATTCTGAAAGGGTGGATGCTGACATAGTCCCTTGGTGAGGCCAGAGAGCTACACTCAAAGATGTGCAAAAGACAAGGAGAACAAAATGGATATGGCGGCTAAAAGCAAACTGGTGGAGTTGTGACTCAAGGCTAAGGAAGGTAACAACCAGTGGGCTGAGCGCTGCTCTTATCTGTGTCAGCTTCCAAAGACAGTTGGCCATTACTAAAAAAGCATTATGGCTTTGTCCTCCCTGGCAGGAAAGGGTTGATATGAAAACCACAGTAGAAATAACACGAACATGTTTTCACATTGGCTGGCTAGAAAACAATTTAACTTGCACTCTGGCCATTATCAGCAGTGCCCCACAGGCATCAGGGTCGAAGTGCATCTCACAGAGTGATTTGAAGAAGAGCAGATGGAGTGAATTTTCCAGACTTTGTTCCACACATGGAGGTTAGGATGCAGGAAAGCATGAAGATATCTAGGTAGGAAAAGGATGGCAAAGGCCAGCAGTGCAAGCAGAGCAAAGGTAATGTTCAGCAGTGTGCTAAGTTAATAGAGCTGGACAGAATGGATAAGGAGTCTGAAACAAGAGCAAGGTTCTTTCTCATCCCAAGCACGGGAGCAGAGCCAGTAAGGGATGCAACATGCAAGTGGCTGCAGATGCAGGTTTTCTTCTTATTCAACTATACGATTTGTGAACTGATTGTTGTTTGGAGGACAATCCCACACATCCTGGATTTTGTGCCAGTCTCCCTCACACTACAAGCATGCCTGAGAGCTATTAAGTACAACAGCCACCAGTTAAGCAGTTAAAGCTGGGCTCTGACAGAGTTTCCCAAGCTGCTTCTGAATGTCTTTGGCAAATAAATTCATCTTTGCCTGCTATACTAAGACTTTTAAAATAATTCAGCTCTCAAGTACATAAAATAAAGTTATTACCTTGTTCTTTACAGTCTGGGGCAGAATCAGTATAGAACATTCTATGATTCTATGAACGTGAGCAGGCTGGTTACATGCAAGTGGAAGGTGTTAGATAAAATTCACTCACCACCTCAGAGCAGTGAAAAAAATTCCCTCTCCACTCTCACAGGCAACTGTTCTCCCAGCCAAATCCCAGCTGTATACTTCATATACATCCACAAACACACCTGAAGCTGAATTCAAAGCTGTGAGGCTGAAGGGGAAAGTCTTCCTGGGTTTTACTGTCTCTGCATCAGGCCCCACGTGTGTAAAACATCAAGATTACTGAGTCTCTACCAAAGGAGTATCTACAGCCTGTTTCATGTCATTCCCACAGCCACCCCTGTGCAACCACATGGGCAGCCTGCTTATCCTATAGAGGAATGTACATTTGCAGCTTATACACACGTGCTTGACTCTCCACAACAGTGGAAAAGAGAGCAGTGGGTATACTGCACATTGCTCCCTGAGCCAATTTGAAAGGTGTGTTTCTGCTCTCTCTGTTCTGTGTACAAAGCAGAGTATCATCGCCTCAAATGGAAATGCCTTTACCAGGTTTAAAATAGGAACATCTGCATTACAGAAAGAAAAAGGAAAAAAAAAACACTCAGACAGCAAAAAAATTACCTAAAACTTTCCCATGACATTTGTTTTCCTTGATAGAATCTATACAAACGTTATCAGAAACAGAGAAGAAGCTCACATAAAAATAGACAAAAAAACATTGAAGCAGAACATAGCCACTGTGTACTACACAATTTCTGCAAACACAGTCAAATACCAGCAACTATTCAGAAGTTTTATATCAGATATGACTTCAAAAATGATGCTGGTTGTAATGGAAAGATCCTGTACCCCAAATTGCACTGAATGGATCCAGGTCAGGAAGAATGATTTTCTCACCTTGTGGCACTTGTTAGTATTTCAGATGTCTTACTGACACGGTTCAGGAGAAACCCAAGAATATTTTGAACATTTTCTGAGGAAATTCTCAGAGAAGTGACCTGATGTTTAAAAGGTCTGCCGATGACCAACACTTCGTATCCTGTTTTTCCCTAGTTCACACCACGACTGGTAATTCCCAATGTTTCAGATGAACGCCCCAAACTACCAGCTCTGAAGTCTCTTCCAGAGACTGCCACTTATGTGATGGTTAATATAGAACTCACGGCATCAATCTCAAGCTTGTGTCCTAAAAGTCAGTGGATTTATCTAGCTCGGGTGAAAAGCACCATACGTTGTTCTACGTATAGAAGGGCACAGACATGCAAGAAATGTCTTCAGAAGCATTCACTTTCTGAGTATTGTTCCTTATTTTAGTTCTTAATTTCAAATGAAAATTTTAAAAAAGAAGAAGAAGAAGAAGAAGAAAGAAATGGTTAGGGATATGAATCTTGAATTTTCCTTCTCTCCTGTTCCCCTTTAATCTTTAGACCGCCTTGTTCAGCCTCCAAGTCCTCACTCAGCTGTGACTGGTACCTTCTCTGGTCCTCCAGCCCCATCCAGCCAAGCCGGTGTTATCTTTCTTCTCTCGCTCTCTGCCAGCTTCACTTGGTTCCTGGCGGTCACCACCTGTGAGCTCCTAGTTGGAGACCGGGAGCTAAAATCAATCTGCAGTCTCCGAAAAGCTTACTGGAAATTGGGATGTCTCTTATTACAACAAGCATCTGTCAACCCATGAATCATTTACTAGAATACACTCTGTCCTACCCTCTAAAGGGGCATTCACTTTTGAAGGAAAAAATGATAATCTGTTAACTTTAAGACAATGGTTATTTGTGAAGCAGCTGACCAGAAAACATACTGGTTAATAACTCCAGTTCTGGCTGCCACGCTTGTGATAGATTGGATCTGTTACTTCATAGTGCTTGGCATTTTCATTACACTTAAGATGTTTAAGAACAACTCCCACTGACTTCCCATGTGCCAAACAGTCTCCTGACCAAATTCTGCTTGAAGTGACTTGTCCATCACTATCATCATCTCACAAAAAAACCATTGTGACAGACACATGGATTGAATTAATTCCTCCACAGCAGAATTCAGCAGTTTTATGGGTGTATCTTGCCTCTTCTTACAATAATTGAGGCAAGGATTCCACTGAAGACAGTCTCTCTCAACTACATAAGTCACATCTGTTCAGCAAATGAATAAGCAGACCCATAATCAAAGATTACCACATTCAACAGGCTGAACTATGGCTCAGAAATGCATAAAGCTTACAACTATGAGCATCTAGCCTTGAGGTTATACATTGTGTTCTGTAAATCTCCAATACTCCACAAGACCATAACAAGAACATGTTCTCGGTGAAAGTGCATTAATCACTGCTCATTTTCTCTCTGTTTCAAGTATTTTAACTAAAATGTGTCAACTCCCACAGAAGAACATAAAACAAAGAAAAACAGAATTTTCAGTTGTCTAGAAAGTCTGAGAACCAACCATGGCATAGTCTGTCTGTATGGTTTCGTCAGGAAATACTGGTAGTAGACAGATGGTTGGAATAGATGATCTTGAAGGTCTTTTCCAACCTCGGTGATTCTGTGATTAGCTATATTATGTCAACATAATACTACTTAGGCTTCGGCAAAGTCTTTCACACTGTCTCCCACAGTATTCTCCTGGAGAAGCTGGCAGCCCATGGCTTGGACAGGTACACTCTTTGCTGTGTAAAGAACTGGCTGGAGGGCCGGGCCCAGAGAGTGGTGGTGAATGGAGTTAAAATCCAGCTGGCGACCTATCATGAGTGGTGTTCCCCGCGGGTCGGTGCTGGGGCCTGTCCAGTTCAATATCTTCCTTGATATCCTGGATGAGGGGATTGAGTGCACCCTCAGTAAGTCTCCAGATGACACCAAGCTGGGAGGAAGTGGCAATCTGTCGGAGGGGAGGAAGGCCCTACAGAGGGATCTGGACAGGCTGGATCACTGGGCTGAGGCCAGTGGGATGAAGTTCAACAAGACCAAGTGCCAGGTCCTGCACTTTGGCCACAACAACCCCAGGCAACGCTACAGGCTTGGGACAAAGGTATTACAAGACTGAGCAGAAGAAACGGACCTGGAAGTGTTGTTGACACTCAGATGAACATGAGCCAGCAGTGTGCTCAGGTAGCCAATGGCATCCTAGCTTGTATAAGAAATAGCGTTGCCAGCAGGAGCAGGGAAGCTGCCATCCTCCCACACTCAGCTCTGCTGAGGCCACACCTCGAGTACTGTGCTCAGTTTTGGGCCCCTGACTACAACAAAGAAATTGAGGCCCTGGAGCGTGTCCAAAGAAGGGCAATCAAGCTGTGAAGGGTCTGGAGAGGCTTACGAGGAGTGTGTAAGGCGACTGGGATTGTTTAGTCCGGAGAAGAGGAGGCTCAGGGGAGACCTCCTGAAAGGAGGCTGTGGCAAAGTGAGAGTTGGCCTCTTCTCCTGCGTAACTAGAATTAGGATGAGAGGGAACGGCCTCAGGTTGCACCATGGGAGATTAAGGTTGGACATTAGGGAAAATTTCTTCTCCAAAAGAGTGGTCAGGCACTGGAATGGGCTGCCCAGGGAGGTGGTGGAGTCACCATCCCTGGAGTGTTCAAGAAACGTTTGGATGTTGTACTGAGGGACATGGCTTTGTGGGAAATATTAGTGGTACGTGGACGGTGGGACTGGATGATCTTGGAGGTCTTTTCCAACCGCGGCGATTCTGTGATTCTATGATTCTATGATTGGGGTGAAAGTCACTGCAAAAGCAATGATTTTATCAATGGTCAGTAAACAGAGTCTTGAGAGAAAGCATTAGTTGTAGGCATCTACCACATGTATGCTTTACATCAAGTGAGATCAATCTCACCTCCAGAATCAATAGACTTGTAGGGCTATGAAAGAGAACAAGGAGCACAAAAGCACACAACTTATGCTACTGGACTGAAAAGAAAGCACAGCGATACAGCAGGGAATTAAGAAATTTAAAAAAATCCAAATTCTGACCCAGATCCAAACAAGAATAACAGATCCTCAGCTAGGGATAAATCAGCTGTTCTGTTCTGGCCCAAAATACTCTCAAAAGTTTGCATATCCTTTTAATGTTGTCAGACCTCTTGTCTCTGCTAGAAACAATAGCTTGAGGCCTTAAGTAATTTAATTTTGAGCCGATTCCCAATTACTTTTCTGTTGCCAAATTTAAACATCTTGCATACACACATAATTTCATTATTTTGATAAAAGAAGAAAAAAGTTGCTCAAGCTTGTGTCTTGTACTACTTGAAGGCACTCAGGACTACACAGTGACTGACATGAACAATGTGGTGGAATCGTCTCCAGCTATATTTGCACCTAAACACCCATCAGAACATATGACTTCCATTTTGCCAAACTGGACACCATTGCTTCTGCAATCTAAACTTTGAAAATGGCTGGACATAACCTTTAGATGGCCTCTGACAAATATTAAATCATAAAAACACATAGCTTGCCTTTTTCTGCACTCGTCCATTTGCAAAGGCTGTACGTGCACCAAACTTAAGAGCAGCACAAAAAAGCACGCAATTGAAATCTGATAAAAAGTTGGGTGACCTTTTGCTGATCTCTGATGAAACAATGAGGTACATATTGGGGGGTTATCCTGTTACACATCTCAGCATCAATCCACATTATGAAAAATGAAAAACAATAGTGTTTTGAAACTGAAAATTACATACTTGCCTCTTCAGAGGTAGGATTAAAGGTAGCATTTTTAAAGGCACCCAACCTTCAGTTTTAGAAGTCAGAGACAGATTTTTCTGGGTGAAAGTGCCTAAAATGCAACATAAGCTTAGTGATACCTTCCAAAGTACCTGACTTCCATTGATTTAAATAAGTAGTCTTTCATTTTTTTGAAAGTCCTAGTTGAAGACTCTTTCTATCTTCCTATATTTTAATGTGTATTTTTATGAAACTGGCAGCTCTCAAATTAAAATAGTACAGTCTCTCCAGCCACTCAGACCATCCACAAAAGAAGTTTGCACAATGTCATTTAATAGTTGTCAGATACCTAGCAAGTGTAAAGGCTCATGAGGGGTTTACAAGGCTCAGACAAAGATAAACATCATCCAAGGACAATTCACCTAAGCTATCAGTCTCCAGACTCCCAAGGGAGGGAATTACCATTGTACAGAGACAGAACTAAAATGACTAACTTTGTTACATACCCAACTTCTATAGGCCAAAAGCAGGTATGATGAATGAGAAAAATTAGTCATCTACGGTACAATTCATCTCACATGGCACCCGTAAGTTGGGCTTCTGGTCAGAACTGGTTGTCTAGCTTCTGCTGAGAATTGATGGGGAGAGACAACACCCAGCAAGGAGACTTGTTCCATCCAGAGCAGTGTCAAACAGGCACAGAATGAATCATTCTCTGCAGGTGTCTCTTGTTCTCTCTTCTCTCTGACTGTGGAGAGACAAGACACCAAACTTCTAAGTAAATAAGATAAGGTGAGATGAACCTCACCCACAAGAATGGGTGAGTCTGCCAGGCCAGGCCTGGCATTCAAGCTTCTTGCCATCCAGGAGATGCCTTTGCCCCAGAGCTACAGTGACAGGCTCCCTCTTGTTTATAATCCCTCTGGCCCTTTGAAATTTGCATCCTTTTCTTTACAGTGGCAAGCTTCAACAGGATGGGTGGGTATCCTCCACCTCAGCCTTATCTTTGGTCGTTGGGGGTGCTTTGCAAGCAGGAGGGAGTTCATAACACCTCTCTAATGAGGAGAGTACTGAATCTCTCACTTCCAGGGCAAGTGCTCTCATGAGAAAAACAATTTATAAAAGCGAAGCAGTTCTTTTCCTCTCTCCCCCTTAAACTTTCCAGCAGCTACAGCTGCTGTGTTTTGTGCTAAGCTCCACGCTGTCAGTGTGCATTTAAGCATGATCTGAGCACACCTCCTGGACCAGGATTCTCAAGAGACCTAGACACGTACCTATTTTGTGATTCCCAGTTGGGTTAATGCAGCAGACAGTGGCTAAGAAAGTCAGCTTAACCTAGATAACACTGATTCTGGGTCCATAGAGAAGCAAAGTTTTTACAGCCTAAGAAACTTCAGAACTCATGTGGTTCAGTGTGACTTCAGAGGGTGCATTTGGGACTCACTGCACACATTTTCTTAAGTTGCATTTCCAGTATCCAAACCTGAGTGGAATGAGCCTTCCCAGACTGTAAAGAATTTTGCTCTATGCATTAGCTAAAAAGCAGTGAGAATGCTGTGGGTCCTGTCCTAACAGAACCAACAACAACAGCTTCAGTAAACCACTGAATCAGTACTGCTTACTTAATCTTACAAGGCTTTTCATCCTGTCGGTGAAGTGCTGTGAAGGAAGGCAGGACAATAGATTCACCAACAGTTGCAGCGCAGACTTCATTCCTCCCCTATGTTCATGAAACATTATTACTACCGAGTAACAACAAACGCACAGAGTATTCTATACAAAAGTATCTATCCTCATAATTATCATAAGATTTAAGTTGTGAGACGGTTGGGGGTGGGGACCCGACCTGGAACAGGTATTAAAATCTTCACCCACCAATGCAGTTTCCAGTTCTTCCTTTGTCCAGTGAAACGAACCCAAGCATTTTGTGACCTTATTCACACAGGTCTGTACCTGAAAACCAAAATCAGGCCAACCCGAGAGGCTGAGAGAGCTGGAGCAGCTAGGCACGTAACTAACAAAGGCACAAGCCCATTTTTAATCCTTGGTTTGTTCCTCAGTGCAGGTGAGGCGCTGTCAGTAACCACAGGACCAGCTCCCCTCTCCTTTCCATCCTAAGGGGATCTTGCAGAGAATTGTGGAGGGGTGTAAAATCTGCAACATTTACTAATTTAAATACTAATTTAAAAGTATCACTAGGCAAGCCAGGGTAGATGAAGACCATCTCCTACGTAAGAAGGGAATTGTTTGATCCCCACTTTTAGCACAATCACAGAACTTACAGAGCCACCCAACTGGTTCGCTACGAGCATTTCTAGAGACATTAACTAAAGCACAGACATTAAGTTAGTGAGAATTATCCCATAGTTAGAGATTAAAAAAAAAGTTGCTTTGGGGTAAATAGGCAAGAGTTAATAGTCAGATTGAACACACCTCCCACCAGTAACGCTTACTATGCCAGAGCTGCTGCTTTCAGATGGATTTCATGGCAACATTCTTCCAGTAGCATCAGCTCAGCAATAGCCCTTTGCAGGTGGCAGTTTACACAGAAATGCCTTCGGGGCACTGGTCCTGCTACAGAGATGAGAAACCCTGCATGACAGAAGAAACATCAGAACTGAAGTGTCTGAACTTGGACTTCATGACTGCAAAACAACCCCGTTCCTCTTCACAGGGTGGTGCTAGAAAATACGGTTTGAATAAAAAGGCATTCCTGCAGAGCTGGGAGTGTGACCATAAAGCAATAAGCACGTCAAAGCTCAGTCAGAACAGAGACACGTCCATCCTATAGCCCAGCATTGGCGGTCCAAAACACAGATGTCGAAGAAGAAATGACAAAACACGCATGTTTCAGTACAATACCTTGCAAGCCTCCAAGCTTGGGAATGCAACAGCAGCAGATGAGGGATGTGCAGAAGTGGGGATGAAGGCAAACATCGCCATACAAAAGCAACGTTATTCAAAAGTATAGTGGGGGGAAGGAAAAGAGGTCTTGCTGGAGCAGATCCATGGCATCTGCAAAGAAGACACAGAAGAGAATGGAGTTTGGAAAAGGGACCTAGCAAAGGTGCGACCACGTGCTGGGGATTGCCCAGCCCTGCTGTAGCAAAGCAGGATTTGGGGAAGCAGTGGTACTACTGAGCATTAGGGATAGAGAATCCTCAAGAGGAGGCTCTGGGGGCAGGGGAACATACCCATGGACTAAGGAGCATTTCAGAAGCAAGGATGAAGGGGGCAGCCATCCTTGGGACATAGCAGGAGGTTCAGAATGGAAGCATGGAAGCAATGTGCACCACCTGGACAAACGAGGTGCCTGGAAGCGCCGGGCAGTGGTGATGGGGAGCAGGATGCTGCCAGCGAGACCCCAGGCGCTCTGCACTCTGGCAGAGCACCCAGGAGCAGCCCTGGGAGCAGGGAGAGGTCCCCACTGCTGCTCCCCAGGGCTGCCCACACAGACAGGGCCCCGAAGTCACTGGCAGCGCTCACACACAATGGGCACGTGGCAGGGGCTGGGGGCCGCTTCCTTGAGCCAGGGCCGGGACAGGGCAGTGAGGAAGGCCTGCTGCCTGCACGGCGCTGGAAAAGGGGAAAAGCAGAATTCAAAAAAATAATACTCCCTTCCCCCGAGGCAGCTGCAGAGCGCAATGAAACCCCCTTTTAGGCACAATCAGCCCTGAGCATCTGGGCAAGGATGAGGTGGGTGCAAAGTGCACGGGGAGGAAATGTGTCAGCTGCAGCATCTGAGAGCAGCGGAGCAAACTCAGACGGGAAATGAGCTTGCAAAGTGCACCCAACAAGATGATCGCGGGGATAAGTTGCTTCTATGGAAACTGCAGCCCGGCGAACCAAAAAGCAGCGCGATGGCAAAGTTTTAGCAGGAGCCGGCTCACGCCTGGTTCCTGCTCCACTCTCCACCCCCTGAAGAAAAAAAAAAGTAAGAGAGAAAAGAGCTGCACAATGTGTTTCTTGTTATGCACAAAAAAAAAAAAAAAAAAAAAAAAAAAAAAAAAAAAAAAAAAAAATTGGGGACACAGGTTTTTTCCTGTATGGGCTACATCATATTAAGCTGTAAGTTTAGTTCTGGACAAACAATCTCTTGTTGCATCTCTGGGATGGAGGTTAATGAATTCCCACAGATGATGTTGGCCAAACAGTGGTCGGCTTGTGACTTGATTTCCAGCGTCGTGATGTGAGGGGATCAGTATAGAAAAGCACTTTGAAGGGAAGAGGCTGCCTACAGCAGGATTGTTTCTACAAGCTAATTGTGCTGAGTGCAGCTGCACAAAGCTGGATCAACAGTCAGAGAGGCGGCGCAGACTTCCTGACGCCAGCCCCGCAGAGCTCCCACCAACAGCCTGGCAATTCCAGATTGTTTTCCAGACCTTATCTCTCCCCCAAGTTTTTTTTTTTGTTCTCTTTCGCCTTTTTTTTTTTTTTTTTTTTTTTTTTTT
>JACDJE010000175.1:654367-902530 GCA_016647715.1 Pavo muticus
CCCCCCCCCGGCCCGGCCGGCACCGCGGCGCGCCGCTGCGGACAAGCGAGAGCCGAGCATCGCGGAACCGTTCCCATGTTTGGTGCGCGGGCTGTCCGTGCTGCACCTGCGCGCGGCCGCTCCGCTAAGCCGAACCTCCCCGCAGTACTGTGTGAGGGGGGACGGCGCGGCGTTACGCGCCGGAGAGAATAAGCACAGAACACCACAGCGAACCTAAAGTTGAACACCTCGCTGACGGGAGCGGCCCGCGTAAGTACGCGCGGCTCTGCCTTTATTTGTGCCGCCACCACCCGCTTTGCTCGGCACCGCCGGGCCCGGCGCTGCCTTCGCGCCCGTTCCCCGCCGCGCACTATTTACTCCCTCAGCTGAGCGGCGCGGCCCCGCCCCCCGCCGCCATTGGCCCGGCACGCGGAAGCCCGCGCGCCCCCTCCGCGCCAGTGAGCGCGCCCCGCGGCTGACAGACGGGCGGGTGGCGGCCAATGGCGGCGCGCACGGGCCGGGCGCGGCGGCGGCGGTTATAAAGGGCCCGCGCAGCCCTGCGCCTCAGTGCGAGCTCCGGCGGCGCCGAGAGGGGAACGGCAGGCAGCGCGCTCCGCAGGCTCCGTGCGCTCTCCCCGCGCCCGCCTTTCAGAATGAAAGCTTTCAGCCCCGTGAGGTCCGTGCGGAAGAACGGCCTTTCGGAGCACAATCTGGGCATCTCCCGCAGCAAGACCCCGGTGGACGACCCCATGAGCCTGCTGTACAACATGAACGACTGCTACTCCAAGCTGAAGGAGCTGGTGCCCAGCATCCCGCAGAACAAGAAGGTCAGCAAGATGGAAATCCTGCAGCACGTCATCGACTACATCCTGGACCTGCAGATCGCGCTGGACTCGCACCCGTCCATCGTCAGTCTCCACCACCAGCGGCCGGGGCAGAACGCTGCCTCCCGGACCCCGCTGACCACGCTCAACACAGACATCAGCATCCTCTCCCTACAGGTAGGCGCTGCTCCGGGACGCGGCCCCCTGCCCTGCCCTGCCCTTCCCTCCCTTCCCCGCGCTCACGCCGCCCGCCCTGTCCGCTCTCTCCCCGCAGGCAGCCGAGTTCCCCTCAGAACTAATGGCAAGTGACAGCAAAGCGCTCTGTGGCTGAATGGCACGGTGAGTACAGCCTGTCTCGTTCGTCTTGTAAACTCGAGAGCGCTTCCACTTAAAGAGAGGTTGGGGGGGAAAGCCGTATTTTAAGTTGATTGCCGTTTGCAGAAAACAGTCCTAAAAGTTGATGCGGAGATGCTTTAGTAATAGTAAAACAAGTGAGGCAGCCCGCGAGTGGTTCCAGTACGGTGTGCCCCTGGCGCTGCCCGGCCCCCGCGCTGCCAAGTGGGGAATCCTGGCAGCATTCCTTCCCTCCTGTGATGTGGGATTGTCTGCGCTATCGGTTCAATAAGTGACTGCTTTTAATCAAGTAATTGCTCCAAGAGGCAGACTGGCGCCTCTGAGCGTTGCGTTGCAGAGATCCGGCCAGAGATTGGGCTGAGAATCCTCCTTCTGTCCTTTCCTTGGAGTGTGTGTTATTTTAATGTTCAATTTGCGCTCTTGAGAGCGAGTGTGTGAGCGTGTATGTGTTGCATCTGGACGCCAGGGTTTGCCCAATCTCTGAGTGTTTGGTTAAATGTTCAAACTGCGGCTTCCTCCCTGGCGCCAGTCTGTCCGGATCTCTGCCCTGTTAGCATGCTCCTAAATACGCCTCTTTTCAATCTCTTGCAGGTGTTCCACTGAGGAGGTTTTTTCTTTTCTTTTTTTTTTTTTTTTTTGCACAAGAATACGTCTGCAGGATTTTTTTTTCTTGAGGTGCTGAATTTTTCAGCTGTATCTGGAGGGGAGAAACCCACGCTAACTAAACTAAAAGGACCTTTAAAGATGAATAAAGAAGAAGAAAAAATCAAGATTGATCTTTATCCCCCACCCCATTCTTCAAGTTGGACTGAACCTAGTTATTTATGAAGAGACTCTTAACTACCCTTTCCCTAGTTGGAAGGCTTCCTTTATATACTATTCCCAACATGGGGAGCGAAACAAAATCACACGCGGAGTTGCCCATTTTAAAGCAGACTTTGCCTTTTTTTCCAAAGGTGGAGCGTGAGTACCAGAAGGATCGGCGTTCAGTTTTTTAGGGGAGTCTGGGGTCAGAAATTGCCTTTCTGACCCAAACCTGGGACTGAATGCTGTGTATATATTTATATATAAATATATATATATGAGTGAACCCTTGTGAACTCTTTAATTAGAGTTTTCTTGTATAGTGGCAGAAATGGACGTTTCTGCAAGAAGTGTAATGATGTACTTAATCATGCTAAACTTTTTATAAAAGTTTAGTTGTAAACTTAACCCCTTTTTATACAAAATAAATCAAGTGTGTTTATTGAACTGATTGCTGGCTTTCTTCTTTGGGGACCAACTGTTTGCTGGCTCTGATTTGTGCTGTTTGTGGTTTTTGTTTTTTTTTTCTTTTAAATACTTAAACATTCTGTTACAATTTACTGAGCAAGTTCAAATATGTAGAGAATATAAAGAATAAAATGACCTGAAGTGAATAATAATTCTTGTAACTCGGAAAGTCTTATTTGAGTGTATATTCCAAACTTATGCCTGTAACCAGTGTGGAAGGAACCAGAGAAGTAATTGATGGCCGAGGGGATGCTCCTGACGAAGTGCTGGGGAAGGTACACAAAAGCGGTTAACCCTGAGCCGTGCCCATGGAGTGTGACTTCCCTCCCACCCCATGGCTGATTCCGTTTGCAGCAGCGATGCCCCAGATCTGTTGATTTGTGTTTAGAATAATGGCTCTGAATTAGGGGTTGTGGGTGGTTATTAGTCCCGCAACTGTTAAATTTCTCTCTGAAGGCTTTGAATGCGCAAGCTGGTGATGCGTTAACACGGGATCTAAAATGATGAAGTGACTGTTGCCTTTCCACACTGGAATTTGCATGCTTCCATGCAATATTTCAATGAAATGGGGTTTCTAATCAGTTGCAGCAGCGCTGTATGACTAAGATACTGAGAATTGGGCTTAAATCACTGTTGTGTTACTGATTAAACTTTGGCTGCTCCTGAAGGAACTCTTTTCTCCATAAGAATTAAATTAAGTTTGAAATAGGAGTCGACGTTCTTGAAAGCCAGTAAGCGTCTCTTTCTCTCCTGCCTTCAGAAACTTGTGTGCGATGTGCCGTGCTATCCAGGGCCACTTACTGTACCCCCCCGTGAATCCCCCTGTAACGAGCGCTGCTCATCGGCTCCACCGAGCTGTCACAAGACGGTGGATGTGGGAACTGTGCCTTCCCAGGTGACGCGTTAATTTGAGCTGTTATAAACCCGCCTGAAATGGGAAGGAAGTTGTGAGTCCTGCGCACGGATTACAGAGATCCCTCGCTCTAGGAACGAGGGGAGCCTCGGCTACTTAGGGCAGCCCTCCGCTGGAGCCGGGGGGAGCAGCGCGGGGCGGCTGTGCTGCAGGAACCTCACCTGGGCCCTCTCCAGCCGCCCGGGGCCGGCGGTGCTGCGGGCAGCAGCCGTCTTTCCTTGCCCTTGACACCAAATCCGTCCACGCAGGCCGGGCGGGAGCCAGCGCTGATCTCTTAATGCAGGAGCTCGGGGTCAGGGTGAGCAGAAGGCGAGAAGGGCTCGGCGTGGCGGGCCGTGGGGCCGAGGCTGTGCCCGCAGCGCTGCGGGGCAGCGCGGTGCCCCCTGCGGCCGAGCAGCGCTACTGCTGCGCTGCGGGCTGAGCCTTCCAGCGCCGCGCCGGGAGCGCCTGACCCCGACTCAGCGGGGAAACGCTTCATCGCTACCGCTCCGGGCGCCTCGGTCCCCAAAATAGCCCTTTCGGTGTACGCTTCGCCTAATTAGCACGAGCTGATCGGGGGTTTTACTCGGTATTGCGAGCTCAGCCCTCTCCCGACAGTAACAATCCAACACTCACCACCCTATTTTTCCCCCAAAGCTCATTAGTCACCCAACTGTTGGTGCCAGGGTGAGCCTTTAAGCATCACTTTTAACCCGCAGTGTGATATATGAAATTTAAGAGCTGCACCACTCACATCAACCCCAGTAGGAACTGAGCCGTGCGCACCTCTGTGCCTCAAAGCTGCAGGACAATCCGCACACCTGTAGACTGAAACAAACCATCGCGCACAGCCATAAGGCAGTCACCACTGCTGAGGCACGGGGAAAGGAACAAAAACCAAAAATGTTTTCTTTTTAAAGTGAAGTAAGAAATGAAATCTCCTCTCGCAGTTAACTCTCTATGCTGCATCTCTCTGAGCAGAGCAAGGGGCTGTCGCCAGCTGCTCTATGTATGGGATTCTCTTTGGTTTTGTTCTTAAGATTTTGGCGTTCAAAGATGAACAGCAAAGCCAAAGCATGAGAATTAACGCTGAGACACTGATGTTTCCTTGCAGATTTGTGTTCTCCATCCTCCAGCACTGCCAATGTGCTCCAGATGAGAGCAGAAAGCTCTGTGAGATTGTCACTGCTCAGTGAAGCTGTCACCGCTTCCCCCAGCGCTGCACAGCCCTGTGAGGGACAGACCCACACACTGGTGAGAGCTGCCGGCAGCAATCAGATTTACACACTGCCCATTTTCTTGCATACACCTGGCATGAAAGTTGCAAACACACCTACAGACAGAAATGTAAAGTCCCCGTTTGGAAAGAAACACTGCGTCCAGTTCTGGGCTCCTCAGTTCAGGAAACACAGGGAACTGCTGGAGAGAGCCCAGTGAAGGGGCACAAAGACGTTGAGGACTGGAGCACCTTCTGGATGAGGAAAGGCTGAGAGACCTAGGGCTGTGCACCCTGGGGAAGAGAAGGCTGAGGGGGATCTTATCAGTGCCTATAAATATCTAAGGGGAGTCAAGTGGATGAGGCCAGGCTCTTTTCAGTGGTGCCCCATGACAGAACAAGGGGCAATGGACCCAAAGTGGAACTCAGGAAGTTCACTACGAACATGGGGAAGAACTTCTTTACTGTGAGGTGACAGCACTGGGACAGGCTGTCCAGAGAGGTGGTGGAGTTGCCTTCTCTGGAGATATTCAAAACCCACCTGGGCATGTTCCTGTGTGACTTCTGTAGGGAACTGCTTTAGCAGGGGGTTGGACTGATGCTCCCGAGGTCCCTTCCAGCCCCTGAGATCCTCTCTGGGCTTTATCAGGAGCTGAGGGACGGTTCCACCCCCCGGTGCGCATTGCCGCCAGCAGAGGCTCCTGCCCTCTCCCCCCGCCGCAGCCGTGCGCCGAAACGCCTCGTTTGGCCGCTTTGTGTTTTAAAACAGCGCAGGTAGGCGTTACAGGAGTTCCGAACCCTGCCTCACACCTGGGCAGATTCCCGTGGCCTCTCACCAGGTGAGGTAAACGCAGAGAGCAGACGTCCGGGATTTGCTTACCCCCCACCCGGGACAGCAGCGCTGCCTTTTGCACCGAAGATGTTACTCACAACCCCCCCCGGAGAACAGAAATCCCCGGAACGCGGCGCCGAGCGGCGGCCCCGGGCCGTGCGTGGAGGGGCACTGCCGCCCTCCGGCCAACGCGCGCGGCGCTCCGCGGGAACGCCCGATCCGCAGCGGCGGGCTGAGCGCCGCCCCGGGACGCAGCGATCGGCCCACGAGGCGCTGCGCTGGGACAGGAGGCCCCCCGCCGTGCTGCCGTGGGGAAAGCAGCGCTCGGGTCGCGTTAGAAGTTTGATATCCGATTTATTCGCACTGACATCCTTCTCTCTAGAAGAGCCGCTGAAGTTGTAACTGTAAAATGTAGTACAAACAGTACTTCAGTAAGCAAAGCTTATATTGCACAGCAGTAGTCCGTGCTTATGTAAGCCCCATGCTAAAGCAAATCAGAGGAGGAAACAAAAGAGGAAACCAATACACGTGCCCTCAAAATCAATCAGCTGGGAAGGACTCGTACCTCAGCCTGCTGCCTGCCTTGAAAAAACACTAAAAACAAAGGGAGGAAGAGTGTGTACAGAGGCACGCTGGGAGAAAGGAGTCATACAGAAATTGCTGTGTTGGCCATTCTGTCAGAATCACACAGAATCACAGAATCATAGGGGTTGGAAGGGACCTACAGAGATCATCGAGTCCAACCCCCCTGCCAAAGCAGGTTCCCTACACCAGGTTGCACAGGTGGGCGTCCAGGCGGGTCTTGAATATCTCCAGAGGAGACTCCACAACCCCCCTGGGCAGCCTGTTCCAGTGCTCCATCACCCTCACTGTCAGGCTGCCCCTCTGCTGCCATCTGTCACATGGCAACAAAATGCAACAACAAAAAGTAGTGGGATATTGGTGGGAAGGTTCACTCTGTACTGCCATACCACCAAGATCCACCTCTGGTGTCAGGGGTCAACATCATGAAATAGGAGGCATTACTTTTGGAGCAGCCCTCAAAACTACAGGCATCCAATCTTTTGGGTTGCCTGGGCCACAGTGAGTGGAGCGGAATTGCCAAGGGCCACATCTATGAAGGTTGCTCCGAAAGTAATGCCTTCTATTTATTTCCACGGAAACTACAACAATAAGAAGAGCACAGTAACATCACAGAGTCTACAAAACACTCTTTTTTGTCACAGCCACCACCATTAGCTCTGCATTTTCAGCAGTAATGAGCAAGAGCCTGCATGCCACACTCGTAACAATGTGCACCAGTGGAGGTGACCCACTGTGACAGTCAGCACTGCTGAAATGCACCGCCCACCACCTCACTGTGCTCACACCCGCTGCTTGGTCTCCATAAATGTTCAGAAAGTGTCAGTGAATGTTGCCATGATGGCGCAGGGCACTGTGTCCACAGCACAAGCTGTGCAGGCGGCACGCAGCCTGTGGGCCACAAGGCTGGACATGCCTGCTTAAAACAAAGAGCTTGAGTCTGCTCCTAAGTTTTACTGCTGATGGCCAAACTTTTAAAGTCCACAAACAAAACTTTTTTTTTTAAACACAGCTGTACCGTAAACCTACGACATTTTTCTTTCATTTGAAGAAAAGTGAATTATTTGCTACCTACCATTGTGCACTCAGCCAGGCCCAGGGCACAGCCACCCACCAGTGCAGCGCTCCCAACAACACCCAGAGCCTAGGGAAGAGCAGAAGAGCACAGTAAGTGACTTTTCCTCCACGTACCCACAGCATCTCACGTCTCTAAGAGCAGCCTTCCACGTATTTCCTGTGTGGATTCAGAACTTGAAAATCTCAGCACCCCAGGGAAACACAACCTCTGGGAGTGTCCTTCAGACATATCTTCTGTAAATCTTGTGCTCATTAACAAGCACAATGATCTTGATGGTTTGGAAATTCACCAGCAGGCCCATGCAGTACTCAAAGAGAAGGAATTTGACCAACTCAGCAACGTACAAGAAACCAAAGCAGAAAGAACATGGGAAGCTTTGGTACTGACTTCTGCCACCTTCAGACCAGCTCATTGGAAATGGGAGAAAATGTAATGCATGGACATCATTATGTAGAAGACTAATTATGAGAGATGTGAGAAATTATAGAAAATAATTTCATAGAATCATAGAATGGCCTGGGTTGAAAAGGACCACAATGATCATCTAGTTTCAACCCCCCTGCTATGTGCAGGGTTGCCAACCACCAGACCAGGCTGCCCAGAGCCACATCCAGCCTGGCCTTGAATGCCTCCAGGGATGGGGCATCCACAACCTCCTTGGGCAACCTGTTCCAGTGAGTCACCACCCTCTGAGTGAAAAACTTCCTCCTAATATCTAACCTGAACCTCTCCTGTCTCAGTTTAAAACCATTCCCCCTTGTCCTATCTCTATCCACCCTCATCAACAGCCGTTCCCCCTCCTGTTTATATGCTCCCTTCAAGTACTGGAAGGCTGCAATGAGGTCTCCCCGGAGCCTTCTCTTTTCCAGGCTAAACAAGCCCAGTTCCCTCAACCTCCCCTCATTGGAGAAGTGCTCCAGCCCTGATGGTGGAGATCCCGGGGAATGAACCCAGGACCTCATACATTTATATATAAAATCATAGAACTGCTCAGGTTGGAAAAAATCTTCAAGATCATTAAGTCCAACTGCAACCAAACCATACTACCCTAACAACCTACTGCTAAATCATGTCCTGAGATACACACACACATGAAGACCAGGAGTATGAATATATACATATATACATATATATGTATATGTATCTAAAGTTCAGATTAAATTTCAACAGGAATTAATACACAGGTATAAGGTTTTTTTCCCACAAAAATGGGATAAGTTGTTTCACAGCCTTTCCAAGAAGCATCTCATTTGTTCTTCTGTATTTCTGCTTGTAAATATGTGAAAAGAACCTACCTGCATTAGTGCTGGGAGTGTGCTTTTTTAATTAAAAAAATTGCATAAAACAAAAGTCAAAAGTTGTAACAGTGAGAAAGTAGAGTGAATAACATGCCACATCCCTAAGCTTGCCTGGTTCTTATAAAATAGCTGTTTTACTACACATAAACATTTCCACCCAACATGTACAAAGCAAGGTGCTACCCATGTGGGCACAAACTGTTTACCAACCATCACTGATTCTCACTATGCTCAGATCACCCCATAATTACCCTCACAACTCTTACAGAAATCTGGAGCTCCTGGTTGGACTTCATCCATTACAGAAGTATTAAAACTCCACAGTAACTATAGCTCTGAATTCCTAAATTCCACTGTAAATCTCTTCTTCAGTCATTCAAAACTCTTTGAGTTCCTTTGAGACAGAACTTTTGATTAAATTCATTTGATTCAACAAATGTTTCTTTATACACCTAAGGATCTTTCCATCCCACCAGTCTAATTTAGAAAAAAAGCCATATTAGATGTGGAGGTTGGTGGCCCTGCATGCGGCAGGAGGGTTGGATCATGATGATCCTTGAGGTCCCTTCCAACCCAATCCATTCTATGATTCTATGAAACAAAGGTTAACTGTTTGGAAGTTTAGCTCTTTGCAATCAATATCTACGTAAAAACTGCGTACATTAAATACACACCACATCCTACATGCAACATAGTTTGCTGACAGCACGAAGTAAACTCTCATAATCTGAAAATCTGAAACAGATTGTCACAGATATGGAATGGTATGTCATTATTTTGCAGCTCTGAGTAATTACTACTACTTTTATTACGATCTTAGGTCAGCAACATTGTCCAATAGATAAAAGCAAGGTGAATAAACACTATTTGCTGGAGGGAGAAAGCACTTACAAACAGATGCCCAAGCAGAGGTAGAAAGAAATACATACAAGGACTATACCAGACCTAGAAAAAAGCAGATTTGTGACTTATTAACCAAAAAAATAACTGGATTTTTTCAAATGGAAAAACAAACTCAGAAGCCAGGCTTCTGCTTGAAGTATGAAGAGAGAACATGGAAATACTTCAAGTTTTGTCTGACTGCCACTGGAAAATGTGCAGTGGCAATGACCGGCTGCAAAACAATGGGCACTCTGCGTAGAAGTGGAAGAACAAGACAAAATGGATAAATGGGACAAACAGTAAGTGATATTACAGGGGAATCAGCATGGCTCTGCCAGGAGAAGAAATGGGACCAGTTGTATGTAATGAAAACATGGAAAATATAACGAGTAAGACATAAAGGAGCTGCCCAGGTAAAAAGAGACAAAAGAAAATACTTTTGCAGTGTGTACAGTGAGTACAGTCAATTCTACAAGAAAAAAAATGAGGGAACAAAAAGCACGGGAAACTTAACTGTCCCACAAAGGAGCAGACAGAAATTTCTTCCAGTCTCAGGAGAGTTTTAACTAAGTCCATAAGGTGGAGATGAGCCGAGGTTGGCCCTCATCCTGCTAGGCTGGCTACTGACAGCATGGATCATTGCCCAGACTTCAACACGGGAGACAGTCATGAACAATACATGTCTGTATTGATACCTAAACCCCAATGCCCATCTGTGTGAGCCGCCCTAACATCACCAGGTCACAGTGCAGACATACCCAAAAGCAAACTCTGCAGGGTTTCAGTGAAAGAAAACTTGCAACTACTATTTTGCAATCAATTACTAGCTATCTGTCCTTACCTTCAGGACAACGTAAAGCCAAAATGTGGTTTTATACAGTGATTGTAAGGTAATTATGGGGCAATCAGACATAAGGCATAACAGGGAATGATCACTGCAAAGAGACCATCCGACAAAGCCTCTTAAGGAACTGAGTATTTCACCCAGCAGGCATTCATAGGCAGCTCTCAGCTTCCTGGAGGGGAAGCTAACTAACTCTTTATGAAATGAAAACAATTTTAAGTCAACAAACAAACCTCTAGTTTACTATCTTTTAGTCTAAACTATTCATGAAACACATCTTAAAGTTTCTCGATGAATTGATGTCTTCTACACATGCTCCTCACCTTTCCCTTCAAAGTTCTGATGCTGAAGCAGCTCAAGCAAGTAATTTATCAGCTGCTGGAAGTGATGAAACAGGGCTTCACTGATGTGGGGGAAAATAATGATCTCGTGGTTCAGACTTTGAACTGAGAGCTGAGACACAGCTCTTATTCCCAATTTCCCGAGACTTTGTGTGTGACCCCTGTGAGTCGTTTCACTCCCTCATGTTTCCATGTGTGTGTGAAAACAGACAGCTGAGTTCTCTCTCCCAGGAACTCTTATGAACCAGCATGTCTGAAGTGGTTGGATACTGGTCTGCTTTTGTAACACCAAATGCAACACGGGCAGCAGCATTCTTGGGCATTGAAACTGGCCATTTATCCTGTGCAATTGTACCTGCCGCACACAAACAATTGCCAGTCATGACTGGAGTTACGTGACCCAGACGTCCTCCTGGTTTTTCAGTATCATGTTTTCTTTTCAAGAGAGATTATCAGTAGTGATAGGAGAAATTCCATTACATAGGCCAAAGAGTGGTCATCAGCTTGTTAATTCAGGCTCTCACTTTGCTTACATTGATCAATAAAACATAGCTGGGGAGAAAGCAAAAATCCCTGGGCACACTCCCACCCCTGAGTAAGAGAAAAGCTGTTTCTTTGAGCCCAAATGTAGATGAAGTGAGAACATCCTTCGGAGACTGTATTTTGCTTAAACAAGCATATTAGATATACATCCTCTGATCTTTCTCATCCTCCTGTGATAGCATAAAGATGATTGAAATTTAAATTTGAAGCATTAAATAGCATAATGAAAAGAGAGAAATAAAACCAGAGCCTGAATGATCCCGTGACAAAGGATAGATGTAGCACTGCAAAAGTCCTCTTTTTAACCTTTTCAAGAAGTTAAAAAGCAAACAGCAAATTGTTTTACTTGGATGCTTCCAAGATGATGCATACATTTAATTATGGATGCCAGTAACATCAAAACATGACAGCAAAACATAACAATGCTGGCTCCGTGAGCAAAGTACCAGAATCACACTTGTGACTGGAAGCACTGCCAGTAAGATCATGGACAAAAAGTTATCAGCCTGACAAGGAAAACATATTGCTTTGTATTTGTGCTGGTAATTACCATTGTAATGGTCCATTTGATGACTGGAACGGTCTGGAACTTCACTTCTTGCTATCACCTCCAACAGGCGTGTGTCCTCAGGCACTTGGTAGAGTATATACATAGATTTCAGCTGTGACCTTTTGTGTTTGAACTTATATTCCTACTCCTCTGAAGGGCAGTTCTGCAGCCCTTCCTACTGCACAGGTATTTACACTCAGGCCTACTCCACCAGTGAATTTCCTAGGACAGAAAAATAGTTTGGCATGCACTGGTTTTTCCTCTGGGAGTCTCATAAGTGCTAAATGCAGTGACAGCCACTGACGTAATCAAACTTCTGTTCATACCAGTATGTAAAAGCAAAGTGTAGGCTAGAATGGCCAGAGGACATCTTATGATTGCTACTGGTTATTTATATTACTCCCAGGAGCTCCCAGGAAATGAAATTCCACAATTTCCCTAGATAACCTTGACACTCCTTTAATTATTAGAATGCTTTTCATTTCAATTTTCTTTTTGTTCCTCGTGACTTAGAAGTTGATTACTTTATGCTCCACTGATGGAGCTTCTTATAATCCCCCTCTATTGAGATTTAACATATTTACAGATATTTACAAATTATGTCCACTCAGCCTCTCTCCTTTTAAACTCAACAAATCAAAATATTTCACTATTATATATTTGTAGGTCCATTTTTTTTTTCTTTTTTGCCATTCTCCTCCAGTTTGCTTGTTAAAAGTGCTTGGGTCTGGACACAGTACACCGTCAGCAGCAGGACGTACCTCTCCCCTCTTGCATTGTATGACACTTCCATTAATACACCCCTCAGAGATTTCTTTTTCTTCCCTCTACCTTCAACAGTATCACTTACACTGTTGATTTAGTATTGGTTTGCTAACCACACTAAAACTATTGTTTTATGCAGTATTTCAGTGGGATATACTGCATTTTAAAGTCATGCATTTAATTTCACTTTGGTAACCGTAGTACTTTATACTTGCCTTTTCTGAATGCTATCATATTAATTTACAATGTTCTGTATCAGTTCTGTTCTGCAGAGTAAGGCAGGTTCAGACAAGAGTAAACTCAGAAAACTCACCAATAATGCTGCCAATAAAAATGGACCAAACAGACCACATGCACCCCTACTATGACATTATATAATCACTCCAAATCCACCTTTTCAAGCAAGACTGCTTTCACTTCATTGCATGATTTGCTTAAGATTTAAAAAAGTTTTACTGAAGTCAAACATACCATTGCCATCTGCCTTCTGCAGAGCAGCAACCCCACCAAAGGACAAAACTAAAGCAATTTGATAAGGGCCATCCCTGAAAACTCCATATTGTTTAAAAACACCTGATGAATAAAATAAGGTTGATGAATGAAGTTCTTGCAGATATCAAAGTAAAAAGCTGACCAAATGACTGGTAATTCCCCAGGCCCTCCTTTTTCCCTTAAATGTGGGGTCTTTCCATCTTCTAATGGCTATATTCCAAGCTATAGCTCTCCCTCTTTCACAAAAAAAAAAAAACTCCGATCATGGTTTACAGGCTGTTTTGAACGCATCCCTAGCTTTAGCATGAAGCAGTCAGGCCATACTGACTTGAAACAACCACTGAAAGAAAAACAAAGGTGCGTGAATTATTATCTAGCCTAAAAATTGCTGGCACACGTCTGAAGTGTTGAGAACCTCCTGATTTGTGGATCCTGGTAGTTTTCTGTTGGTAAATACTAATTTCTTAGGATTGAAACATTCCCCTGAATATTTAATTCTGCAAGATAATTGGAGAGAAGATAAAAATATTCAAAGGTAATCTTCTGGCACTGTCCTGTAACAACCCAAACATTTCTATGGAGTCAAATTACCTTGATTCATATATTTGTTTGTTTTCCAGAGAACATTAAACAGAAAATTTTACAAAAGTGAAACATGAATGCGCTCTGATGATGCTTTCTTAGCAGGGTTTTCACTTCCAAGTAATTCTAAGTCATCCGAATTGATTAAATTTCAGAACTACATTGCACTACTTCGGAGGGTTTTCATGAATACATTCAGTAATTTTTTTTTTCACAATCCCTTTCCTTCAGCAGTGACTTACATTCTTAGAAGTGTTATTCACTTACATATTTATATTGTAATTGCACATGTTCGCAGGCAGTTGAGAATCATAATCTATCCATGGCATGTGTTCACACCACATCCTCAATTCATGCTTGAGCTATAGATGCTGTCACACCTCGCTCCTGGCTCCACTGCAGGACTCAAGGTAGCAGAGAGACTTTGAAGGGTAACCTATGAATAGTTTACTTTCTCCACTTTAAATTTTATGCAGTTAAATCTCATCTGATCTTCATCAAAAAGGGTTGTAAGGAGGATCTGAGGATCTACAGGTCAGCCTGACCTCAGCGCTAGGTAAGGTTACAGAACAGATCATCTTGAGGGAGATCACACAGCATGTGCAGGACAACCAGGGGATCAGGCCCGCCAGCATGGATTCACAACAGGCAGGTCCTGCATGACCAACCTGATCTCCTTTTGTGATTGAGTGATCCATCTGGCGAATGATGGAAAAGCTGTCAACGTAGTCTACCTAGACTTCAGCAAAGCCTTTCACACTGTCTCCCACAGTATTCTCCTAGAGAAGTTGGAAGCCTTTGGGTGGACAGGTACACTCTTGGCTGGATAAAGAACCGGTTGGATGGCTGAGCCCAGAGAGTGGTGGTGAATGGAGTTAAATCCAGCTGGCAACCAATCATGAGTGGTACGCCCCAGGGGTTGGTATCGGGGTTTGTCCTGTTCAGTAACTTCCTTGATGACCTGGATGAGGGGATTGAGTGCACCCTCAGTAAGTCTGCAGATGACACTGAGCTGGGAGGAAGTGTCAATCTGCCTGGGGATAGGAAGGCCCTACAGAGGGATCTGGGCAGGCTGGATCACTGGGCTGAGGCCAATGGGATGAAGTCCAACAAGACCAAGTGCTGGGTCCTGCACTTTGGCCACAACAACCCCAGGCAATGCTACAGGCTTGAGGCACAATGGTTATAAGACTTGGGGCTATTGGTTGACACTTGGCTGAACATATGCCAGCAGAATACCCAGATTGCCGAAAAGCTCTATAGCATCCTGGCTTGAATCAGAAATAGTATTGCCAGCAGGAGCAGGGAAGTGATCGTCCTCCCGTACTCTGCTCTGCTGAGGCCACACCTCAAGTACTGTGTTCAGTTTTGGGCCCCTGACTACAAGAAAGACATCAAGGTCCTGGCAAACAGCCAGAGAAGGGCAACAAAGCTGTGAGGGGTCTGGAGTACAGCTCTCATGGGGTGGAGCTAAAGGAACTGGGATTGTCTGGAGGAGGTTCAGGGGAGACCTTACAGCTCTCAGCAACTACCTGAAAGGAGGTTGTGGCAAGGTGGGGCTCAGCCTCTTCTCCCGTGTAATTAGCAATAGAATGAGAGGGAATGGCCTCAAGTTGCACCAGGGGAGGTTCAGGTTGGATATTAGGAAAAAATTCTTCTCCAAAAGAGTGGTCAGGTGCTAGAACAGGCTGCCCAAGGAGGTGGTGGAGCTACCGTCCCTGGAAGTCTTCAAGAAACATTTAGATACTATACTAAGGAATATGCTGTAGTGGGGAAGCATTATTGGTAGATGGACAGTTGAACCGGATGATCTTGGTCCTTGGTGATTCTATGATCTCCATGTGTTACTCTCAGTAACATGGAAAAGAAAGTCTAAGACCTCGTACTGAGGAAGACAGATCTGACTGCTAACTCCTAGATATCTGTATGATGGCATAACTCTTACTCAGTGCTGACTCAAAACCTTTTGCCTCTGCTTATAGTAGAGAAGAGCTTGACAAACATGGTGAAGACTCACAGAGACTGTTGGAGTTCTGATGAAGCGTGCCACTGTGAGCCTGTTCCATCCTAGCCATCTCATATGTCATTACATTGTTTAGCAGACTTTGTAAATAGTTTTGGTCAGCTATAACATACTCCTGACTTGACCATGAAAAGGTCAATTTCATCTTGACATCTTGGTCATGGAAGAGTGGCTTAGGAATGTGAGGCTACGTGAAAATCCAACATTAAAGGAGAATCACTTGGGAGAGAGAGAGAAGCTATTAGGACTCTGTGGATGCTTTAAACCAAAATGTTTAAGTGGCAGTGAAAGCCACCAGGGTGTGGATTTCACCTACTCTCCTGAACAATGTTACAACCTGAAAAGAAACATGATCATGAATGGCAATGTAAACACTCTATTTGCGAGCATTTCAAAAAATTTCCTCAAACCTAGAGAACCTTTGAGAATACTGAATAAACACTGAATTTGTGCATCAAGACGACTTTGCCAAGTGAGTGCAGAACAAGCCACTGGAAAACCATGCTTCTTTAGCTCCAACACAATCCAAAACCAGATCTCTGTGAGAGAGAACTGACAAGGCTTTGTAGATAACTCTCTCATAGCGTTCTTTGTGTTCTTAAGGACCTCTTGTTATAACACAAGAAAATCAATATCCCAATGTTGACAAACACCCAGTATTCGGGTTTAAGAAAGAAGGCTACTTGAACTAGAACAGGTAAATTTTTTTCATTAGAGATCAGAAAAAGAGACAATGTTGTGATTTCCTACTGAAAAAAAAATAATGTGTGATGTGAGAAATCACAAAAATACGTGTAATCAGTTCCTGGTCAAAGACCCAGAAAGCCACAAAACAGGAACTAAGGATGTATACACTTCAGGAACAGAAAGCTCTGCTTTTCATATTCAAGACAAAAGATATGTACTGAAATAAGTCAGGATAAATATGCATAAAAATCTAGACAGAGAAGTTAGAATTCTTCTCCCAGTTATGATTTCAGTCATTCACCACATATTCAAGAAAGGAATGAGCAGGCAAATATGGTACTCAGTGCATAAAAAACAAAGACTTCTGGACTGTGAGGAGCAGACCTTGTGCCACACTACTCACTGCTATCGTACATCAATTTGGTGTTATCAACTGCCACTTGAACATGCCATCTCTGAATGTGGGCCCAACACTTTTTTCAGATATGTAAGTTTTGAGATATGCATTAAAAAGAGTTTTCTGCCCCTCAGACATTAGTTTTCAGTTTGAGCATGTCACTGAGAAGTGACATACTGTGATCTGGAATGAAAATAAGCAGAAAAATATATCTTCTGCATAAAGTGTCAGGGTTTGGAGTGTCACTATCACTGAGATGTTCTGGCTTCTAAAAGTATGCCATGGGATTATATTGTTCACAACTAGACAGGAAAACAGGTGTAAGTAACAAACTAAAAAAATAAGAGTTGTTTTTCCAGGTATTGCAGAAAGACTAGGAAGGACTTCATCACAGTAGAAGGATGAGCACCCAGCTAATTCATCCAACTTCTCATAGCCTGAAATGAATTCTGAGAAAACACAAAAAAACCTGTCAGACTTCATCTCCTCTGCAATTGAACTCCAGAGTCTATTCAGGTACAGGTGTTTCAGGTGATTTTTTTCTTTTTTTCCGTGTGTCTACTGGCTCTTAAAAAGTTTGAGGAAGCATAAAGTAGTTTGTAGGACCTGAACAAACTGGTCTTAGAATGTGTTTACAGAAGACAGTCATCCACGCAAAGGAATCCTAGTCCATCTTAAATAAGCTATCCTCACTGTTGGGTCTTTGCTAACAGATTAGCAGTCAAAACAAAAAACTAACTTGCACTCTTCCAGAAAGTCCAAACACTTTCAAAGACAAGAATAAAAAATAGTGTCCTTTCATATATTGGAAAAAACAAAGTGGGATTAACTTTTCTGAATTTGAATTTGAAGTACAAATGTCTTCCCTTGCAAAGTTAGGATGAACCACCGTTGTATTTCTTGCTTGGTAGTAAAGAAGTGTTTGTATTGTCATGTAGAAAGGAGACTTCTATTGGTCCCAGTATTGAATAGAACCTACCTAAACAAATTACTGTATAGAGAGCCTTCAAAGGTGAAGACCATGAGACAGAAAAAAGGGAAAAAGAAGGTAATTACTGAACACTAGCCAAGGACTAGAAAACTAAGGACTCTAGTTTGTATTAGCATATAAAAAGATCTGGTGAAGCTGAGCTACTCCATCATCAGGCAGAAGAGAGGCAGAAGGTAGCACAGATGGTGAAGACAGAGGAAATTATTCATGACTCCTCACCACACCTTGAATGAAGCTACTGAAAACATGATGTCAAAAATTAAGACCAGAAGGCATTTAGAAAAAACCAAGTCTCTAAATCCTCCTTTATATTCCAAAGTTGTAAATATCTGAGGTTAAGTGGGTTGTAGTTTAAGAATTTGTCTTATACAGAAAAACAAAACATCAATATTTCCCTTCATCTCTGAGAGTAAAAATATCTGAAAAGCAAAGGTTGGTTCTTGAGTGGGCAAGACAGAGGGAAAGAAAAAAGGTACTTCAGGTTTAAAAAATGAACAAAAAACAAACAAACAAAAACCCTCAAAGCCCCCAGCCTCCCCAAAGAACAGCATTTTCCACCATTGCTGAAACAGGAACTAAGTCGCACTGTACAACAGTCCCAAGGTTACGATGAAAAACTTGGAAAGTTTCTTTAGTCTGAAACGCCAAACAAGTCAGAAGTCTGAAGTTACACACTACATCTTTTGCCAAAGGTAGTGAGAGGATCACAAATAAGCTACAAGGTTTACAAAGAGGAAACTTCAAGAGGGTGGAAAACAAAAATGCTGAGTAGTAGCAGGCTTAACAGTGATGTTTGGGTCAGATGTCAGGACTTCTCATTGGTTTAAATCAACATGAAGCAAAGGGGACTTCTGATATTAGTGAAAGTGCTATGTGACTGTCAAATGGAAGCTCAGTACTAGACTGCACCAGAAAATAACTGTATTCTGCCATGGCTTGATTTTTCTGGTTTCCAGAATGAAGCCAGTATAATGTTGCTGCCTCTCAAAACTATGACAAATACAGAAGGATTACAAGATACTGGGATATGTAAGCTTATTCAAGAGTCTACACTGCCTTTAGCCAAGGGCAAGCTATGACATTATTCCAGAAAAAAATACTTTTTTTTTTTTTTTAAGTTAATTCTCTGCTGATTGCTTCCCTATAGTTTAATTAGCGAGGAAAGGCAGTAAAGCATCACAGAATTTCCATTAGTTTTACTGTTCCCCACAGTCAATATTTTATGCCTATGTTTTTATTTCTAGGTTCCAGGGACATATACAAACCACTCATTCTCTTTCTTTTGTTTTCTATCATGAGAAATCTGGGACCCAAATAAAATCTTATAACAGACTGTTATTATTCCCCTCTTCCTGTCTCATAAACAACAAACATACTCATGTAACGACACAGAGAAACTCCTGTTGGTTTCTTTACAACTCTGAATCCAAGTGACTTGACTTCTGTAAATAGTAATGATAGGTAGTATCAGTACTCAGAAAGACTGGAAACATTAAAACTCTGTACACTGCACCATGTAACGGCAAAAGTTTTTTTAAAAAAAACCAACATAAAGTATGCTCTAGCTGCTAACATCTCATCTTTGAGAGAAATACACACTCAAATATAATTCCTAAGTAAACTCTCTCAACTTCTCACCTTTTTTCCACCCTCCAAAAGACCATGTTCTTCTAAAATATTACACGTTTTTTCTTCCACTTCTGAAGAAGGTCACCCTAAAATAAGATAAACTAAGAGAAGGAAATCAACCAACAGCCCTTCTTTTACAAGCTTACCCAGTATCACTGCTGTAACCAAACATGTGGGGTGAGGGGGGAGAACACCTTTTGATGCTTCTTAAGGCCCAAACACTTGGTGTTATGACTACCAGTCTTATAAATGAACTACAATCTCTTGTGACTGAGAAAACATGGCTGAAAAAGCTGTACTTCCAAGCCTTTCTGGAAGACTTGGCAAACATTTTCTAGAACAAAACGAAATACAAGTACTGAGTGCATCACAGAAGTCAGACCTTAAAACAAACAGAAAAGTTAGACTCAAATTTCTATACAAGAAAACCTCTTCTATCATTACTTCTATGTTTTTACACAAAAAACTGAATCATTAGTGCCAGAAATATCACTAAGCTGAAACAAATAAACACCTCTTCAAGAGGATTCCATGTGAAGATTTTAATAAAGGTAAGGATAAGTTACCTCAGCATAGTATCAAAGTAATAAAACAAGATGCACACAACAGCAATAAATAAATGCATAAATAGCAGTTTTCCATCAAATTTAAATTGCTTTTTGACTTCTATAACCAACTTCCATTTGTTAATCGTATGGCAAAACATACTGGATACTAAGTTAGCTTGCACTATAGATATCTTTAATGAAACTGTTAACTATATGTAAAATATCGAAAACCATCTTAAAACTGATAGGTAGGTTTCCACACGCCAGCATATTCTGTATTCTGGAAATCCTAGCTCTGTTAGAAGTTGTTTGAGAACACTTACCTTTATATTAAAATTTCAAGTTCCATTTTCAAGCACCCAACCTATCAGAATGTGTCAAGCTCATGAAACTCTTCCATATTCTCACGAAGAAAGCCGCTAAGTAGGACTATCTCCGCCCTCTTTATACTGATGAAAAGGCCCTTATTTAATAATACAGAAAACTAGAAAATGTAATGCATAAAGCTAACAGAAAACAGTACATTTTTTTCTGCTTAACCAAATTTGAAACTTGCTTCAACTTCTCTCCACCATAGCTATCATTTGGCACAGAAAACACCAGCATTCTAGCAGCAATCTTTATTTAAGACAGCTAATTAGTTAACGTTGTATTCCTGGTATCACATCAGCATGTTACAGCTTTAGCATGTCCAATGTAATTAGCATGTTATATTTCTCTTAAATGTCTGAAAATTCACGACTAGGTATTAACACTTCTATTTTACCACAACTGTGACTTTCAACTGAGAAACCTCAAATATCCAGGTATTATTTTACTTGGCAGCTTGTTGGTAATGTATTTATAAACTCAAACAAACCTGTCATCGATGGTGAAGCTAGATAGCTTCAAGACCATGGGGTGCAATATGCCAGACTAGGAAAAACAAACGGTATTAGGATCTTCTGCCTGTGGTTTTCATGGCTGTACAAAGAACTTCACATATACTTACCATTATGTTCAGAAAGCCTCTTGTAAGAGTTGTAAAGGTTAAAAAAAAAAAGAAAGAAACAAAAAACCAACCAACCAAAGGCTTCAAGAATTCCATAGACAGATGTGAACACCTGAACCCCAGACCGTGAGAAGCCTCAAGTTTTCATCGTAAGAACCCATGCTAAGAGTTCCCCTGGATTGATTTCCAAAGATTATTGAAAGAAAAAAATAAGAGGAAAATATAGCAGTGTTAGAAAGCTAAGGACTGAAAACCTGCACAAAACACCAACTAGATATTCTGCTGCTTTGACGAAGTCACACAGGGTGATCAGATACCTCAGGCTGACCAGGTCAGGCCCCACATGGGAATCTTTTTCCGGAGTCTCCAAGAATTTCAGCAATCATTATTTTGTAGCAAGTTTTTAAAGCAAAAAGTAAGAATTTCCTCTTCCCCCTTCCCTGTGACCTGCAGCCTTGTAAAAAGCTGCTGAGTAGCTATAAAAGTTACACAAACCCTGCAATGTGATCTGCATCCAATTTTTCCTCTTAAAACGACTTATTTTCATTCTACCATGTAAACCTAACAAGGCATCAGAACAAGAGGCCAAGTGAAACTCTTCAGTTAGGAAGAAGTTAAGGTTTTAAGTTCTTGTAGTGTTCATTCATCCAAAACTAGAATGGATATATACTCTATCATTACAAGAGTTCTGGCAAGTGGTGAGAACCAGAAATAAGCCTGAAGTTGTGTTTTTATTCATTTATATCCATTCTCCATGAAATTCTTGGGCTCCATGATCTCCCCAAGTCCCACAGCTAGCACTTAATACTTCAACACTAGAAATTGTTTATGGTCCCTTAATTCCAATAATTGTGCAACAAACTAAGCAACTAGTAACCATAGGAACTGTGGTACAGAAATAACAAGTTTCAGCAATGAAACTGCAGTTTATTTTTAATTCTTGCAAATGCTATTCTTTCATAACCTACATGTAACAAATTAATTAAACCTAGACAGTAATGTACTTCTTACTACTATGCTGCAGTTCAAGAATTCCTTTTCTGTCTTGTCTCTCTTTTCTTCTCTCCCTACTCTTTCTTCTGTTTGCTTATACCTGTATAAAAAAATTGCAAAGATACTTCAAAAGAGAACAATTAACTCTGTCTATTCATTTTTAAATCAGAAGACTCTAAGTATCAATCATACTTAGCATCCTATTAGCAAAAGGCTCTTGTAGCACACTGCCCTTGAATCATCTACAAAGCATTTACATTCTGCTAATTCTAGGATCTCTAAGGAAGCTATTAGATAATAAGCTCATGAACAGATCTGATTATATAAAATGCAGGTATAATGCAGTTAAAGCAGGTAAGAGGCAGGACTGAACCATCCAGATCGTCCATCTGATGCTGGGCAGAGTTCACACAGACCTAAAATCACTCTCACATACCATTTTGGTAATTCATAATACTGATAACTGCACAGTTCTCTACTGGAATTTCCTATTACTTGTCTATTTATTGTGACATTATATGAGATACCCGAAGAACGAACATTAAGCCCTGTACAATCTTACACAGATATTTTGCTCCTAATGATTGCTTTTTAGTGATGGTAAACATCATTTGGAAACACTGAAGAGTTTTCACTCAATTGCCTGTTTCTTCCCAATTCTGGTATTTTATGAAGACTTAGAAAACTTCAGGGATAGGAAGATTTCAAAACCGTATGAAATGTAAAAATTACTCTATTTGGATTATTTAAGGACTTCAACAGACAAAACAACTTGAGAGAATTGTTATTTTTCATCAATACTGTGAATATCTTTAAATGAAGAAGATTATTTTCCTCTATCGCATAACAATTTTTATAAGTACCTTCCAGAAAAAAGCTGGAGGAATACACTTGGAGATGGCAGTAGGACAGAAGCAGAGCTGCGCAGAACTACCCACAAACATCACAAGCAGCACGATGCCTAACAGTAAGAGGCGGCCACCTCTCCACAACAGACTCTTTCAGTAATGTCTTCCATATTTCAAATGTATCGTTATACTTGATGCTTATTTAATATTATATTAATAACAATACTGTTTTAATACACCTTTTAATTAAATCTGTGATGCATTTTAATTGAAAGAACATGCTCATACCATTTTTAACAAGTGAAGAAACAAAATACCACAGTAAATAGAAATTTGGACACAAATCCAGAAGGACAATTTCTTTCTTTATTCTCTTTGAACTACCAGACTCTAGTTTGAACAATTCTCCCCTTGTAATCATGCAGATTTCACTGGACCGGTACAGGTATTTACTACAATAACAAGCAGGTACTTGGATGACATCAAAACTTTCAAATACTGTACTTCAGAAATAAAGAAGCTGCCATACAGCTCTGACTAAATTCCAGAAAGTACATATTACTTTTAAAATGGCAAACACCACTCATTTTTCTTTCTGGAACCAAATGATAAACACTGTACCAAGGAAATACCATGCACAGCAACAGATACTCCTCATGTTCAGATATCACATTCACACTTTATCCTTGTAATATTTTAACACAGCTTAGGTGTTTGCATCTACTTAGACCAGTAACTATAAAATTACGTACCTATAATAAATAACTGATTCACTAAGTCAATGGTAAGACATTATCTTATAAATAACTGCCAATTCCAACAACACATCAAGACAACATTCCTTACAAACCTTATCACCATTCTACCCAAAGCTCACAAAGTCAACTGCAATTACTGAACATATAGCGAATCAGAGTGTACACACAGCCAAACAGGTACCTTAACACTCAAAATTTCAACATACAAACGTTGCACACCTTATTCCACTAGTTAACGTAAAGTTTGATACGGATGTCACAGGCTGTGAGATTCCATCTTCTGGCAACTCATGTCAAACGGCAAAGATGCATGGCCTTAACATTAATTTTAACTATGTAAGTATGTGTAAGATTTAAATGGAATGTTCTGGAGGGATAAGTATTACATAACCCAACAGAAAAATAAAATCACATTTTAATGATTAAGTTGTACGTACTTCCGCAATGTATGCTTCTGACCAAACATTTGCACAGCGTCTTAATGGACTGTTTTTCCATGCTGACAAGCGTTAGTTTAATCTGTAGGGAAGGTCTGAAATAATTTGTTCTAAAGATTACTTCTTCTCTTCAAGAAAATGAATGAAAATAATCTAAATTTTCTAAGTACAGTACTGAAAACTTAAACTACATAGCTTAACATAACCACACACTGACAACGAATTCCAAGCAAGCTACAACACGTGGGCATTCTCTGTTTGAACCTTGTTTCTTTAAAGGATACTCTCTCTTTCTTCTCCAAAACCAGCCCCATCTGAGGCAGTGACAGTGTGGAGCTCTGATGAATCTTTTGAAAGCCGTGTGTAACTTGAACGCTGGCTTCGCTTGTGAGCAACACTTTTCAGGTTCTCATTCTGAACGGCAGTTGAATTAGAACCTGAACTGGGGTTCAGGATAATTTGAGATGGATCTCTCATACCTTGTATTTCTTCAAAATTTTGATTAGCTCGATTGTTTGGAGCGCTGTTATTATTCAGGGTTACTGTACTAGGGGTTCTATTTAAATTATAGACTTTCTGGCAGGCTGGCCAGTTTTCTTCTGGGCTACTTGCTATCAGGCTGCTTTCCGATGGGCTCTTCTTATCTTCTGAGCAAATCGACATGCGAACCACGGCTGGATCTTGAAGGCCACTAAGGCTGTGTGGAATTCCTCTCTTTCCACTATTACTGTCATCTTCAAGCTCAATGAGATTTGCCTTTTCAAGCTGTGAATCATCTGTTCCTTCATTATGGAGAGAATGATTGGGAGAACTTTCATTAGATCTTACACCGGAGTCAGAAGAATCTTTTTTATCCAAAAGTGCATCTGTCAAGTACTCCTTGGCTTTGATGAAGGTTCTAATAGGTTCAGATCCATGTTCTGGAGACTTGGGTTGTTTGTCTACTTTTCCATCTGTTTTCTTATCTTTACCTTCCTTAAGAAGAGGAGTGTTATCTGACTCTTCAGTTCCTGACTCATCTTCATCACTTGGAAGTTTCTGATACCGGAGAGTAACTCCCTTAAGCTTTAAATCTGCAGCCTGGAAAATACTTGTTCTTTCTGATGATTTCTTTCCCAATAGAAGCTTGGAACCAGACTGATCAGATTTTTCATCTTCTTCAGTAATAGGATCCAAAGGAGATGCATCATTAGTAGAAACACCTGACGTACTATAATCAATAACATCATTCCTCTTCAGCAGGAAGGGCTTTCTTCCATCATCTTGTTTCTGTTCACCATCTTTTACCTTCTCTTGTTCTGCACTGGAATGCAAGGACCCCCCCGATGTGCTCTGACCCATATAGAAAGCACTTGAACTGTGAGGGGAAGACCTTCCACTTACAGTAGTGGAACTGGCACCTCCTTCTAACTGTGACATCTGAGCAATATACTCTCTATACGCATCTCTATATTCTGCTTGTACCTTGTCAGTGAGCTTTGATATTTCAATACTTGAATCCTGAGAGTTAAGACTTGAAAGGCTTGGTGTTCTGCGAGTTTGTGACTGGAAAAAAAGAAAAAAAGAGAGAGAACAGTTATTTGAACTATTTGTCTTCTACTGACCACTCTAAATGAAGTAACTCAAAGCACAACTCAAAACATCAAGCACATGTTTAAATTATTTTTCGCTTTGTTTTCAATAGGTCACATCATTGACGTTGTCAGTGCTCTAAAATTTGCTTACTACAATCACTTACAGAACTGAAATGAACTGAACTGTTCTAGTAGTCTTACTTCTTGACCTGTCCATATCCAAGAATATAAAAAGCCCTAGACTATACTGGTACGCATGTAGAATACATTTGGCTATTACATACCTGCCAACTTAAGTTACTATGGCGTGGAGGAGCTTCATCAAGACCAATTGTGTTGAGTTCTTCAAAGCTGAAGTTAAGTGTATAGGGAGCTTGACCAGAAAGACCTGTAAGCTCAGTGTGAGGCAACTCAGTGCTATGCCCAGGACGACGAGGAAGTTCACTATGAGAAATGGCAGCAGTGACATGCTCAGCTGCTCCTCGAGGATCTTCCTGAGAAGCCTGATTTTCTGAATTTCTCATTTCAAGGATCTTAACACACACACAGAGGAAAAAAAAAAAGAGAGAGAGAGAGACAGTGCAAAGTTAATTACATAGTCAAAAAAAATCTCAAAATTGATAAAGAACAATTCCATTACATATAAGAATGTGTAACTCAGCTGTAGAAGTGTAGTTGCCTATGGTTGTGATCATGGAAAAATATGAAGAAAGATCAGTTTACAGACCTAGTACATTTACTGTCTTTACAGCAAATCACATTTTAATATTAGGAAATTTTCTGGTATTTACAAAATTACTTTCTGCAGGCCCTTACATGAACTCATGACACAAAACACTTGCAATAAATTCTTGTAAAACAAAGTGATAAATATAAATCTAAAAGCAAGGACAAGCATTCAGTTTTATAGCTTTAGTCAACCTAAGTCTAACAATAAAAACTGTCTTGTAATTCCTAGTGTTTTGAAGACTGATTTAGCAGTTCAGAGACAAACCTAATTTTCAGAAAGAAAAAAGGTAGTACACAAAAATACGTAAGAGAAAATGCAGTTCTCTGTGATGCACATCCCTTACTATAAAGCTGACATTTACATTCAGTGCAAGAAGGGAAATTAGGTACCTATAAATGCTTTAGTAATAGTACAACATGAGAATGTTGCATTGAATACAAGTATGTGTCAATCAAATTACTGTCCCTTTATTTCATTGGCTTGATCTTTAACTTAAGTTTCATTTAAAATTGTTCTTATGCAATTGTGTGCCATGCGTGAGCCAAATTTAAAAAGTGAAAAGGAAACCCATGCATGAAAAGCAGATCTTACAAAAAGAGGGGAAAATCTTCGAAGTTCACAATCACCTGAGACACAAACCCATAAGCAATCAGCTCTTGGTTGTGTATACTCAAGACAGGATGACGAAATAACAAAATAATAAATGCATGAATGCTTTAAGATGATAAATATAAGATAAGAGGTGTTATCAGGATAGCAGTGTGAAAGAAAAAGATAATCTGGTTAATAACAGAAAAGATTAATTTACTATGTCCTGGAATTCTGAAGAGGAGGTCTTACCATGCTCCTGAACAGGTGCCAGTCACCAAAATTCATATTCATTTCTTTCTTCAGTTCATCAGTGTTGCACTGAGCCAAGACACGGCCATTTATATTTGCCTAAAACAGTAAAACTAAATAGTGTAAATTACTGACACAAGACTTGTGGTGTAAACATAACAGACCAGAAAGGTAAAACTAGACATACTGATGGGGACCACTACTGAAACTCCCCAACACCACTCCTAAGTCCAATCCTATGTAATAAAAACTTTTTTTTTTTTTTAAAGAAGAATATTTATTGATGATTGCTGATGGACAAGACCATCTACATTTCATGAAATAATGAAAATATTTTAATAATACTGAGCCAGTAACAGAAAAATGTACAGTGGCTTTGTTCTGAACCAAATAGGCGTGGAATGTGGTAGCAGAGAAACGAAACCATGCTCTCATCACTCATTTACAACAAAAGAGATGTGCCAATTTTTCAGGATAGAGAAAAAGCTGCTACCTGGATTTAGAACCCATTTACAATACTACTTATCTAAATATGACAATTTAAAAATCATTTTTATTGTTTCTTTTCTCAAAATAACCAGTCTCATCAGCATGTACACTTTTAAGTCTCTTTTTTTTTGTTGTTTTTGAGAGCCTTTTCTCTGAGAAATACATGCGTGCTTTAAAAACGTCCTTCAAACTTTGCACGTACAGAAATTAAGATGTTCTGATACTCGATGTGTTACAGTAAACGCCTCCAAAAGTGTCAGCTAAATATTTCCTCTTACATGTCTGTATCCATGGTTAGGTATTAAACACACTAATGAAATTCAGCTGATACCTTTCTTATAATTGCAGAGTACTGAGGCAGCATACTCTGGTCCAGACCGTCTATCTGCTTTAGCTTCTCACATACAGCGTCCACACTCATTGTGCTCAGAGGGACGTGTGAAACTCCTGTGGTTGGTCCTGCGCCTGTTCCTCCTCCCTGCAAGAAGCAAGAAGGTGCACATAAAAGATCTGTTCAAAAACTCAGCACACCCAGAATTTCACAATATGCACTGCAACAAGCCAAAGAAAATTAAGAAATGAGAATAAGAATGCACAGGCATTTGTAACTGGTATCAGAATATCGATATCCTGAGAAACATTTATTGTAGTTATTTATATGAGGAAAAAAAACACAGCATCTTGAGTCATGCCAATGTGAAAAATAATAACTCTCCTAAAATGCGTTATTTAAGAAAAACAACATAAAAACCAGGACTACGAAGTAAGTGTTAATCAAGTTCAAATGCATCTTTATTCCAAGTTTCCCAGTGATTTTAGCAGTTAGTTCAGTTTTGTTGGTTATTTATTTTTTTCAAGTATCCCAGACACAACTTAAGATTTTCCTGTCTGAAAAGATTCCTGGTTTAGCATAAGATCCCCTGAAACACAGCTCCTCAGTTACTTGGATTCACTGGGTACTTATATCAGTATCTCTCCATTTTTTCACAACATCAGTCAGGGAGCTAAATACAGTCATCACAGCACAGAAATACAGGGCAGTACTGCTGCTGCCCTCCAGGATACTGTAAGGATGTTTCATGTATCTGGAGCTTTGGCAAGATTTAGGAAGAAATTATTCATATCTCAGATCCCTAAAAAGTTGCCCTGATAATGTTGCCAGCTTCTGGGCATTTCCAAGAAAGTATGGAAAAACAAAACAAATGCATCTGTACACAAAATAATGTGTTCTTCCTGGATGGGAGCCTGCCCTGGGTAGGACAAAGTGCAAAGCTCTGAATACTTCAGTTGTTCCAAACTCCAAAAAGCAAAATCAGAAACAGTTCTATCAGCTATGAAATATTTGTATAAACTCCTCCAGAAAGGGAGGTGGTACCTTCCCTTTTTCTAAACATTAAGTTTTGGTTTCAACTTTGTAGACAATCCATCAAAATAAAGCTCATTTTGGGAGGACGCAAAAGAGCTTCCAAAGCTTCAGAGCTTATCATCGCATGCACAAACTCTGAGATGTAAAGTACATTCTGAATATCCAAAATTCAATTAATGAAATAGGGCTATATTTCTCAATCAGTTTTATATATATATACACACACACATTATTTTTTCTCTAGTCCCTATATATATATACACACATATATAGGGAGTAGAAAAAGCCTAAATTTTATATATATATAACTATATTATATATGTATATATAATCATATATATGTGTATATATAATATACATATTACATATATTATATATAATATACATATTATATATACACATATATATGTATGTCACAGTTATTTAATCTCACAGAAGAATTGATAGTAAATTAATATATTCAAAGATAATTACCTATAAAAATCAAGATTATATTTAATGATGCTACCCATACCTAAATTGTCAGAAAGAATATTTGAGAAGAACTGAAAAATTTATTCAGCTATAAGGCAGCAAACCCTAAATCTATTCTCATCGACCTTAACCTCAGTTATCTCAAACTCATTGTTACTGGAGATATCCTAATCTGGGGAGGTAGGCAAGCTTCCCACCTAAACTATTAAGAAGCATCTAACTTTGAATCTCAATCTGTAATTTCTCCACAGTTCTCAGCCAAATATGTTTGAAATGGCCTTAAAACAATCAATCCATCAACTTCCCTCGAAAACACTAAAAGAGGTAGTGGGGATCCTAAGCCTTGTGGTTAGCTCATCTGGCTGAAAATAGAGCTGAAGCTCAAGTTCATTTCTTTTGAACATTTATATATTAATATTTGATGTCAACTGGATGTTAAAGAAAAAAGATATTCCCACTTTCTGGGTAGGCAGCTTAACTAAATTACTGTAAAAAATTAAGCGTTACACCTTCACTATGATGCAGGCACCTAACACAGTGATTTGGTATTCGATCCAAGGACAAGACAGTCATTTCTCAGGCTCTGCAATGTCCTCCTACTTAGGTGCCTACAATGCTGACTAGTTAACATATTAGGCACTAGCGAGGAGCGAATTCAGATTTCAATCTAGCCTGATTTTTAGCATAACTAAAATCCTCATCAAGATAAGGACATAAGCCAACCACCAAACCATTTCCATTTTTCCTTCATACTGGCAGAGTTTTGTCTAATATTTTCCCATAAACATACTATTTGCTACTGGTATAAGTTATATTACATCAATAAACAAAAGGCAGTCAGTGAATTAACTCAATTAAAACTTTCTTTCCAAAAAGCAGTTGGATCAATTAAAACAAAAGAAACAGTTATAGCCAAAATCACATGGTGGTACTACTACACTGAATGATCCAAAAGCAATGTGTGCAAGCAACACATTTGTTCTCTCAATCTATTAAATACAGCATCTATCAGTATCTACAAATAAATGAAGTTTTTAAGACACTTCTAATTTAACAATTCTCCTTCAGATCAAGATATTTAGTTAACAATCATGAACAAGTCATACTTTCTGCAAGCATGAAGAGTTAGTTTAGGATGTTCCTTCTGTGTATAAAAAAATACGGCAAAGCAGTCTAATATTTAGACTATTTTTGTTGAAGAGTGAACCATTTGCAATAGATGCACATTAATCCAAAACATTGTTTATAAAAAGCACTCTCTGAAGAATAAGTAATGCAATAGCTTTAAGGATATCGCCATCATGTAAGTGAATTAAAACTGTACTTAAACTGACATATTTTTCAGCCTTAGTGGTTTTGTTAAAGATGCTTAAAGAACATTAGTCTGAAAAGTATTTGCCATGCAAAAGCTAAAAGCAGCTTGTCAAAACAAACCTCAAGGCTAGTAATGAGCATTAGTTTACAGACAGCCCAGCATGAAGCGCCAGCATGATAGCTTCTGAAATGACTCTAAAAAGTGAGTGATAATTCACAGAAAGTGGCTGTACCTGTCTTGGTCTGCTTAACCCAGACTTACACAGCTTTGAGGAAAGGACAAAACAGAACAAAAAGAAACAACAGCTTAAAGTGACATCAAAAAGATTGTATATAGAGATGACATGCTCTTAAGTAAACAAAGGAAACAACGTTAAGACAGAAAAGTACTGTACTGGGATATTTTCATAAGGTGCTGAAACTTTTAAGATATACTTTCATAATACACAGTTAGTATATGCTATGTGAATACCATTTTCCTAAGAAAACACTGCTCTGATTTGTACTTGTAAAACAGCACAACACTCGCTGCACTTTGCTTGCCCTGAAGTTTTACATTATATTTCTAATGGAAAATCTAGCTTTGAACACATTCTCCTGCCATTTCAAGATCACGTTACATCAGCCCTGTACCTCAAATAATTTTAAAGCCCGGTATCTAAGCATGTGAATTTTTTTTTTTTTTTTTTTAAACACCACTCACAGAACTGAAACAGCACTTTTAAGAACAAACAACAGGATTAACAAGTAAATGTTCGAAGCGCAGCAATGCCACATAAAAGCACCTGGAAAATACATAAAAAGAACTCCTAACCCACACACCTTCATTTGTGCTCATACTGTAGAAAAGCACTTCCAGTTTCTTAGAGGGTGTCCTATATTTATCTTGAAGTACACAGGATCACAGGATGGTTGGGTTGGAAGGGACGTCACAGCCCACCCACCCCAACCACTCTTCAAGCCTGTCCAGGTCCTTCCAAATGGCATCCCTTCCTTCTGGCATATCAACTGCACCACTCAGCTTGGTGTCATCAGTAAATCTGCTGAGGATGCACTCAATCCCACTGTCTATGTCACTAATGAAGATTTTGAAAAGCACCAAGTCCCAAGACAGATCCCTGAGGGACACCACTCATCACCAGCTTCCACTTGGACATAGATCCGCTGACCACAACCCTCTCACTGTGACTTTCCAACTAATTTCCTACCCAATGAATAAGCCCACCTTTCAAATCCATCTTTCTCCAAATTAGAGATAAGAATGTTGTGTGGGACCATACCAAAGTCTTGCACAACTCCAAGTAGATGACATCAGTTGCCCTTTCTTTGTCCACCGATGCCATCACTCCATTGAAGAATGCCACCAGATTGTCAGGCACAATCTGCCCTTGGTGAAGCTCTGCTGGCTGTCTCAGATCACCTTCACATGTCCCAAGTGCTTTAACATAGCTTACAGAAGAATCTGCTCCATGATCTTCCCAGGCACAGACATGAGGCTCACTGGCCTGTAGCTCCCCAGGTGCTCCTTTCTATCCTTCTTAAAAACAGGAGTGATGTTTCCCTTTTTCCAGTCACCAGAGACTTCACCTGACAGCCACGACTTTTCAAATATGATGGAGAGTAGCTCAGCAACTACATCAGCCAGTTCAGGACCCTAGACTTGTCCACATTCAGTCCTATCAGGTGGTCTTGAACTTGCTTTTTGCCTACGGTGGGAGGAATTTTGTTCTCTCAACCCCACCCAGAGGTACAGGGACATGAGAGACACTGGAAGCCTGACTGTGAGTGAGGACTGAGGCAGAACTCACTGAGTATCTCAGCCTTCTCCAGGTCTGTTGCAGCCAGTTCTCCCTTCTAATTTATCAGAGGGGGTACACTCTCCCTGGCCTTTCTCTTCTAACTTCATGTACCTGCAGAATCCCTTCTTATTACTTTTCATATCCCTCATCACCAAGTTCAGTTCCATTTGTGTCTTGGCTTTCCTGATCCTATCTTTGCATGTCTAGACAGCATCCCTGTACTCTTCCCAGGCCACACATTCCAACTTCCACTCCCTGTACATGTCCCTCAGTTTGAGCAGCAGGTCCTTGCTCAGCCATGCTGGTTTCCTGTTTCCCCTGCTTGATTTCTTACATGTAAGGATGGAGAGCTCCTGCACTCTGTAATGAAGATGTCCTCAAAGAGTTGTCAGCTGCATGTCATTCCTTTGCCCCTACTTCCCAGATTATTTATATATGAATGTATGCTCTCAGTGTACTCTCATTTTCATTAAGCTAACCCAGACTCACATTGGTTTTATGTAAGATTAGGATTTGGAATTTTAGATTGCCACTCTACCCTAATGTCAGACGGCCAACAATGGCAGGGGCCTCAGCTGTTCACAAAGCATTCTCAGCACAGGTCTGTCAGCTCATGCAAGGAGTAGCAATGATGGTCTGTATTGAAGTTATGCTCTTGCAGTAGCTGTTTCCTGCTCTGTAACATTAAAAATAATGATTAACTCTGTTTCACACAATAGTAAAATTGCAACGTTTCTGGCTTCTTCCTAGATTTGCATGAAAGTCAGTTCTGATTCTACACGTCCCTCTTGTTTTCAGTCCTCAAATCAGTTACAAGCCTTGGTGCTCATTAACTACTCAATGCAGATTGTTTTGCCTTTTTTTTTTTTTTTTTTTTTTTAGTATATTTCATTAATTTACAGGCACCAGTACGCATATTAAGAAATAAGTTAAAACTTTATCATTTATATAATGGTAACGATCCATCAACTGAGAGCAGCCTAGTAGCTGGACGGAACTATTGTAACTATCATCTATAGACAACTGCAATGTCTTCAACAAGCATAATACTTTCACTGTTCACTTTCACTGAAATTTCAATGAAGACTGCAAAATAAATGTTTTTAGAATAGAGGAAACCCTGGTGAGGCAACCTGCCGGGCACGCAGAATACCACGCATTAAGAACATTACTGAAAACTACCCAAGAGATTTTCAAAAATTCCAAATTTTACATTGACAATGTAGGGTAAAGCTCAAAAAGCATATAATCTCATACTCTGTACTACTGAGTTTCCCAGTAAGGTAAACTCTGAAAAACGGATATAATGAAATCCCTCATTATCATTACATCAAAGTTTCTTTTCTGTGTTGTAGCTCGTATTTTCTAACCTGCAGCAATCAGATCCTGTAAATTTCACAAGTATTTTCAATTGTTTGAACCTGCAGCCTATCTGCTTATGATACACACTGAGGGTAACAAGCAGAGGAACAACCAAGTCCAGGTCTGCTCCTGGAGCTGATGAACTACTTCACCCTGGGATGAGTTTCCACTCTTCACTCCCATGTCCCCTTCTCACACTCACAAATACACACATACTTCTACTGCTTTCTCTTCTCACACTGACAAGCTGCAAAGGACTGGGAGGACAACAAGATACTGAGATAAGAAATCAAATACAGAGAAGACATCAGCATCTCTGAAATTATATTACAAGACAAATTCACATCAAAGTCATCCCTTCACTCAGGGTAGAAGATGACCTGGGAAAGAGAACTTTAGGGTAAATTCTCCATTGCATCTTCATAATTGATAAATGAAGTTTATGTGCAGTTAAATACAGTAGTTCTGGAATCTGTGTGTTTGTAGGTTGTTTCTTTCTTTCTTTTTTCCATTGCACAATATCGCAGATGTTTTCTTTTTTTACAATGATTTACTGGACGAACAAAAAAATAACTGCAGCTTTAACTCTTAAGCGTTGCCAACAGCAACAAATGGTAGCAATACTTAAGAAAATGATTGTAACTGTATAACCTCTTTGGTGGTGGTATCTCTGCATGACTTGTCACTGATTCCCAGTTAGAATTAAAACAGATACCCATAAAGAAGACATCTTCGTGCAAATGCTGAGACTAAAGCCAAGAACAAGTCACAGAAAATATCAGTGCTAGCGTTCTGATTCAAGAATTAACCTACGGCCTGTTACTTCATTCCCATGGAACACTGCTTATACTGCGTTAACTGCAATGGCTCCATGCCACCGGCTACCGAAGTAGGGATCAGGTGAGAGCTGACTAAAGCAGGAAACACAAAAGTTACTTTGCTCTAAAATCTAAGTCACAAATGACCATCTGTCATTCTTCACTCTGTTTAGCTACCACAGTACGCACAATAGCTACTGAGAAAGGCAAGGGAAAAAACTACAGGGAAAAAATCTATATCTTATAAGTGAAATATTAGCTCTTAAATTCATTCACAAACTACATTAGTTTTCAGCTACTCTATATGCCCACCAAAGCCACAGATGCAGTGTTAGTGAACTGCAGTTACGATTAATGCAGACTCATTACTGCTGAAAAAGCAATGAGATGCTAAAATTTCCACACCACATGACTACTCATTTACCATTGAGGGGTCTGTGGGTGAAGAAAGCCCCTCATCAGCATCCTCCTTGATAACATCCTAGCAACAACAAAATATTATGGTTTGGGTAAAATGATCAAGGGCTAAACAAAAAATATGAAGTAAATAATGAATGAGAATGATCTCATAATAATACATAACTCGACAGAAACGTATTTGTTTTCTGTTAGTGATTAAAGAAGAGACTTTAAAACCTTCTGATAGCTTTGTTCAATGTATCAATATCCTAGCATTAAAGCACTGACAAGTAAGGCTTTTACTGCCACTGTTTTGTGGGGTTTTTTTTAAGCTTTCTTTAGTTCTTAACTCCATTTGAACAGCCATCTGTCAGTAAAATAAATATTCTTAATAGGAATTATTCTATAGGAAGCCAGAAAAGTCTGTTCGTTCTTCCTTTTCAACGGGTAAATAAAGTTGAATTACACATACTTACAAAACCAAGCTATAACTAATGCACACTTAAGACAAAATGTATTTTGTTTTACTTGAATACTTAAAACGTTGCTTTTAAATTATTTCTTTGGCCTTTCAATTTGCAGAAAATTTTACAACATTAAGAGATGTAATTTTATCTTCTCCAGATGTCACAGAATTTGTATTATTATAAAATTTGAATATATCACTGGCATTCTCTTTTTCTTATAACATTGTACTGTATCCATTTATCTACTGCAGCACAGTTGGCACGTTCACTGAAATGTTTTCCTGCCAGTATTACAGGTTAAACTCCTCCAATCTTGATACTCGGATGTTAGAATTTGTTTTCAACTCTAAGTAGCTTCTAAAGTTAAAACAAAATACATTTTACCTTACATATCAGTAACATCTTTGCTTAAACTATTTATAAAATAGAGCTTGTACTTGTCTAATACTGCATCATCATTAACAATTTTCATTTACATTATTCACTATACTTATTGGCTAGGTTAGTACGTGAATTAACCTTCAAAATACTTACTAGGCCATTGCTCTGATCTCTGGACAAACTCGTTTTTAGTGGACGTGAGATGAGATGAGAACTGCCAGGGTAATACCTTGGCATGTAAAGACATGGGGCAAAGAATGGCTATGGAAAAAAAAATAAATGTAACAAAAAAAAGGGACAAACAATTACACAAATCAAAATGTAATAACAAAATAAAACTTATTTCAACAAAACATATTCCGTAGTTGAGTTTAATAAAGTGAAAAGAGCAATTATTAACAGTGTTCTTACTTTTTGCATTTAGCAGAATTCAATCAAAAGCTCTGGAGTGAGTTCTTCAAAACCCCTCAGCAACTGACCCTCCCCCCCCCGCCCCCGTTGCTCCCCCCAAAGCCAGCAGGTGCCTCAACATGTCTTGCAGGAGGAACAGAGTTAGGGTGCTCACAGTAGTTACACTCTAACAGTTGTTTTGAAAACGTGATAAGATTCCACACTTCTAATGTTTTTCACTGATCTCAGAGCTGCTGAGCTCATAATCAGATCTTCAGTAAAATGCAAAATGCTTCATAGTACCCGAAACAGTTGTATAAAAATAAAAGTGATATTAATAAGTGATTGTTAATGAAGTCACTTCTAAGAGACACAGGGATCTCAAAATCACAAATTACTTCATTTTGAACAAGGTGCTCCATATGCTCCAGTCCTTCAAGTGCTAAAATCAGCTGCACAAACATATTTCCTGAAATCCACATGGTACCCACTGGCATGCAACTGAAACGTGTGCGTGTGTGTACATTTGAGAATCACAAACCTTACAACTTGTAACGTATTTAAGAAAGGCTTTTCATAACACAAAATACTGCTAAATTTTGTTTTTGACCTAACTATGGATTTGAATTAGGTTTTGAAGTAAAGACCTTCGTTTCCTTATGAATTCCCTTTTAAGGCAATGTAATGGAAAACCAACAGTCTTCAGACTTCATGAAAAGGAGAATTATAGAACTTTTTACATTCAATTCTTTACTGGGTTCTTCAAAAGCAAAGAAAAAGAAAAAAACCAAACAATCCAAAAACATACTGGTGTTTTTATACGTAACATTTAAAAATTATACTACCCTGCTATGTATCAAACAAAACATACTACCTGGTTTATGTTTCTGCACATGACAAGACTTTAAGTAGTCCACTGCACCAAATTTAGAGTAGTCTAAACCATGTTATAACTCGATGGCCAACCTACGCGAGAGGAATAAAACCTGTGGAAGTATCCCGCTTTGGATTTATCAGTAAGGACAAACACAAATCAAAACAAACAAAAAAAGCATTCTGCATTTGGAAGCAGCAGTAAATGAATGGAGAGATGAAAACGTAATTCACGTGTACATCAACTAAGATGGCACATACACCAACTCCAAGTAATTACAAAGAAATACCTCTGAACCCCTATCCTTAGCTGCAACAGGTAGTCTCCGCACACACTTTCAGGCTATTACCGCAAAAAGTCCACATGCTCTTCCAACATATGAAGATGCATGGTATGCACTCTTATCATTACTCAAAATGCGGGAGTTGTTTATTCTGTGGTTTTCAACTTGAGTTGGCTAAATAGGCAGGAGGACCAACGCCTAGGCTTTGTCTCATGCTTACTGGTTAGTACAGGACGACTCAGAAAATCCGCTGCCACGAGGCACACGCTCTACGGTACGTCGTGGAAATAAAACTCTTCTCAAAAAAAATTTATGTTACTTCTCAAATAATTAAATGCTTCCGTTTTCCACAAGCAGCTTAAACCACATGGAAAACCCACAAGCATGAGAAGCTTAATTATGATACGACATTCACACGCCTAGCTCTCACTGCAGACTACCCTCTGAAACAAAGTGAGCACCTGTTTTTCGGTTGCGAGTCATCAAACTACGAAGCAATGAAAAGATTTGTCCAATAAGGCAATTATACCACAATTTGTTCACAATTTCTAATTATGCCTCGTGCCCGCTTCAGCTACTCCACTGCTTCCCACCTGTGGAATTAATTCTCCAATATCAAATCTAAACTCTGCAGTCTCAACTCTCAAAGTCTGATAACACAGGTATTGTGAAAACATGAGATCAATAAAAATACATACTGGGCATAAACCAGCACAGAGCTGTTCTCCAAGTTCGCAGACAGCCTTTAAATCATAAGCACAGCCCAGGTATCAAAGAAAGTGCTGCTATACTGATGTAAATAAAATAAAATCAAATCCTTACATGCCATAATTTCTAGTTCCCACTCACTTAACTTAGACATGCCTACTGCTCTGATCTCCATGAAAAACATGAGCTCAATAACGGTCTGTGACAGCAGCAATTTAGGGAAGCTGAACTTGACAACAACTTGTCACCAGGGAACCAGACAGGGGTAAACTGTTAGCCCTCTATCACTGTCCAAAACTGAGAGCAAAAGTGCCAAGTTGAAGAGCTGCAGAACTGGACCATAACACAGCAATACACAGGGAGAATGGGCCCTTAAACCAAAAATGAAGAGATTATGTGACTGGAAGTTCAAGAGCGTAATACAGGAACGTCTGAAGAACAAAGGAGAAACATACAGAACATAAGAGTAGTATTTTCTGAAGACAAGCAACATGATTCTGTGAGCTTTTCATAAGAGCTCAAAGGTTTGTTTTGTTTTTTCCTTAAGAACAAATAATCACTTATAAACAACAGGACAGGAACCATTATCTGGTCAGAAAAAGGCAACGTATCCATCCAAAGAACTTAAGAACACTTTGCCATAAAATTCAGACATCTCCAGAGCAGCATTTGACCCTGCTGCGCTGTGTCCTCCAGGTATCCAAAGACCTCCCTCTGATACTGTACTGTTGAGGAGAGCCTATTCATCTGTCAGTGTTCTTTTATTAAATACCATTCTTCCACAAGCAAAATGTGATTGAAAATGCTCTGAGAACCCTTTCTACTATTATAAGGTTCTCACTGTTTATCTCAGTATGCAGTGTTTTATGCCTTAGAAAAGCAGTATAAAATTCCCTAGAGAAAGGCCAAAATAAAAACACTTGAGTCTTAAAAAGGAAGAATAATCATGCCTGGAAGTCCATGTATGCACTTAATAAAAATGAACGAATGAAATACTTGTAAAAACAGCTAATCACTCACCAATAATTGCTTTTTAATCGATTATTAGAGCCATAAAAACATCTAAGTTTCAACTGCAAGTTACCACATACTTAAAACCTTGTCATGTACAGGAACAGACGAAAAGCAGGGCTTCCAATTAAACACTCACTTGAATTAAGTGAGTCAGTATCAGCAGGAAGATTAATAAGACAAGCATTTATCAGTGTTGGGCAAGGAACACGTCATTTTAAGTTATTTTAAACAAAACAGTATATATCCTCAATATAGAGTCAATATAAGAATAATTTTACAACAGATAAAAGGCTCTGTGCTAAATGTACTCTCTTCTGCCTTGGTTAATGAACATCAAGGAATAACTCTTTTTTTCCATCTTATTAGATAGAACCTTATCCTACTATCATACCTCACTACTTAAAACTGCATACAGGAGCAATCTATGACTTACATCCGCTTTCTGAATATTTTTTTCTCCCTGATAACATTGCAGGAAACAAAAGGAAAAAATAAGGTTTAAAAATACTGAATATATCTCACAAAAATACAAAGTTACAATTTACTTGTGGAGCACGGTCAAATTTTAAGTAACTACAAGCTAAATCACTCTAAGTAGATCAGTACTACGAATATTGTTGTAAAATGGACCTAAAAAGGCATTCTTATAAATGGCTCTCTCACCTAATAAGCCAATTTATACCTTAATAACTTAGAACAAAGTTAAAAAAAATAGTTTATCTTACACTGTTTAGATTCAATTCCCTTATATAGTAAAGCACTGCAAATTACAAGTGAGCCATGTCTACAACTATGTTTTCTGATGCCCACTAATAACTCAAAATTGTACGGTTTATGCAATTTATGTTAATTCTTTAAACTAGTGCAGCACTGGTTAAGGATAAAGATCCCAGAATAACTTTAAAAAGAGATAAAAGGGAAGACACGTCTAGGTACGTTCTTGTTGGGCAGTTTCTCCAAAGCTGCTGCATCTTCTTTAAAGTTTCTGCAGTTTACCTAATTTACCAAGAAAAAAACTAGGATCTTCTCTAATGACTGTAAGCAAGTATGTGAAGAAGTGTGCAGAATTTACCATTTAAAAAGCAATATACATGCAAAGGGTACCTGCAATACCCTACAACCAAGCAACTAAGAATGTGAATTGGTTCTTGATTATTTACCCGATTGTAGAATGGATGCTGAGGTCCTGTCATACCACTATAGTAACTGCTGTGAGGTTGGGGTGATAGAACTCCACTGTTGAAAGGTCCATTGAAAGAGGTTGTAGAAGAGCAGGCTGATGAAGGCTGACTGAACAGAGACGCTGCTCTGGCAGGTGCCTCATGTAAAGGCAATGTGGGATAAGGAAGTCCTCCTATATTCATTTGATCTCTTGCAGCACGAACATCTGAAGAACAAAGGTAGAAGGAGAATGACATTGACCATGAGAAACTTGAACAAGTTTTGATTTGTTTGCCCACTGTGTCCAGTTCTGCACCCTTCAGCACCAAAGAGACGCAGATATAGTGGAGAGAGCCCACCAGAGGGCTAAGAAGATCCTCCTGTTAGGAGAGGCTGAGAGAGCTGGGGCTGCTGAGCCTGGAGAATAGGAGGCTCAGGAGTATCCCACCAATGTATAGCAATACCTGGAGAGAGGGTGTAGGGAGGATGGAGCCAGGCTCTTTTCAGTGATGCCCAGTGACAGGACAAGAGGCAATGGGCGCAAAATAAAACACAAGGGGCTCAGTTCCCACTTAGGATACTGTCAGACCAAAAACTCACAAGGATCCCATTTTAAATTTAAAGATCAGGTTTTCTTCAAAGTTTTAGCATCTTTACACAAGGAGAAATATCAAGATGCCTTGGCCTTACTCCAGACCAAACAGCAACCTCTGTCATATTAGAGGCTGCATCAGTCCACTTCAGCAGTTGTCAGAATATTTATTGTCAAGCACATACCTGAATCTGAGTTCATTTTTTGAGACTACAAGCTAGTAATAACAACGAACAAATTGCCCTATTGGTGAGGCAGGAGACTCACGGACTCCGTTGCTGGTGCAGAATGTTCTTACAACCTTTTATACCAGCGCAACAACCAATTGGTCACATGTACCAACCAGGTACCTCGTGCGTGTTTACATCTGGCGCAAGAAGCTACCAAGTTTGTTTACTCATTTGCAGGGTAATGACTTTCTTTGTCCCACATCTCCCCCTTCTCTATTAATAAAAAAAAGAAGGCGCGGTTCAGAAATATTCCTAAAAGCAGCTAAACTAAAATTAACACACTGAACTAACGACTCGTTCTTTAAAGTACAAACAAGAGTCCATTTTAATTGATCTCAGTGATTCCAATTCTTATGATTCCTTGGTGAGGCAGCTGACAAGCAAGGTGTGTCTTGTCCCATCTTCTTGTTGAGAATCCAAACCACTGATGGAAGTGCTGTGATCATGTTACAGCAGATGATGAGACGATGGCTGGACCCATCGTGCTGGTATCCATCTTGGATGTGCTCCTGTTAAGACACAAGTATAGCCTCTTCCCCACGTTATTAATGGAAACGGACCCTCCCACTGACCAGGACCCCAGTTTTTAGCCATCATGGACTCTCTCCCTGGAGTGCTCGCTCCTTCACCATTCGTTGAAGCAAAATGTCGAGCTATTGGTGGTCCGCTCTCATCCTGACACCGGTTCAAAAAATTTAATGCATATGCTGCTTTGGCCAGTTTCTCGGTTGGGGAGAATTCATCCCCCTTTTTTGTTTTAGCAGCATGGCCTTCAGCGTGCTGTGGGTGCATTAGATAATAGCTGTGGGTGAGTCAAGATGTTTAACGTCCCGGGCCTGTAGGAAACCTCTGACCTGTGCTTAGACATAATAAGGTCAGGCCATTTGTGAAATACCCGCACCACCGCAGCCAACTCCACTATCTGTGGAGATCCCTCTACAACACAAATATCAGACATCCACCATATAGTTAATAATCTGTGCCCCAGCAGATGCACTGATATTGCTCCAGGGAAGCCTTCCATGGCCACCTGTAAAAGCAGCAAACCTTGAAACAACCACTGTAACATACTTACAGATACTGGCAAAATAAGCACTGAAGGCTCCAACCCGCTCAGCAACAAGTCTTTGCCGTCCCCTGATGATGAGGGTGGTGATCATTTCAGCCCTCGTAGTGATAGTTTTTGAAAACTGATGAGGTAGGAAGATCCATTCCAACATCAGGAGTGAATCTTTTAATTTTGCATCCCATTGAAATAGGAGCGTATATGGCTGAAAGTCCGGATTCATAATTAACAACTGAAAGGGGAGAGCTGGATCATACTGCTGAACCTGTCGTCCCAACACTGCTATGGCAACCTCCTTAATGGCCATCTGCGCTTCCGGCGTCAAACTTCGCCTTGAATTTAATGCCGTGTCCCCTTTTAATAATTGGAATAACGGATGCAACATTTCGTTGGTTATGCTCAGATCATTCAAGGTGAGAACCTCTGTGCTTATCTTTAAGCACTGTGGGACTACGTTCTGATTTGTAATTTGCCAACCCGAATACCTCCAAGGTGAGCTCTCCTGAACTTTCTCAGGAGCCACTTCTAATCTCTGACTTCCGACGCATTCAAGAACTGTGGTCATTGCATGTTGCATCTCTTCCCCTGACTGGGTTGCCACAAGAATGTCATCCATGTAGTGATAAATAGTCACATGGGGCAACTTTTCCCTCGCAGGGGATAGAGCCCTTGCTATAAAGCACTGACATATAATAGGACTATTTTTCATTTCCTGGGGTAATGCTGTCCAATGATATTGTTTAGCCAGCTCAGATGCATTAATGGAGGGAACTGAGAACGCAAATTTAGGCCTATCATGAGGATCCAGCAGAATGGTGAAGAAGCAGTCCCTTAAATCAGTAACAGTCAAACGCCAGACTTTTCATATCATTGTAGTGGATGGCAGTCCAGACTGCAATGGTCCCATTTCTTCCATGACAGTATTAATTTGTTTTAAGTCTTGCAACAGATGCCATTTCCCATTCTTCTTCCTGATCATGAACACAGGAGAGTTCCATGGGCTGGCAGTAGGAATTATGTGGCCAGTTAACCGCTCCATAACCAGCTCTTGCATGTGGTGCAGCTTTTCACTACTAAGGGGCCACTGATCCACCTACACAGGATCTGATGTCTTCCATATGAGTGGTAATGTACGCTGCACTGCAGAGGCCCCTATGATAAATTTATCTTTCAGTTCAGTCTCCACTGAGAGAGGCAGTCCTGTCTCCAAACAGTCACAAACACAGGCTCTTCTGTCTGGGCAATTTCAGCAGAAATGACCTGACTGATCACATGCAAAGCAATTCTGAAAATCTAATCTCATCGCTGCAAACACTGCAGCCACCATACTGCACTGATGTTGCACAGTGCCCACTTTATTAGAAGCATATATCATCTATAAGAGGGTAGGTTTATTCAGAGGGTGGAGAACTTTCTGACAATCCTTGTTAGCATTTTCTATAGCCATCTTTTATAGCAGTATTTCCCGTGCCTCCTCATTTTCCACCTGTTTGTCCAGACTATCTTTCAATTTGTCAATAAACTGCACTAAAGGTTCACCCGGCCCCTGTTTCATGTTGGTAAACAAAAGTTGGGGCCTACCTGTATAAGGGACCTTTAGAAAGGCACCTCGGGCTAAGTCTTTGGATTGGTCTAAAGCCTCAACATTCAATTGTACTTGAGGCTTAGTGGCAGCATAATTACCTTCCCCAACCAAGGCTTCTGTACCAATGATTTGTAAAGGGTCCCCATTTGGTCTAACCAGATTCTGTCCAAAAGCCCATCCACATAATATATTGAATACTTGTTAAAATCAATTGTGCCAAGGTCTTGCAATCACAAGGACAAAGAGTGTAACTTTTCATAACAGAACTCAACAGATTACTGGTACAGGGGGAGCCCCCGAATTCAAGAACTGCTTTCCTGAGCTCTTTTACTACTTGAAAGCTTATACCCTCCCATCTCGGGCGCTTATTAGGTTCATAAATTACAGGGCAGGCGAGAACCAAATGCAATCTCTGAACCACGTCAAAATCTCCCTCCCGCTCCACTGCGGATCACACGCCGAATGTCATGTAGATCTGGAGGGTGTAAGCCTGGTTCCTTCCTTCGGCTCACTAGCCTGAGGTCTAGAGGGCCACTGTCCTTATAATCGCAGTCATTTACAGCAGCCCTCACCACAGGAGGAGCGGTGGGCTCTATTGGGACGGTGGATTCCGCATTTTTTTTTTAGCGATTCAAAAACCAATCTCCAGGGCCCCACAAGGTCTTTAGCCACTAGAGTCCGAGTGCGTTGCTGCATCCCACAGCTCACTCCCACTCTGTCCCACATCTCTCTGTCATAGATCTTAGTCCCATCTACTTCTACATTACGAGAGACCCACACCAAAAGTCACGTTAAATTGAAGCCTTCTACTTTAGCATGGTGCTTCTGCAAGATTGTTTCCATTACTTTGCAAGCCGCCTCCTGCACTTTTGTTATACTTGTTCCCATTGTTCCCCATTGCTCACCTCTATCCTGCAGAAGTGCTTGCGGCTGTGCAGCCTGGTCCTGCTTCCTTTCAACAGTTTTTGGGTCCAGCTTCCTTTCAGCGGCCCTTGGGTCATGCTTCCTCTCAACACCCCTGATTTCTGCCTCCTTTCAGCATTTTTTGGGTCCTGCTTCCTTCCAGCAGCCCTAATTCCTTGCCACCGGTCAGCTTGATAGCTGATTATCTCCCGAGGCTGACCCTGATACAGGGTCCCTGTTCGGGCGCCATTTGTGGCAGGAGTCACAGACTCCACCGCTGGTGCAGAACGAAGACCTTTATTGTACGTGCTTAAAGCCTTTTATACTCACACAACAACCCCTTGGTCACATGTACCAACCAGGCGCCTCGTGCGTGTTTATGTCTAGCGCAAGTAGCCACCAAGTTTGTTTACGCATCTGCAAGGTAATGACTTTCTTTGTCCCACATATTGGCAGTTTAAATATCATCCTAACACAGACTAAAAAAATGACTGACGGGTACCAACTGCACAGGTGTCTAGCAGGGGATGCATCAAATTGGAGACATTCCATTCTATTTCGCTGGCTGCAGTTCTAAAGGAACTGATGCTACCCAAAATTGTTAAAAACTACTTGGAAGTAAATCTGCATCTCTTCGAATAAAATATCATTCTGATACATGTACTCTTTTCCCACAACTGCTAAAGCTATCTTTGAAGCAATCATTAACAATACTTTGCCCATTCTGAAGAACTGCTTTAGTCTAGTATGATTTGGCCTGTATAGAAAGCTACAAAGTAAAACTGAACAACTTTTTACTGGAGTCAGCTCAGATGATGTGAAGGTCTGAACTGATGAACAACTCAGCATCCTGTGCAATACGCAAAGCAGCTCTACCTCAATTATCATTTTCCATTTATTTGAAAACATACTTGCCTGCAATGATTTCTCGTAGTTTGGGATCTAAGTTGACAGTACATGGCAAAAATGTTCTTACATCACGCGCTACAAGAACAGGTGTTCGTGAAGATAAAAACACTTCGAAGTTCCGTATATCTCCATCAATTTCAAGAAGTGGTTCAACATCTTTAGTTGTAGGAATATTCTTTGAAATTCTGGAGAGAGAATAATGGATAAATTATAAACAAACTATAATACTTACAGTATGGCTATTCAATGAAATCAGATCAGGATTTTATAGCCCTAACTTCAAATCTAAACCAACGGCAAGTTAACACGTCAGCATTAACCTATTCATTCAAGTTCTAATACACAAATCAGAAATTCCACAGTTAAAATTCCAACTTTCAAACTAATATTTCTTCCAAAAGGAACAGTCAGGTTTCTTAGACGTTGATCAGAATCCAACCATGTGAGATTTCATGGTACATCAGCATCTGCTTCCAACTAACTCACTCTCTAAGACAAGATGCCACAAGGACACGAACAAACAAAAACAAACAAAAGAGATCAACAAAATAGTGAGACATGGTCAACGTTGACGCATTGTGACTACTGGCAAGCAATGGTGGTTTTCTGTTTTTTTCTGTGTATGTGTTTTGTGGCAGGTTTTTTGTATGCTCTCATATAAGGAGTTTCATGGAGGAATGAGTACTAAATGTTTGCCTTAGTGTGAAAAAAGAAAACACTTCAAACAAAATCTGGTTGGATCTGAAATATATTTTTAATATAGATAACGAACTAAGTCTATAATTAGCTGAACTATCTTATTTCACAATTTGTTAGCTTTTAAAAACAGTGAGTGACCTTCTTTGATCTTTATTTTAGGTCCCCTACTACTTCAGGTACAATGGGATTATTCCAGAAATAACAATAGTAAATTTACACAGAATATTTAGGATTTAGTATTATGAGAAATAAAGGAACTCAGGATCAGTGCTAGACACCTCATGTAAGTGCAACTCTTTTACATCAAAAACATATTTCAACTGTGTGCAAATCTCTCACTCTGATCATTAGTACTGCCTTGTGCTACACTAAAATTAAGACATTCCTGTTAATTTTACCAAATATTAAAGAAAATAGCTAAATGGACCACGTACCTAACAAATGGATGCTTCTTCTATACTATGCTTTTATAAGCAGCATCTACAAATAACTCCTTGTTCTTCACATCAAGAGCAAATGGTCAAAAGCCAGAAAAACGTAGGACAACAGGCATTATCAAAGTAAAACCTGTCCAGTCAGCAAAATCTGATTATGTCAACTTTGCAAGAAAATCCGGCTATTATGTTAGTTTTATATGAGGCAAAGTGGAAAACCCTATGCGTAAACGTACATGTTTTTAAATGAAATACCATAAGTTTTAAAAACCAACATTAACGTACATTTCAGTTATGCATATTTATTTTCAGTACTCCAAACACGAGTTTAAAACTAGTGAAACAAAGATTAAGTCAGTACTGAAGTCAGGGACCAAGGAGTTAAAAGAGTGGCCTATTTCAACACTTAAATCTACAAAATAAAATGCTGAAAGAGAATGCGACAGATTTAAATAAAATACACAGCTGATGAATCACATGAAACAAATTAGCTGAATTTTAATGCCAGCTCTACTAAGTATGAATGTGAACAGTGTTCTGAATATGACGAACAAAGCTTCTGTTCAGAAGCCAGTAGCCCACTGCTGGTGTACAGATTGAAGTCTCTATTCTAACCTCCTGAGCTCAATGCCTTAAACTAAGCCTTTGAAAGAAATATTTATGTAAATGATAATCTTTTGGCTAAGAGCCACAAGAATGGTATGTGTCTGTACTTCTTAGATAAAAAAAATATAAGGTTAGCATGTAAAGCACTTCAGGAGATACTTTTTCCAGAATGTAAGTACACAGATCTAAGAATTAAGCTCTCTGAACACTCTATTCTCATTGTTGGGCTAGATACTCCTGAGGGAGAAAAATTACTCTTTCAATCACAAACATCAAAAAAAGTGTCAGCATTGCTGAGTGTCTGTTTCTGTGAAAAACTACCTCAATATAAAAAAAAAAAATAAAAATATGGGCCCAAAACAGAACATTACATTGATAAAAGCTTAAAAATTCATTCTACTATGCCTCCGACAGCCTTACCACCAGCAGCTATAATTAAAAGCTGCCTTCAGAGTGGAATAAGTTGTATTCCAACAATATCCAATAATGATTTCCTCAAGAAAATATTTAAAAAACATACTTGTAAATCATTTGAATATTCCATTCAAAAGACTCTGAATTTGCTCCAAATCTTTTCATTTTTGTTTATTTTGTGTTTCCATGACTGACTTGGAAAATAACCACCATGGTCCAGCAGCACTGAGTGTTGCCAGCACAGGGTAAAGGCAGATGCTAGGACATCAGGCTCTATGTGGCACAGCATGCTTGCCACCACCTTCTGTAGGAGAGGTCACCACTGGAGGACATGTTCCTTCACCACCAAGCCAAGTGGGGGTCAAAAGGAAGAGGCTTTGCGCAGCTCCGCCCACGCAGAAGGCTCTGTTGCACCCACATGCCTTGTTCAGCCAGGTCAGGGCCCTGAGGACACCAGCAAGGCCCTATCTACCACCTCTGAGCTCCAGGCCAGCCCTCACACAGAGAAGCAGAGTAACCTGGGATTAGACTGCCACGATAAAAGCCATGAAAAGCAACACCGGATACTATTCTTGCTTGACTCAAGAACTGCATTCAGGTGCAGGCCTTTGCCTTTGGTTCTTGCCAAAGCTGCATCTATGCACATTGCTGGCGTTGGTCTCAACCCACTGACTTCTTCCTGCCATGACCTAGTGGCTACAGACTCTCTTGGGGATCACTGGACTGTTTTCTGGCATGGCCAGAACCAATGCTCCTCCAATTTGAGTACCACAGGACTGCAGCCCTTGCCTGTGAGGACAAGGCCCTGCCTTGCAGTCACTCTCTCCACCCAGCTCCTCCTGTGAAGCAGCCTCCCTTAGCTGCCCCCCAGCAGGCGGACGGCCTCTACACGGCTCAGATCTGGAAGGTCACTCCCCATTGCCCTTTGCAGGCCTCTCCCTCTGACAGCAAAAACAAAGACATTCAACAAGTTCATCTTCACACACGTAAAATAATTTTCCTCAGCTGTTTCATAGCAGCAAGTAACTAGGCAAGTAAGTGTCATTTAACTTATGCACTCCATAAAAAGCAACTGACCTAATTAATTAGAACTATTAAGAAATAATTAGAGCAACAGAAGGCATAAGCAAGAAAGCACATCATGTTTTACTTATAATGTGCCTTCTAAGTTTTTCTTTTGATATAGTTTAAGTCAAAACTTAAAATAGTAACTTAAACTGATGAAAAAATTTTCTCTTCCAAAATGATACAAAACCATTTTTCCTATAGGTCTGATGCTAAGGAAAAACCTTGAAAATGTCGGCCAGTCTGAAAAGCAAGACAAAAAAATTTATGCTTAACAGCCTGGTAATTAGATATCCGTTCTCTAATATCTAATAAACTAACACCACTGATTTAATACTTTGCTCTGAAGTTGTGTATCCTATTCATCTTGCATCTGGTCAAAATTGCAACAGTATCTGCAGGCACAAGAGTGTATTTCTTCTAGATTAAAAGTTCGCATCCAAAACACTCCACAAAATTTATAGTACTATCAATCTATCAACAATAGCGCTTGAAATACTCTTCAAGCTGCAACAGGTAGCTTGGACATTAAAAAGAACATTTGCTCATATACAAACTTGTATAAAGACAGGAATAAAAAGTCATCACATACTCAATAATAAAACAGAGGAAATCAATGTTTTACTTTAATAAAGACAAAAAAGGAAAGCAATAGTTTGACATAGCTACCTAGAAAGAAAATTATAACCCCCTTGGTGCATATTAAGCAGTACAGAGACTTCACTGAACAGATGCAATAGCTATTTAAAAACTCCTATTACCATAGGTATTCAGGAAAGCTTACTTTGCAAAACCAGCTATCCAAGCCAAGTAACGGTAGATAAAGCACTTCTTCTGAGTCTTCTGGTTTTGATCACTTCAGAAAGAAAAAGCATTTTCTTAGAAGATGGATATTTATTAAATTCCTAATCTCCCATGCCCAGTATCATGCTCTACCACTGAGCCATATTACAATGGTCAGATTTTAATTTAACTTTCCAAAATACTCCCTACGCCAACATTCTTTTTAATTAAAAAGTGTTAATAGAGTTTAAAATGTCTGGATTCATTTACAGCTTTACAGTGCTATTTGAATTAGAGAAGGCAAAAAAAAAAATTAAGATATACTTATTACATAGATAGAAAAAGCAGCAAAATGGAGTAATGAAGAATTTAAGACTGCTCAAAACTGCTCCATTGCAAACAAAAGAATTACTAATTAGACGTCCGAAAGGATCACTCAGAACAAGTAAAATATGAGAATACTGTATTAATCCATTTTCAGTATTTACACCACCAAATGTCACTTACAAAGCTTCTTTATGGCTTTATGCAGGGATTCTTTCACTCAATACCTTTACCAGCAAAATTTTAGATTTCTAGCAAACATTTGCAGCTCCTGTATGATTTGAAACCACAAGGATATGAGCCTCTGGTATTGTGTAGCCAAAATACGCATTTCCAGACCATCGCCTTATAACACAACACTTTTTCCATTTTTGAATAAATATTCTACCTTTGACAAAAGCATTCATCAAGTACAAAAAGACATTACCTCCAATTTTATTTCCGAACTTTACTGACTCCCACAGAAATACATGGACCTCAGGAATTGACTTACGTGAGTAAAAATAAAGGTTTGGTTTCCAGAAATTTGTGTTTATTGTGTTGCTAAAATTAATACCTCTGTTATATCTGAAGTAAAATCAACTAGAGAAGTTTGGAGGGACTTGAAATACACAAGTGTTTTTTTTGTTTGTTTAATTGAGATATCATTAATGCACGTTAACTATAACTTCTTCAAATGCTTATCTGGAATGTAATTCAGAAATATGACTTACTAGTCTACATTACCAAGGTAACTAAAAAGAAAGGCAAAAAATACTCAGAGAACTTCCTTCCTCTAGTGTTCTGATTAGCTTTTGCCCTCATCCTTTCTTCTCTCCCCAGGATCTTTTCAACAGAACTCTCTTCTTACTTGTCCTTTGGTAATCTCTGTCCTTCTCTTTCATGCCTTGCCCCATGTACTACAGTTTGGGAAATCAGAGAATCACAGAATGGTCTGAGTTGGCAGAGACCTTTAAGATTACCTGGTTCCAGCTCCCCTGCTACATGCAGGGACACCTCCCACTAGACTAGGTTGCTCAAAGCCCCACCCAGCCTGGCCCTGAACACCTCCAAGGTGGAGGCATCCACATCCTCTCCAGACAAAGAATTTCCTCCTGATATCTAGTCTAAATCTACCCTCTTCCAGTTTAAAGCCATTTCCCCTCATCCTGTCGCTACATGCCCTTACAAAAAGTCCCTCCCCAGATTTCCTGTAGGCCCCCTTCATGTACTGGAAGACCCCTATAAGGTCTCACCGGAACCTTCTCTTCTCCAGGCTGAAGAGCCCCAACATTCTCAGCCTGCCCTCACAGGGAAGGTGCTCCAGCCCTATGATTATCTTTGTGGCCCTTCCTCTGGACCCACTCCAAAGTTTGACATCAACTGGCATTCTAGCTATTAATATTGGGATATTATTAGCATAAGAAACCTAACTTCCTATGTCCTTCATTGTAAATAAGAGACAAGAAAAGGAAATTGAAAAAAAAAAAGTGCATGTTAAGTATTTAGAAGCAATGTCTCACCGTGAGGTCTACAAGAATACTGAATTCCCTCCTTAAAATAAGTGATTTAATTGAACCTGGCCCGGGCAAAAGATTTTTGCAGAGAACATTATGACCAGAAGAGATGGATGTGGCACTTTTAATTTCTATAATCACTAAAAAGCTACACTGCTTAAATTAATACATCAATAGATTTTATACAAGTTGCAAATCCCTCAAAAGTTAATTTCACTCTTTTTATTGAAAGGTATTTAAACAGTGTCAAAACTGGAATTAACATAATAACCTTCCAGAAAAGTTACATTTCAAACAATCTTGCTCATTTTAAATTGCTAGAAATTTGCAGAAAAAATATATAACATGCTTTTTAACAGAATAATTTAATAGGTACTTGTCTAAAACACTGTAATGGAAAAGTAGACAGATAATGCTTATCTTCAGTCTTTATTTTACTCCTTTTCTTCTTACTTATGTATATTAACAAAAAAAAACCCTCAAATGATTTAGACAAAAGCTTTTAGCTCAACACATAATTGCAACAAAATTACAATAATTGTACCAATTAAAATAATCCTGAATGAACAGTTTGTCATCTTAATGTTCCAATGGTTTACAGAAGGATCTACTTAATTAGACGAAATTGCTTTCCAATGTTAGTATCAAATGTCATTTGTTAAAAGTTGAACGATTTCGAAAATAATTTAACAAAGCAATTTTACAAAACACCAAGAACCAACATTTTCTTTTCAGCTGAATAAAGCAAGCAGATGTGTCATCAAATTGCTATAAAAATAAATGAGCCTTTATATGGGGAAAAAATAAATTTTACTACTAGTGCTACGGAATACTTTTTCTGATTTTTTTAAATGAAATCCATTTTTTTAATAAAATAATTCTGTATCATTTATATCTTAGTGGTATTTTTAGTATGCTGTAAATACTCTTTCTAAATTGAAGCAGTAAACAAAGTACAAATATTCAACTACAGGCATTTTCGTGACTTCCTAATTTGGTTCACATGGGCTTATCACACAAGATTTGAACTTATCAGTAAAATATAGCACCAAATAAATCTACACTATATAACTCCAAATCTACAATAATCAAGTGTTGTTCCATTTATTACTACATTAATCTTTACCAGATGAACCTGAAGAAAAAAGGAAAACCAGAGGATGAGTTGCCTAGTAGCGATAAAGTATTCCTCCAGTTAGTTAGCAGAGATAAATACTTCTGTGGTTACTTCCCATAAGTGGTAACTTCTGGGACTCGAAGAAAAAAGCAAGCAAGATCATACACCCATACTGAAACTGGAAAGGCAGTATCTAGAACTGAAGAAGTCAAGAAATACCAATACTTTCCATGATTTATAAATTAGGCAGAGCAGATGTCTTCTACAGATTATTCCTTAGAACAGTGTAACAGTTACAAATGCATTAACAAAACCTAATAAAAGAACTACAGCTAGCTTACATCCTTCAGTTCTGCCCACAAAAAGAATCCTGAATAAAAGAAAGCTACTATGTTATTCTTCTAAACTTGTTTCTGCTTTGGCACACGGATTTGCCATCCAACACAGGTAGGTATGTATATACACGTGGGCATACTGCAGATGTTACATTAAGCCAAAGCGACTTACGAATTTTATGCTGTTGTGTTTAAAACAGTGGCTACTTACAACTCTGAGGAAAGCACAACCATTTTCTCATCCTGGAAGATATCTCATATATTTTAAAATCAAAGACTAAGATTCTTGATTTTCATAGTTTTCTTCAGTTTCCAAGAAGCATGTTTTCAAGGAAATTAAGTAAAGGGTGGAGCTCCTAAGCTGAACAGATGGCTTGTGAGCGTTTCTTCTATCTTGAGCCAAGCTATCATGTTCTAATATTTTGAATGAATGTGTAAGAATAGGCATGTCACAGAAATTCAGGGACCAGCAACAACTTGCCAGTATCCTCCCAAAGCTGTCTTAGTACCTCACTTTGAGCAAAGCTTGGGAAAAAACTGACAGTTAAGACTGTCCCTCATGACATCATGCATGACAAGCAGAGCAACACCAAAACTAGCCAGGAGGAAACACTTGAATAGAAGGTTGTGGACTACCTAAATTCTGCGTCATCAAACAAAACGTAAAGTCAACTCTGGGTACAAGGACTCTCTTCTCTCAAGTATCTTTAAGCACTACAAGAGTGAGTCATGGTCTCCCTACAGGACAATCTCCTTAGATACACCAGCTGTATTTCTCACTGTTTCACCACGTAATGGCTAGAATTATATTCAGAAAGATAAGTAATCTAGATTCTAACAGCATGGCAGAGCAGAAAATACCACGGATCTTTCAAATTATAATTATTGGGTAAATATTCTGTCCACAGTAGTATCCAGTCATGACGACGAACAAGTTCTTACAGATCAGCAGTAACTTTACATGGACTTTTTTCCCCTCTCACCCCTCCCTTCACAGCAGGTAGGCCATTAAATTGTTCTAGGAGGCCACAATATGTTCCCTACCGTTTTTTTTTTTTTTTTTTTTTCTTTCTTTTTCCTCCAAAGGACAACTGGCACTTCACACCACTAAGGGGCCATGACTACATGGGCAACTAACCACGCCTGCCAGGATAGGTTTCTATGACTGGCCACACAAGCTGTCCCTACACACCTGGTAAAACTACTTTACACACAGAATATTATATAAAACAGTCATTGCCACCTCTCTCTTCCACATGTACTTTTTTGAATTGAAGTAGCCTTGGCTGCTGTGGTTCGTGCTGAATCTGATCTTTTCCTCCTTCTGTAAACACACTCAAACCACATTTATTTTGCATGTTTTTTAAGAGCTTCAATTACTGACTCTCAATGATCTTGAATAAACTTTAGGTGCAAGGAAAAACACCACAAAACTCAGTGTAGGTCCCTGCCTACAGGAACTTCAGGGGTAAAAATTCAGACATCCAAAGTTTTTAAAGTGTTTACAAGTTTGTTTAGTCATTTTCTGAATCCTTCTCTTGAACTCAGGAGGCTAACGAATGCCTGAAGTTCCACTTTCATCTGTGTAAACCTTAACACATGGAACAGACTTTAGCCTGTAAAGGCAGTTCAGCTACCAAAAGTAATAACAAGTGACAGAGTGGTAAAGCCACCATATCTAGAAGAGAACTGGTTAGCTCACAGCTGCAGCATCTCTCATTTACATCTTCAGAGCTCACAAGGACAAAGGCCTACTGGCAAGATGGATACAAAATCACTCCAGTGACTTCTAAGAGCAGCTTCCAATAGACAAAGCATTACAGATTCAGTTCCTGCCATGATAAGGATACAAACAAGAAAACACATTCAGCAGATTCATCTCATTTAGTGAATAAACTTAATGAGGAAAAGGAATGAGAAGATATTGCCCTTGTATAACTGGCTTTAATATCAATATTTTTAACTGAGATGGTGTTAATATCTAATCATTGTTTTCTATTGCCTTAAACAGTAGAAAGTATAAAAAAACCAAAGATGATTAAAACTCAGATCCTCAAACTAGAATGATTAACCAAGATCTCTGGGTGAATTATGATTCAAATGTCTCAGTCTTGAGGAAAACTTGAGAATCCAAAACAAAGGAGAAAGCATTCCTTACAAAGGAAACCAAAACCAGGATTCCTCACAGCATGAGAAAAAGGAAAAAATACCTGTGCTGTTATTCATAGAAAAATTTTGAAGTGAAACTAGGGTTCTTCTCATCCTCTAAAAATTTTTCTACTTTGGTACATCCATTCTGAAATACAGTGACTAGAATCTCACAGTGCTCAGAATGTAGATGCATCACAGATATGTATAATACAGTAATTTCTTTCATCTCTTTGCTGATAAATCCTAAAGACAATTTCTTTTTCTGACTGTTGCTGAGCGCTGAACGTATTTTTTCATCCATGAGCAATGCATTTGTGAATTTTCTTCGTAGGTGCAGATCCACAGACCACAACTACATTAGTAGCCTCACAGATGAGATCGTTTTCCTCAGTAGGTTAAGACACACGTATCCACAATGACTTTCATCTGCAATTTGCTCATCACTACTTCTGCAACCCTCTGTGAAACAGTTGTCCCGATTAAATCTCCAGATTGCATCTTCTCCCTCTGTCAGCAAGAGAGTTTCTCATGGCACTCTTACTCCTACTTTTTGCTTCCCTCTTCTGCTGTCCTCAAACAATCCTGCCTGCAATTACCCTAAGTTTTAATACATGTGAATGTTTTCAGGATCTTGCCTTCTATTACCTTAAATTTTAATACATGTAAACATTCTCAGGATCTTGCTTAAAACTTCTGAAATTTCAAGACACTACATCACATTCTTCACGTGTTCACTGACTCTGTTGAAAATTCATATTCTTGAAAAATATCTTCTCTCTACAAACGCCACTGTGGCTTTTCCCAATATATCCTTTATTTAGATCTGGCACTGATATTCATTCTAGTGTCATGGATATTTTATGTAGTCTTCACATTCCCATGGTTGGCTAGTTTACAAGTGTGAAAAGTATCAGTTGCAAACTTTCAGTTGAAACTTGCTTTAATCTGGCAACTTAATACTGTGACAACTTCATTTACAGAATGCCCGAGTATTCTGTTCCCCTTTCAGGGTTACAAACGTTTGCTTTCTGCAATTTCTACAAGCCATTTTGGCATTACACAGAACTGACATTAGGGAGATTCTACAGTAACACAGAAGAGAACTCAGCACAACACAAATAGAGACAAATACTTACTGTATGCTACAATAATGAATGTAAAAAGAACACGATAAAAGGAATGAAACCAGACCAGGACAAAGACATGGTTAATGATCACAGATCAACGTAAACACCAAAAGGGAAGGAGAACACAACAGATGAGAAATCAGAATAGGGAGCTTAACCTGGCAAGGAGAGAGACCGCATGAAAAACCTGTTGGCAAAAGATTACTTGGAAAGGCAACAGACAAACTCTAAAGAGTAAATACTGGTGCCACTAAGTATACCAACCGGAAGGCCGAGCAAAGTAGAGATCCATACTAGCAAAGAGAAATGCTGGTAAGAAAGAGGACACAAGTGAGATGATATGGCATGTTAAAGTAAGTACGAAGATTAAAGACATTTTTTTCCTGAACCTGGGGACAAAAAGCAAACAATGCAGACTCAATATTTTCAAAATTTGACATAATTGAAAAGCATGGGCTCATTTCCACTACTAAAGAAAGAACTATATAACACAGAACGTCTACCTGTTACTAAGAGATAAGTAAGCAGCATTAGTTCACAAAGTCTGCCCACAGAGACAATGCAAAGTGATGCTCATTTTAATATTTTTTTTTTTTTAGAAGATCCTAGGAAAATGTTGCTCATTCAATATTCAATATGTTTTCCCATCTCTGAGAAGTATGGGACAGTATGGACACACTACTCCGAACAGAACTGGTTTCGTACTAATTAGTAGTCCTCCACATCAGTCTACACAGTACCTACAGAAAAAACATTAGCAAATTTATTCTCTCTAGCAATCATGAATGAAAGGAATGTATTAGTTTTTTCAGAAGCAAAAAGCTATAGGTATATTTATCCAAAAATCAATTTGAGATATCCTAGCTTCTCCCCCAGGAACACTGCAGCTCTGGGCTCCCGCACTGCTCTGAGTACTCAGCACTTGCAGATATTAGCCTACGAGGTGCTGCCACCACTCAGGAGAGGCACAACACCATCCAAGTGAAAGGTGCAAGAGGTGACTATTCTAGCTTCACTAAGGAACTGATGAATAGTTCTAGAGCAGCTTTCAGTTGTCTTAGTTCAGTTTTCCTAACTGTAACAGACAGCACTGAGATGTGACAGCAGACGGCCCTCTCTTTACTACATAGCCTGCCTATGCACTTAGCAAACAATTTTATTCTTCCATTTCTTAATGCTCAACTACTTGACTGTTTTCTTTTTAGCCACACCTTTTGTATTGCTTATTCTCTGAATCAACACTGCAAAACAAAGCACCTGGTGGAAAAGATCGCTGATGCTGTACCTGAGCGCACAGCACCACAAGCCAGGCAGAGCACCGCGCGAGTGCCACCTGCCGGCACCAACTGCTGTCGGAACAGCTGGGAGCTGCCTGCCTCCAGAGACAGCCATGCAACAGCTGTACAATGGGTTTGTCACCTCTCGCCATACCCTCAGTGCACACCTGAAGTATCTGTTGCAACTCTTCAGTTGAGGGTACCTATAACAGACCTACCCGATGGGTCAATCACTGTAAGGGAGACCTAACGCTGGACAGCGACTGTACCGTCAAAGCACTGTCCTCATGGGGAGGAAGCAATCACAAGTTGAAAACTGTGCATATAAAAAAGAATCTCTGAAGTTGCCATCTTCAAAGGAGGTGCCCAAGCAGCCCCCTCTCCTCACACACTTACAGCTCAGAAATGCACCAAAACCAAAGAAAATGTGCACTGCCACAGTAAAAAGCATCTTGATGCAAACTATCCAATGCTAGGAAAATTACATTCTGGTTCCTGTTCTAAAGCACCAAAACATTTTCAAATAACTCCTTCCAGAATAAAAGCCAAGGAAGAAGTAACAAGCGCTCGGTACAGGAGCAGAAGCTATAAAAGTACAGAAATCTGGTATCTATTCATGGCACTCCAAATGGGAAAGCTGTTCCATCAACTAGAAAACTTAAGAAAACAGAGACTGAAGTTCTAAAAGAGGAGCTAAATTAAATACTCTATTTTGAATTAATGCAGGAGCAGACATTCAAGCCAAATTACTTCAAACAGTTGCAGATGAAGAGCAGCAATACACTGTTATACACTTAAAAGTATTATTTTGAATAAAACAGCATCAGATAATCCCAGGGGAGAGTTCACAGACCTCTTCATACTCAGCATATGGTGAACACAATTGCCCAAATCATCAGACAGATGAGATCTCAGCTTTGTCACTATATTAGGAGAGCTGTAAATTTAGTCCCTTACACAGGTTCAACAAAAGAGTGTGAGAGATGCATCAACCCTCTTCCTAAGCATGGAGTGAGGGTGTCATGAGGACAGGTTTTGTTTGTTTTAACCAAGAGATGGCACAGGGCTCTTCACTGTTGCTTCACATTACAGATCCTTTAAACACTAATAAACTTATAAATAAGTTTATAATGTCTATATTATGAATCCGCAAGCTACTTAAGTGGCAATACTACTTCCAGATGCAACCCGCATAGCAAGAAGCAAAACTGCATGGCAGGTTTCATGCATCTCCTCCACACCTGAACCAATAAACCCTGATGCTGGCAACCGTTCAAGTGTCTGTGCTAACAACTAATAATCCAGAACCCGAATAAGCCTTCTGCATTCACTTGTGCCTGTTCTTTCCTTCTCCTCAAGATGGCTTATTACAGATCTAATGTTACACTGGAATCACTCGTACATGTTTTTGAGAACAATTCAGGTGTCTAATATTCCCTTCACCTCCTCAGAAACCACAAATAGGTTGGTATGCCTTGAAGACAGCACTGGACTTTGTTCATTCTGAAGTGATTTAGCACTGCTGATGCTAATTAATCAAAAGGCACTAATGAGTATTATAAACTAACTTCAGGTATATGTTCGTAGCTAGTAATGCTACATACAGGCTTTCTAGGAAAATGAAGTATTGTACCTCATAAGAGATATCCCAACATCCTAATGGACACCTTGCTACAAGAGAACGCAGTATGATGAAAAGATTAAGATCTCTCAAGCAAGAGAGTTAAGCAAGCATGTGCAACTTGTCAACAGGGTGAAGAAACAAACTGGAATTTGAATTAGTGAGAAGGATGTGCTTACAGACTTTTTTCAGAGTAAGAATCTCCCAAGCTTACTCCTTACCTGCTTCAGGACAAGCGCTTCAGTACAAATGGGACTGCATGAAACAGACTAAATAATGCGTGATTAAAATAGTTGTTCCAAAAATCTCAGCAGAAGCCCAGTAACAACTACTTGACAATACTGATTATCCTCTGCTGTTAAGCAATGAATTATAAAATATCTTAAGCTGGAAGAAGGAAGACAAAGATCATCAAGTTCAACCCCTGGCTCCACACAGGACCACCCAAAATCCAAACCTTATTGTCCCAGTGTGCTGTTCAAATGCTCTTTGAGCTCTGGCAGCTTGGGGCCATGCCCACTACCCTCTGGTGAAGCACCTTGTCCTAATACCCAGCCTGATCTTCCCCTGATGCAGGTGACAGGGAACGAAGAAAAGACGAAGAAAAGAATCTGTATCCATAAAAAAAAAAAAGGTTTTGCTTAGATACAGTGTCAAAATGTTTCAGAAATAATAGCACAGACTGTATTTCTTTCTCAGGACACAATCATCCATCAGTTTGGCCCTAAGATGGCTTAATTTAAATCTGTTTCATAACTTTAAAAGGAAAGACAGCTGAGGTTTTCCCATTTTCGGCAGCATTAAAGAAAAATGCCTGATATGAGACATTATCTGTACTTCTGTGGATTTTTCTCATACCAACTGGTCTGGCATTGAAAATCTTTGTTAAAAATAAAAGGATCGCAATATTTGTCACCTTATTCAATCAGAAAATGACAGTTCTACCATCCTACTGCCAACAGGTCACTTCTCACTATCCACATTTCCTTTCTCACAAGCAGCCCAGATCTAGACAGGCACCTACACTGGCAACACCTCTTGCCTCAGATGCAGTGTGTAGACAGCACTTACAGACAGCAACTTGTATCAGCGATCATGAAAGAACTCGTGTTCCACCTTCACACTCATTAACTTCAGTAAAAAGACTGCTACATCCTTGAGCACATCATTAACAGAGCACCAAAACTGCAGAGATCTTTATGCAGATTCTGATTTCTGACTAGAGAAACTTAGCTTGACCAATGCAGAAAGGAAAGTTATATCAAGAAATAAACATACAGTTACCTGTAAAAGAATTCCACCATACTGCTCTTTGGTTTTAACGCAAAGAATACATGGTGCATTAAATAGTGATGAAAGTCATTTTAAAAGTTGCTAGAAGTTAACAGAAGAGAGTAAGACCGTAGGAATTCTAGATTACAACTACATTGCTGTTTGAAAGCCATGATATTCCAATAATCATTTGTAATGATTACTTTAATCATTCAAACTACGTACCATCCACCTACCTCTCATAGATGGTTTTTAAAGTCAGCTGATCTGGAACACCTTCAGTCTCTTCAAGATGCAGTATGAGCCACGACGTTCTATACGGCCACTGCTCCGTGAGATTGATCCAACTAGCAAGCCTATCCCAATTGAAGGTGATTTGATTTGCTCTCAGTAAGCGACCTAATATAACAGAAAAAAAGAAACAGGTGTTTTTGTGTTGGTTTTTTTTTTTTTTTCCCCTTTTGAAAGATACCTTCCCCAACTTCTCCCCTCCCTCCAAAGTAATAGTTATGTATGTCCTTATGTCCCTTATCCTGATCTAAGTACTTTCTGGTATTATAACTGTCAACTTCAGCTCCAAGCTAAACATTCTCGTTCTGTTACAGGTGAACTTCAAGAAAATTAAATACAGAAGTTCACAAAACTCACGCTAATATGGTGAAAGATCTTTTGTGTACTGGCATACAAAATACAACCAAAAGAAATAACCAGAACTGCCATCTTTATCCATCAACGAAGTGAATTTCAAAGCTTTCAGTTAATAAGACAAGGTATGAATTACAAATAAAGCTCATTTTAAAAGACAGAAAAAGCATGAGTGAACCAAGTTAATAAGTTTTAGCCACTTTTTTTTCCCCCTACAGAGCTGCATTCATATTGGTGACATGACATTTAACTTACAGCTTGGAGGCTCTGCTCTTGGAGTTCTTCATGACATCGTTTATAATCACAAGTTATTGCACACTAAGTTTTCCTCCAGGGTATCTTCTGCTTGTTTTTACAGCATTTTATTACTACAAATAACTAAGTTTGTGATTTTGTTGTACTTCCACACTTGAACTAAAATTTGCCAGTGATAATGACAATGTGAGGAGACGGTATATTTATTTAGAATTTTAGGTCTGTTTTCACATATAAATCATCATTAGATGTAAAGACCAACAGGAAAAATAAAAGAGACTCTTCTGTTAATGGTATTAGCTTTAAATTAAAGGAGTAAGAAACAAGTTGTGGTTCATTTTACTTAATACAGAACCGCAACTATATTCCGAATCAATTAAGGGGAAATTTCTCTTTCTGGAGAAGAGCAGGCTCAGGGGAGACCTCATTGCACTCTACAGCTTCCCGAAGGGAGGATGTGATGAGGAGGGGTTTGGCCTCTTCTCCCAGGCAACAAACAGGACCCGAGGAAACGGCCACAAGTTGTACCAGAGGAGGGTTAGGTTGGACATAAGGAAAAACTTTTTCTCTCAGAGCGGTCAGGCACTGGAATGGCTGCCCAGGGAGGTGGTGGAGTCACCGTCCCTGGCAGTGTTCAAGAGGCATCTGGATGAGGAGCTACGAGATATGGCTTAGTGGCTTGTGGTAGCAATGGTAATGGGAGGACGGTTGGACAAGATGATCTTGTAGGTCCTTTCCAACCTTGTGATTCTATGATTCTATGAAATTAGGACAATGCAAACAATGTAAGCACTGGGAACACAACTTTAAAGACAGCCAGTAAGCCTGGCTTACACATGCAGGTTGAACAGAGCTGAACCTTACCTCAGAGAGATACAACCATGCATTTGTACCATACTTGCTACTGAGATGATCACCTCACCTCTATACCAGAGCCGAACCAGTTCCACCTACTTCAGCCATGCTAGAATACGTTCTGCCAAATGTAGTATTAAGTTGGGCAGTGGATGCAGCATAGATACAGCTGCAGCAGGCTTCTACAACCAAATGCATCAGTGGGAATCAGTTCAAGCTTCGACTGTATTACTACTCTGTGCACCTACTGGTAAAGGGAACACCCTAAGCAAGATACAAGTTAGCTGCAGCAGGTTTATTAGCTCCATCTATAGGCCATGCAAGAGCGACACGGTGATTTCTGACCTGCACCCAGCATAGGTAATATAGCTACATTCACTCAGCGCTATACTTCACACTGAATCTGTTGAATCCGTGCTTCATATGCATGCAGACAACTGCAATATTTCTGCTACTGTGAAAGTTTTATTCCTACAATTATCTCTTTCAAATGATTCAGTTCTCATTAGAAATCTCTGCAGGACTTTTTTTACTTAAGCATTAAATGTTATCCTAGAAAGACAGGTCATTGAACATAATATTTTACTGTTAGTATTACTGGTAGGGTAGGAGAGTATCAGTCTTCCTAGCACTCAAATTTCATTAGGCATGCTAAGTTCAGAAATTCTATTTTCATAAACTTAACTTAGAACTGATAATCTGAACAATACTGGGACTGTTAAAACACAAGAACAGTGCCCTCTTCCTTCAAAACACACTACTATTCACTTCGTTATCTATCTGTACGTGCTACCATTCATCATTTGGTGAGTCCTTTAACACATACTTCCCATAATAAATCTGCACGTCAAACAGTGTTGAAATATTTTTAATATTTAAGACAATACATCTGATAGATCCACAAATCCCTGAAGCTTTCCAATTAGCCCTATACAGGTAATACTATTTATTCCACTAGTTTCTGCAAATAAAGGTTATCCTCTACAGGGGTCCACTTCCTACTCAAACATTCAGAATACAAAGCCTGGAACAGGTAAAACAACAGAATCCTTTCAAAAAAAGCTGGTATTGGCCTTCATGTCACAGGAAAACAAGCGCAACACTTACCTGTCACTGAAACTATATTTAGTAATCTTCTCATAGTCTGAGGACTGATATCACTGAACCAATCCTCTGTGACCAAAAGCTTGGTCAAATCAAAGGACATCTGGCGAGTAATGGTGCGTTGCATCTGGCGTCTTCGGTAAGTATCCTGATAGCGACACACAAAACAAGAAGTACTGATCAGCAACAAAGTAATTTATGTATTTGAAACTGAATTAATTTTACTTCAATATGCAGTTAAAAACCTTGTAGATATATACAACCGTGAGGCTGAAATACCATAAAAATATTTAGCTGAATTTAACTCTGACTTAGCTACATAACATTTGACGTAAGACATAAATAGTATGCTGTATCGTTTCAGCATTCACAGAGAGCTTAAACATTCCACCAGTTCCTGAATTTAAAGCTTCGTGGAAAAGAACACTTCAGTGAACAAGCACAGCTTTTCTCCTTTGATAAAACATCAGTCTTGCTGATTTAGGAATATAATTCTCCTATACAGATCATACATCCTAACTTCCCAGGAATGGTTTGATAAGTCTTCAAAGTTGATGCCATTAAGTCCATGAAAGAAAATAAGAAAAAAACCCTATTACCAGCACTGGACCATTTAGTATAACATCTCTCACCCGCCTATTGAGAGCAGTTTTGCTGCCAAGCTTGGTCACCTCTCCAAGGCTGTTCTGAGAAACTCTTCTGTCAATCTCTTCATGCAATCCTATCAGGGAAAAAAAAAAAAGGCATTTTCTCCACTCAGATACATGTGACTGCATTATAAAATAACAAAATTGATTAATTAGCTTGTTCCAGGAAATAGATTTTACTGTTGTTTTTGTAACCTCAGTATTATTCTCCTGCATAACCTTACCTGCATTATCTGTGTAAGGAACATCCCCGTTGGTTGTCGAAGCCACCATCAGCTTTTTTGCATTACTAAGCCCTCGGCTATTCAGAAAAACAGGCAAATGGACTATATTTCGCATGTAATCGTGTCCATTTATGTTTGAATCACGTAGAACACTGTTGAGATTCTGGTTAATAGCCTTTATAATAATGTGTGGGTCACTTGCAAAAATAGCAATAAACGGGCCTTTTGAAAACAAGACTCGCACCTGTAAGAAAGGAGACAGTAAGCCCTGTTAGTTAAGTGTGAATCATCTGAACATCTGATTTAACATTTTATATTCACTCTGTCCTAGACAGAGCCTTGAGAGAACAAGGGACATACAAAGATGTCAGTTTCTTCAATATGACATGTCTAATGTGAGGTACTCATCCACAGTTAGAAATAAGCATACTTGACATATCAGCAGAAGTACTTAAAACAGAAGTCATTAGCAAGAAAATATTATGCAGCAAGGTCATAGTCCCTGAAATATTTACCATTTAAGTATCTATCGTCTGAAGTACTTCAAAAAGAACCAAAATCTCTTCAAACAATGTAAGTTTGTTTCAAAAAGATATTAGTTTTCTAATAATGAGCACCTGCCGATTTCAAAACATTTCACATTTACAAACGTGTACAGTCCCACTAAGATGTAGTTTTCAACTTCTGAAAGCTGCTCCTCTTAGTGTTACAGCTATGCTTGTGCACACAAATGTTTAAAAATGACTATAACACAACAGAGGCTCTGTATACGTGCTTTCATTCTACAGCAAATGCAATAACCAGATGTATCTGAATCATCTATGGAAGACAGAATCCAGAGCTCATCTCTATATAACAACCCAACTCACAGTATCAAGCATTTGTAAAACTTTGTCCTGCTCGCAAGCATCCAATCCATCAATAATTACAACAAGTCTTGTCTGATTCTGAGTGAAGCTGTCAATGGTTTTTGCCATTTTGGCCATCAGCTCCACTTCACATTTCAAAACCTAAAGGAAAAAAAAAAAAGGAAAAGCAGAGAAGGAAAAGAAGGAAAAGATATCGTTATAATACTTAAATCTCAAAAAAATGCACCTGATTTCTTTGACAGATTGTTACTTATCCCAAAAATACTTCAGTAAGTTGACAAAAATTAATGCTTCTAAAAACTGAAATCCCTCCCAGAAGTGCAAGAGTCCTAAAAATATCTCTTCCAAAATTCTCATTCTTCTAGTCACACTGAAGCATACAGCAGCACAGCATATTCTGCTTTAAAGTAACAAACTGCTCTTAGGCTTGGTTGTTTACCTCTAGAATGTTTAAGAAGTTATTATTTCTAGACTCACCATCTAAAGTAAGCTCTTACTGTGATGGCGGGGTTGGGTTCACTTCTTTCAATGGCTAATTCACACAAACACTTACCTTCATGAATCCCTCGCTTTTCAGCTTGTGAAGCTTGGAGGCAGCATGGTGAAGACGTTTTCTTTGAGAATTCAAAACTGAATCCATCACTTGCCACCACGTGCGACAATTCAAGATAAAGGCCAAACCAACAACACACGTAACTGATATAAGAATAGCATTCACTGTCATGTTTGTTGGCTCTACATTAAAAATCGCCAGCAGGGCAACCGCAGAAACAACGCAAGACAATATGAACAGGAAAATCACAAAGGATGGGAGACAGCATGTTTTCTTCCATTTCTTTTTACCTAGAAAACAAGTATTTGCTGTTACAACGAACATATGATGTCATAACAGGTAACATTTCCATTGGAGAAATGACTCAAAAATGCAATTGAGGTTGCAGCCCTAGGTTTACCCCTTACTGCATGCTAACACATACACGGAGTACGTAAAGAGCAGACGGATCACAAGAGCCTCAGAGAAGAATACAAACAACCTGACTTACGCTGGGTTGATAAGGAAGAGACAACAGAATATTGCAGTTGTCAGATTAGCAGACCTAACAATTTAACCAAAGTAGCAGCTTCTGCCTTTGGGAACTGTACAAGGAGAGCAATTCAACACTTGTCCATGCCAAAGAACAGAATACAGTAATAGTCTAACAGAAAATGATGGAAGCAAAAAAATCAATATTGGAACTTCAATGAAAAAAAGCTATTCTGAAAGAATTTCAGACCACGTATGATTTTCTAGACCAGGGTTTAAGCTGGAAAGGTCTTCCACATTACTGACAAAAGATGACAGACAGGATTGTGATGCAGTACAAAGCAACAAATGCACAATGACAGGACTGAAGGGCAAGAAGCAAAGAATAACGGCTCAGATAAAGATGTCTAGAAATGAATATAAGTAGGGATGTAAGCCTCCTCTGAATAGAAAAAGACAGAAACGGATTACAGGGAAACTTACAAATCAACAAAGAAATGGCAACTGAATATGTCTGTTATGTCTCTACACTCACAGACATTAAGGATAAGGAAAAGAAAAATAAAACCATATGGAAAACCTGTGAACATCTAAAGACAAGGAGAGGTTGTTGTAAGATCATCAAATACAGAATTAGAAAGAGCTCAAGAAGGCAGCAAGCCAAGGAACACAAGACAAAGGTAAGACAGGTGAAGGGGAATGGGCAATTACTACAGCTTATCACAAGAACCAGCACTAAATCAAACCTTGCTTTCAGAGAAATTACAGCACCATAAAAGCTGAAGTTAAGGAGAACTTCAATGAAGGAGACAAACTAGAAAATGTCTAACACAGAAATAAGGGAGAAAAAAATCCATGCAATAGTTTGATAAAGAACATACAGTGAATTTAAGAAAGAATAATGAAGAGCAAGTTGTGTTTGGCACACAGGATGCGCTCTCCACCCTGAAGAATGTAGGAGAGAAACAATATTTCATTTTGGGACAAAAGATGGCATCTCACAGATTCCTCAATGTGTGATCAATTCAAGTCTAAATGAGGAGTAACTGAAACTGAACTCAGAGCAGAAATAAGTTTTCTATGAACTGAAAATTCCCCTTTACCTCACAACATCACACACTGTTCTGCATATTTTTTTCAGCAATCTGCGGATGGGACAGAAAAAGTTTCTTCCACTTGGATCAAGTAAGAATACTTCGCTTCATCTTACCGCATTTGTTAATAAAATCAAGATAAAGAAAATAGAGCATTTTTCTCTCCAAGGCAATGAAGAGAATTTCCCCTTCTGCACGATTACAGCAGTTTCTAAAAAGAGCTACTAACGTGAGGAACAGAACCCCTAATAACAGTGCACTGAAATGGTATAATCAGAAATGCCACTCAGGTAATAAAAACCTTGTGTATCTTCTGTCTTGAAAACTCGAAATAGCCTTGTTGCTAAGAAACCAAATTCTCTTTCACATGCATCAGAGAGGGTAGCAATCATCTCAGCCAATGAAGTTTCTCCACCTACACTGGACAGTCTGTTGTAGTCCGTGAACAAAAATCTGAAAGAGAAGAAAAACCATACGTGTTATATACTTTGGAAAGGTTGAAAGTTTTAGACCACCAAGGCAAAAATCCTCCTGCATATTGGTAGCTGGAAGATTTCTTTTATTTGGTTTTTCCTCCTAAGTGGGAAAACATCTAAAATACTTCTTTTTTTTTTTAAACTCTAACATAAAATTACATTCTTATTTATCCCATTATCAACTTCTTTTTTGGCCCACTTCCTACTCTAAAACTTATTAAAAAAGATTAAAATGGAGATACCATTATTGCTATCTCAGACAGCAGTAAAAACAAACATCTTTACGACCCCAAAGCACAATGTCAACAAGTATTTTTAAAGTCACATTCTGACGTATTATCAAATATTTATGGCAGATCAAAAAACATATAGAAGAACATCACATAAAAGCACCGCTGGGCTAAAATAACAGCTTCTAAATGACAGCAGTGTACAAAACCACAAAACACAGTCTAGTTTTTTCTTGCTTACAATCAGCTAGAAGCTTTGAGCAGCTTGATGCTCTACTTGCAAGGAAAAGAAAAAAGCATAATTCTCCAGTACAGCCCACTACTAACTTCTTACCTTCTCTGTCACAAATTAATTAAAAACAAAACAAACAAGAAAACAGCCAGACACCACCACCAAAAAGCAGTACCTTTCACTGACTTTGGCACAGAGTAGCGACAGTACTTTGACAGAGTGGTTTCTTGATCTTTACACACTTAAGAATTTACTTGCATCGGCCTCTATGGCTCCTGTTCTCCAACCAGTAATCGTAACAGTTTTTCATAGATATAAACAATATACTTACACATTAATACACACAGTCTGGAAAGCGTCAGAGCAAACCTGAATTATTCATTCAAGACTAAGTAAGTGAAATAACCAACCTCACAGGTAAAGCTTTAGTGGTTTGCTCTGGTAACTCTGGTGGGTTCACAAACATGAGTTTGAGAAGCAACTCTAAGTATCCAATGTGCCTTGCCAGTCTTGTACTTAGTACCCAGGCCCAGTTCCAGCTCTCGCCTTCTCTTCGACCACCAAAATAAATTACAGCTAGAAGAAGGAAAAAGAAGTCCATGTTTTAGTCAAAATTCACAACTGAAAGGAATCGTGAAGTTCATATACAGAGTGAAGTTTAATGAATTTCAACAATTATGGCCAGAAATGAGAAAGGTAATAGCAACATAGTGAAGCTAATACGCATTGTTTTTGTCTGTTCTCAAGAACATCTTCTCACAAAGTACATGCAAAACACAATAGAAGAGCCAAAGGATGCCTTACTTTCTACAAAATCAGGCTTTTTTCTAAAACACAAAGTTTGTCTACAAAACAAAAACTAATCCCAAAAATAGATATTTAGCAAAAGCCATCAGAAATTTCATATAAAGCAGACTTACTAAAGAAAATGTAGAGCACTGCTAATAAGCTGAGTGACACTGCTATTCCAAGCTTTGCATCCACTGTGAAAGCAAGCAATAAACCCAAACCTCCACAGAGCAAAAGTGTGAGGAACACAATCAGCCAGGAGAACTGAAACAGAGGTTCAATCTGCTGTCCTGCAAAAGTCTTCATTTCATCTGAAAAACAAAGACCAGTAAACATGTTAAACCATTCTAGACCAAAAAGCACAGGAATTATTATTAAGATCCTCATTTATTGAAGATATTTTTTCCTACACTAACTCCCTAATATTGACCAAAACCAACAGAAACTGTAACTCGTGCATTTCTCTTCAAAGAGGAGTGCAAGAAGTTTTCATCCACGCAATGAAAAGATGAATAACAAGCAGGAAAGAAATGCTGAAAAGTGTTCTAAATACACAGGAGTTAATGAACAAGGAACATCACACTCAAAAATGAAAAATGCACACTGCTTTTTATTTATGGTGTGGCACACAGATCAGATACAGCACAAGATGAACCAACAGCTCCGCAAAAACTATTAACGCCTATGTGATGACTTCCATAGGTGTATTTGAACCCACAGGAAAAGGCTACATCAAATTTTACCTTCTAGTTTCTTGAGCAAGAAAGATTTTCCACTTCCCCACTGAGCATATAAGCCCACACAAATAGGTGGCTGCATGGTTGGTTCACTCAGAATATCTGCCAAAGCACTGCTGTACAGATCATAACCCAGCATGTCACCATCAGATTCCGTGGGAGACAAGTGTCCTGTAAAATAAATACTGTGTTACAGAGCTTTGTTTTAAGAAATCCTATCAGTACGACAATTTTGATACACAAAATTCTGACAGGTTTACCTATATTTGTATGCATAACCCTTTCATATAATATTAGTGTTATTAACACAGCAGTATTACCGTCACATTCTTGTTCGAAGGAACGTTGATCATCTATATAAACGTTATACAATTATCAAAACCATTAGAGCTTACTACAAATTCTCCAACAAAATCACAGCAAATGAAAAGAAAATTCTTACAAAACCAAGATTTAAGTAAAAATGATCAAAAGAAATGATGTAGCACCCGATGTCACAGTGCAAAGGTTAAAAATAAAAGGCGTGTTTGACCGCTGTCAGGCCAATGCTTGTACATACTAGCTCCAAATATCTGTGTTAAAATACTCTTCTGGTGGCTGCAGTCAATGTTGTAAGGTGTTTCTCCTGCTTTGTTGGGTCTGTAGAGCAATCTACCATCTTTTGGATTTCTCAAGAGCAGTTCAGCAAGTTTCCGGCTTCTTCCACGAATAGCAATATGAAGGGGGGTGTCTCCTTTCTGCAATTCAGTAAAATAAACCAGTAATATCTAACATGAATTCGTAAGATGAAAAGGCAACGTCATAGAATCAGAGAATCATTTAGGTTGGAAAAGATCTTCAGGATTATTACGTTCGACCACCAACCTGACCTACTAAGTCCCATCACACAGAAAATACATTCCACATCCCTTCAAATGTATTATTTACCTGCAATACATCTTAAGGAACTCTTTACAGCATTAAGCCTTACAGCCAGCTTTCTTCCCCCCTTGAAAAAGTATTCTAAAAAAAAAAAAAAGTGAAAAGGCAAAGGCCTCATAATTAGGATAAGGCATTATCTTCTCTCAGCGTCCATGGCAACTGCAGTCTTTATTCAGGAAGAAGTGTCTGCTAGCGAATTCTATACAGGTCTCTGAATAAGAGACACTCCCCAGCAGAATTATTTCAGCGTCTCCACAGATCTCTCAAAAAAGCTTCAGAGTAAAAGTTACCTTATTACACCAAGTCAAAAATATCACTTCTGTGCCCGAGGTATAAGGTAGTTCTAAGAGATGTCAACAGTATCAAATAAATACTCCTGTACTTAAAAGGTTTACCAAGGTAGGTAATACACATGAGGTCAGTAACAACTTATTATTTGTCTTTGGCTTTGCTTAGTTTAATGGCTAATAATCAAAATTAAAAATGACTGACAATTAACATAACCACATCTACACTCTTGTTTGAGCTTATTAAGAATCAGTATTTCTTATCTGTGAAATTCTCATTCCTGACACAGAAATGTCCCCGCCCACATGACTGAAATAAAACCCCTTTCTGTTCTAGCCTTGGCAGTTCACTATAAAGTTTGGTTGCAAAACTGAAATGATTAAACATACTGAAGCAAATGAACAAATAAATATTCTTTACCTTGTCTACAGCAGAGACCTTAGCTCCCTTGTCCAGAAGAAGCTCTACTATTTCAATGTTTCTCATCTTGGTTGCCTTGATAAGTGGTGTTTCTCCATCCTGAAAGTAAAAGCAAAGCCTAATTTAAAAAACAAACACACACTAAACCTTCCTTGTATGCTCAAGAACAAACAAAAAGGAGTAACAGTGTAACAAATTAAATCCTACACTGTTGTGATCATTTTCTAAATAAATGTTATTTTGCAGGTGACGACCCTTCAGCATGCCTTGTGCTCAAAAAAGAATCACAGACACTATTCTAGACTGATTGAACAGCAGCAAAAAACAAGTGCAGAATGCGTTTCTGTTAAGTGTCAAATAGAGAAAGAGTGGATAAAGATACAACGAAAGATATTGGAGAGGAGAGGCAAATCACTGCTGTACAGAACATTTCCCTATTTTTTTTTTTCTAATTTTTGTTCATTCAATGAATGATGAACTTAGCCAAGCTTAATCGTATCAGAAGGCTCTTCCCAGGCTTCCCAGTACCAGCTTACTGCTGGCAGTGTCAGCGGTGCTGAGGTAAAGTACGGGCAGATACTCCTACTGAGTTCCAGTAGCAAGCGATCAAAGTGGACATTAACATTACTGAAAAGAAATTCTGTATTTCAGAAAGAAGGAAAAAATGAGTTATTCATTTTAAAGAGCACACAAGATACTCCACAAACACTGAACTTGGTATTATGATCTTAACATCATGCAGGAATTGAGAGAAGACGTTAAACAAAGCAAACCATGCTCTCAAAACTCTCATACTTACCTTCGTATACGTTTCAGTATCAGGGTTGCACTGCAAGATGTCCCTCACCATTGTAGCATTTCCTTTCTCAACTGCCCAATATAAAGCAGTTTTATTATCCTAAAAAAAATGTAGCACTTCAATACAATAGGATTAATTTCAAAACCAATATATAAAATGCTATCACTGAAAACAGCACACAAATCAGCAAATTTTAGTACAGTTCAGGGCAAATGGAAATGCTACCAACTCTAATTGTACACCAGTGGAACCTGGTGGGGAAATCTGGCTAAAGAATACAAATCTAATTTAAAAACCAGAAGAAAATATCTTGAGAGCTCTAAATCTGAGAGAGCCAATCTGCCTTGAAACAGCTTCCAAAACACCTATATCCAAAAACTATACATGGGTTTTCAATGGCAACTCAAATACATAGATTTTCTAACAGAATAAAAACTTTTTTCTTCCTCTGTTCTGTAGTATTTATGTTTCTCAGGTTTTTTTTTTGCTTGGGGGGGGTTTAAAAGACTTCTATTAGAAGACAGAGGTAGTAATCACTTTGAAGCCTTTAAAAAAGAAAAGTTCAGGAATTTCTGTTTCCTTCTTTATAGCATAGCCCAGTAAAACCCTTGTACTGGAGGACTGGTTGGCTGTTTCTTTAGAAACAACAGAACAACATTCACACTGGAAATCCATAGGTGTAAACAGACGTGTGAAAGCCAACACAAAGGACCAGAACGCACATCAGCCATGCAACACATCCCTGAAGTAGGAGGAAAGGCTGACAGCTGCAAGTCTCCTTGCATTATCTTTTCTTTCCCCTCTCCCCAATAACACGTGCTAGCCCAGGAAATCTCTGACTGCGCCTTTATGTAGCCTGGTGAGTGCACTGCAACTTGTTTCTTTTTGATGCATATTCGTGTAGAGACATTTTCAAGACAGTACTCTAAACACAAACTTGCTTCTAAGCAGCCATTACAGCCTTCTCCATACTTTCATTTGCAGCTCTTCCTCTCAATTCTGGGCTTCACAGCAAACTGACTTTAAAGCCTTTCTCACCAGTTTAACAAGCCTGCTCACTGAGACTTCTTTCCTCTCAGGTCACCTCTTCCTAAGCCACAGGCTTCCAACAAGACACCACAGTGAGGAAGCTGATTCCATGCTAACATCAGCTGCAAAGCCAGACTCTGGTCTACTGGATGCTCACAGCTAAGCCTTTCATTTGAGCTCCTCTTCGTTTCCCAAGCACTTTGTTCACAAAACCCTACAGTCACTTTCTATCTGCTCAGGGTCTCCCCCGAGCTCCCAGTGTCTGTGGGGATGGAGCACAAAGAACACGTGTGCTGGGAGGCCAGGCAGGACTCAGCAATCCTTCCAGAACACCACAGAACAAAGCAAGCTGAACGTAAAATAAAAGTAAGAGCTGAGCTCAGCTAAGAGAGCTTTTGGAAGAGTACAAACAGAACCCTATGCAAAGGACAGAAATGGAAAGGAAGGGCGGGTAGAAAATATGGAATCCACTGACAATAACTGCTTGTTGCAGCAAGGAATTTTGTTAAAGAGGGAACCAATCAAATACAGAGACAAAAATGGCTTAACATTACTGACAATAGGGGTATCATACCAATGTAATATTAGTATAAAAAGTACCAAATATTAAAATATTAAATGTATTAAAATACTTCACATTATTTTAAATCCGTTTAAACCTTTACTTCACCAACAGTGCTGGTGGAATAAGTTCTGTTTACACCCTTTGCTTTTCAACCATTATACAGAGTAACTACAAAAATGCTGCTTAGCACATCATTACAGCTACACACACTCTCTGCCTTTAAAACTGCACTGCAAGATGACATTTCAAACATTTGATGGGAATCTGAGTTCCCCGTAGAGCAAAATTTGAAAAGCTTTTTAAAGCCCTGTTTTTAGATACACAGTATAATTGTCTGATATCCAGATTCTCATCCTATTTAAGAAGGATGTGAACATTTACACTGTTGTACTTACCTGACCTCTGATGTCTATATCAGCATATTTATGGAGCAGGGCCCTCACAATTTCAACATGACCTCCTCTAACAGCCCCAATCAGCACCGTGTCTCCGCTCTGGAAAAATTGTGAAAGAATACTGAAAGTGAATTAACTTCATTTAGCAAAAAGAAAGACAACATGGAAAAAAATCACAGCCTCCAAAGAGACACCATGCCCTCAATTAAAAGAAAGATGAAAAAACAAATAAACCTCAACAGCCAAAACAAAACTTTCAACCTCTGATTGAAAATAACAGATATACAAATATATATATAATCTTTATTTTGCAAAGAAATGAAGTATTACAGACTCGTGGGCAAAACAAACATCTGAGAAACACAGATCACCTTAAACAACTAAAAGCCCGAACTACTAATGGGGAAGAAAAAGATCAGCTGTTCTCTATGTTCATAAGACAACTAACACTCACCGTAATCACAGAGTCATAGAATGGTTTGGGCTGGAAGGGACCTTTAAGATCATGTAGCTCCAACCCCCTGCTACAGGCAGGGACACCTCCCACCAGTCCAGGTTGCTCACAGCCCCATCCAGCCTGGCCTTGAATGCCTCCAGGGAGGGGACATCCACAACCTCTATGGGCAACTTGTACCAGTGTCTCACCACCCTCTCAGTAAAGAATTCCCTCCTGATACCTAGTCTAAATCTCCCCTCTTCCAGTTTATAACTACTTCCGCTTGTCCTGTCACTACCTGCCCTTATAAGAAGTTCCTCCCCATAAGTAATAACCTCTTATAGTCAGTCTGGAGTGTTGGCTGCCTCCTTTAGATACTCAAAAATGACAAAAGGATCTTCAAGATTTCTCTGGTGTGTGTGCGTGTGTGTGTGTGTGCGCACAGATTTGACTGCTATCCAGTTTACACTCTGTCATTAGAGAGAAAAGAAGCCAAAGGCTGGTTTCATCTCAAATTAATGAAAGGAAAGTTATTTTGCTGTGGTAAATGGAGTTACAAAAATGTAAAACAGTTACAATTTTGCTTAAGACTTCTCATTTTAACACACTTAAGGATCCACCATCATTTCAGAAAGTAAAATCCTGAGATGACTTCTTTAATCATTATTTTATCATAGAACAAGAAAAATAAATGAAAATACAACTAAATCACAGATGTGGAAATCAATTATAAACCCGAGTAGCAACAAGCCCTCTGTCAACTGTAACCTTTATGCATCTGGCTGCCAAACAAGAGATTCTCCTTCTTCAAAATCTACTCTGCACTTTGAAACAAGAACTACTTCTTGTCTGACGTACTTTGGAACGCAGTCAGCTGCACTGAAAGTTGACATTTATTCCTCCCAAAAGCACAGAAGAGTACACAGCTGTAGAATTTTGTGAGAGAAAAGGCAGAAAGGGAGATTCTAAATACATTTTCTTAAATGTTTACAGTTTTGCCTTGGTATGTAGTCTGGATCAAAGTTTTTGTCCCAAGCAGCACTGCAGCTCAGCACAAAATCATCTACAATATGCACGAAGCTGAGACATGAAATATGGCAAAATGCATCCACAAATCCTTTTAAAATTACACAGCAAATACAAGGAGGTTTTTCTCACCTCTCTGCAATCCTCAAGGAATTCACTTTAGGACTGGAACACAATTTAGGATTGTAACACTTTAAAACCGTGTCACTACCCTGAAATAAAACACTGATCTTCACAGAGGCACCCAAGTTTAGGTATCTAAGCCCCTGTTACACCCTTGGCTGCAGTGCTGCCTCTGCCACTTCAGAAAATGAACTCAAGGCAGCACTGCCAACAGTCCAAAGCACATCTCTGTAAGCAACTGGCAAAAGGCCTGAGTGGCCAGAGAGTAATTCTCACTCTAGCTGCTCAGAGGTACACAGTGCCCCTTCACATTACATCTACATGTCTCAGTGGAAGTCTTCCTCTTGTATATGCAAGTTTCCTAATAAAATGTTTAAATGTTAAAGATGAGGGGAGGCACTGAAAGAAATATATTATTATTCCCAGTATCCATTGATTTACTATTTTAATAGCACTATCATGAATATTAATATACAACAAAAACACTCCAAAGCTGCACACTAGCACAAAGTTTTTTGAGTAGTTTCATTTTTAAAAGTGATTTTATTTCATAGAATCACAGAATCACTAAGGTTGGAAAAGACCCACAGGATCATCCAGTCCAACCATTCACCCATCACCAATAGTTCTCACTAAACCATGTCCCTCAACACAACATCCAAACGTTCCTTGAACACCTCCAGGGTCGGTGACTCCACCACCTCTCTGGGCAGCCCATTCCAGTGCCTGACCACCCTTTCAGAGTAGTAGTATCCTCTTTCTCATGGCAGCATTTGCCACTTCAAATAGCAGTAACACTGCAATACACGGAAATACCTCTAGGTGGCAGGAACATTAAAAAATGCACCCACAAATTTGCATGCCATACACTGGTATTTAAACGGTAAGGAAGTTTACTCACTCTGTCAGGAATATTCACATAAGTTCCAGCATCAAGAAGATCCTGCACAATTTCAGTATGCCCCTCCTTTGACGCAATCATCAAAGCTGTATTCCCATCTTTATCAGTTAAGTTCACATTTGGGTTCCTTTTCAGTATTTCTTTCACGGAGTCGGTGTAGCCACCCTTCACTGCTACAATAAGCGCAGTCATAGAATTCTGTAAACAAGCAAATAAAGCAGATTTTGTTTTACAGTCAATACAGAAACCATCACTATGTCAATTTAAACAACATAAGAATACCCAACGATACATCTTTTTTAGGCATCCAAACGTTTCTTTAGCTTTACATTCTGAAGTTCATATGCCATGCTTAAGCTTTGTACTAAAAAATAAAAAGCTAGAATGGGAAGAGGAAGAAGGAAAGAGACACCAACACTGCAACAAGAAAACATTTTAAATGCAAATGGAAAAGTTCAATTCAATTGAACTCCTGAATGCCATAGGCACTGTGCAATCATCTTCCTGCCATATGAGAACTTAATATTATCACAGAATCACCAAGGTTGAAAAAGACCTCCAAGATCATCCAGTCCAACCATCCACCCACCACCAATATTGCCCACTAAACCATGTCCCTCAGTACAACATCTAAAAGTTTCTTGAACACCTCCAGGGATGGTGACTCCACCACTCCCCTGAGTAGCCCATTCCAGTGCCTGACCACTCTTTCAGTGAAGAAATTTTTCCTAACGTCCAACCTGAATCTCCCATGGTGCATCCTGAGGCCGTTCCCTCTCGTCCTATTGCTCGTTACACAGTAGGAGAGGCCAACCTCCACCTCTTCACAACCTCCCTTCAGGTAGTTGTCAAGAGCTGTAAGGTCACCCCTGAACCTCCTCTTCTCCAGACTAAAGAATCCCAGTTCTCTCTGCCATTCCTCACAAGACTTGTGCTCCACACCCCTCACAGCTTGGTTGCCCTTCTCTGGACACACTCCAGGGCCTCAATGTCTTTCTTGTAGTGGGGGGCCCAAAACTGAACACAATTCTCAAGGTGTGGCCTCATCAGAGCTGAGTGCAGAGGGATGATGACATCCCTGCTGCTGCTGGCAACACTATTTCTGACACAAGCCAGGATGCCATTGGTCTTCTTGGCCATCTGGGCACACTGCTGGCTCATGTTCAGCCAAGTATCGACCAACAGCCCCAGGTCCATTTCTCCCTCAGTCTTCCAGCCACTCTGCTCTTAGCTTGTAGTGTTGCCTGGGGTTGCTGTGGCTGAAGTGCAGGACTCAGCACTTGGTACTGGTTGAAATCCATCCCATTTTATTTACTATCAGTGTGTCAACACTGCTCAGAAAGAGTTGGGTTTTTTATTTGTTTGTTTTTTATACGAACTTCAGAAATAATCATACAAATACCAAAAGCTGTCCTACATAATTTTCCAACCAGATTTACTTAGTTTGAATCAGTATTTTCAATTATTTGTTATTTAAGCTGCTAGACAACAAAATCTGCTTTAATTAGAAATAAAACAACACGCAGCTGAAACCTAAAAAAAACCAGCCAACCTTAACTTGTGAAAAGTTGTAACTGTCACTGTTATGTTCAAAAGGTGTGCTGAGTTAAATTCCCTTGTATTTGCAAACATCTGGATAGATGTTAATAGCACAGATGTATCTGCCTCCATCTCTCACTGGAAAACGAGCAGCTACTTACAGCTCCTTCTTGATCAACATCAGCTCCCATTTGCAGCAAGTATTTCACACAATCCAAATGGCCTTTCCTAGCTGCCCAAACCAGTGGGGTGGTTCCATACTGCAAAAGTATTGCAAAACATTTTGTCATATTCAGTATCTTCTACATTTCAGTACTCGCCCTATACTTCAGTCATTTACTATTACAAAGATAAAAGTTCATTTTAAAAATTAATATACGAATCTGAAAAGCCACTAACTTTCTTTTTTAAAGACTGTAGCAATAAAAGCTATTAGTCTATGCAACCAATGGCTGAAAAAGAACAGAAATATGTTCCACTGAAACAAGTGTTCACAGCCATCTTCAGCATCCTATGGAAAACTTCTTATAAATTATATATTATATAATACATATTAATTATAAATTATAAAACACTTATAATGACTCACTCAAATACACTAATTCTAATCTCATGGGCAAAGTATAACTTCAAGCATTAAACTACCTGACACATTTTTATATAGATAGATATTTAAACTACTACAATTAAGATTTCACAAGCAAAGAACTCAATTCATTCTTACAAGAAATGTACCCATCATTAAAGAAATGAAACATTACAAAAGCAGAACTTACTTTGTCAGAGCAGTTCACTTTAGCTCCATGCTGCAGTAAGAGATGTACTATATCTGAGTGGCCGCGTCCTGCTGCCCAAATAATAGGATAAACACTGTATTGCTTGGAAGAAAAAGAACATAGGATGAACCACGGGAAATAATACTGCCCTTAATTTTTCAAACACAGCATTGATCACAGCATTCCAGGAAGTGATGAACACGCAGGAGAAAGAATATACAGAATTAAATCTAATAACATATAATGTCTCCCAGCACATCGTCTAGACCTAGGCTGCCATTTTGAAACAGTTTTGTAACTCCATAAACAAGGCTTAAAAATTCACATTCACATTTGTAACGTAAGAGAAAAATAGAAACAGTTATGCGTTATCCCCAAATAATCAAGGCTGCAGATCAATTGTGCCATGCAGAAGCTCGATACTCAAAGAATGGAGCACAGAAAGGGAAGTGGCGACTGGTTTTCCCTTTAGTGGTCACTACTGCATCAGCCGCCAACTTGCTTATGCTGTCACCTCTGTTCACACAGATGTCAAGATATCACCTGTCAAAATGCATTTTTTTTTAATAAAAATGCTTACAAGTAGAAATAAACCTCAGAATCCTAACCACATCGTTCTGTCTCACAATTATGGCACAGAACTCTATAATGTAGTTCACTTGGTACTTACTGCACAATTAAAACAAACTACTGTTTTTAACCTGCCCAGATTACTTACTCCATTAACTTATACAGATGCAGAAAAATGACAACTGTTATGCAAGCAGGATTACATACATTACTGATTTCTTCATTATCTCCTCTGATTTGAATCTTACTAAGAGGTACTCATTTAATTACTTCAATTAAAAAACAGTGGCTGTCATACAAAATCAAAACAATTACTTCCATTAATAAAGTACAATGATTAATGTTATATTGTCAAAGATGCTAATCAAGGTAAGATTAGGCTAGGATTCCAGATTTTAAACATCTCGCTGGGGAACAGAAAATCGATGGTTCTTAAGGCAAACACTTACCATGCCAGTGATGTTTGGGTTTGCCCCTTTCTCAAGCAGCAGCTTAGCTACTTCAGTACGGCCTTTATACGAAGCCCACATCAGAGCAGTCCATCCTCCCTGGCAAGCACAATTCAAACAGACACCATCACTGAAAAATACTCTTTAGAAACCTAACTGTAGACTGTTACTTAATTTGTCATTCTTCAAGTCCAAAATAACAAGGACTGACTACACAATCTTATAATCCTATTTACGTAACAAATGCATGTGTGCAAATACTCATTTCCTGCTGTATGCAAAGCCTGGCAGAATACTGCAACCTAAACATTACTGATGTTCTGTACACACACAGTTCAGGCTTCAAGTGCATACAAACCAAAGGCTAGACAGATCAAAAAGAAAGTATTCCCTTAGAACAAAAGGCTACAATTCAAATCAGTTAACTCGAAGGGCTTATTCTTGATTTGTCTAACAGACACCTACATGTCCTTCCCTAAGTAACCACGTAATGACTCCTTCCTGACAGATGTCATACGTTCCTATAAGGGAGCAATTGAGAGCAGTTAGCTTCAAACCTTACAGATGTGGTCATTTCAGCTTGTAAGCATAGAAACAAAGAGGTTTCATCATCTAAGGCACGCGTTAGGTCAGGTAACCAAAGCTAACTTTAAAACAACTGTGTGCCTCTGTTAATTATAAGCACAATTTTTATTACTCTCTAATACATATTTCCAGAGGTCAAGGTCCCTCTCAGACTGACACGGGCCTAGAAACAGTGCTTGCCAAGCAGATGTGACCACCATTACAGTAGTAGGAAAAAGGACGACATGGCAGCACGCCTCCATCTTCAGAGTGAAGCTGCAATTAAGGGAAGCACTTGAAGTCTCTCAGTGGTTTCCTAACTTAAGCAGAACAAAATTAGTTCTGAGAGGTATCCAGCTTTCTCTTCTGTCAACAGAGAAGTTTGTAGCTCCACAAACTAGCAACCAAGCAATCTAACCTTCTTCATTAAACATGCAAGCAATTTCCCCAGTTCTTTCGGTGGGCTGGACTGTAACATTCACTTTTCCACATAAAAAATTCAGCAAGATAAATGAAATCAAGTGCCAGTATACTGAGGACAAGGACTGCTGGACGGGTAATCACAGCTGCACAGATTAAAAGCACACACAAAGAGGCAGCTTCTGAAAAGGAGTAACATTTTACAGAAATACTAACCAAGGAACAGAACACAAGAAAACCACTGTGATATTGTGATAACAGCACTTAAATATTTCCCACTGTAACAGCACTGACACGGTACATAACAGGAGAATAAAAGATCAGTGTGTTTTTAATAAACTGAACATTTCTAACTCACTAAACTGTTCCTGGCACTAAAATGCAGAGTATTTCAGTGTTACACCAGGACAACACATACCAAATCCCTGTGCTCCAAATTGACACCACAATTGAGAAGTTCTGCCACGATAGCTTCATGTCCTTCTTTAGCTGCTGAAATAAGAGCTGTCCAGTTATCCTAACAGAGGAAAAATAATAAGAGATATTCAGTATTACAATACTGTCATAATACTACAATATTATAACAATTACTACACTGTTTTTCAAGGGTAAATTTGCATGACAGGAAATGCACTTCTTAAAAGTTATCTTTTAAAATAACACATAAAAAGCTGTCAACACCCTGACTGTCATACAACTGGAAATACAGACTGCAAATCACCTCTTCCCCCCTCCAGTATCTATCAGCCTCCACTCCTCAGTTCACTACAGATTAATTTCTTAACACTTTTACAGGGGCAGCAAAACCTAAGGATAAGAGAATAATGTAAAGCCATTCTGAACTGCTGGCTAGGAACAGACAGTGACCAAGAGCACAGAAAATGGCGGTGGGCTGTTTTCACATACAATGAATGCCAGCACCCAAGGAGCTAATATATAGGGGAGTCTGGACCAGTGCCCTGCCTCTTCTATCTGTGATCCGACTTCAGGGGGATCAGACTTCCTTCAGCCGCTACTTCAGGTGGCTGTGGGTCCTCTTTTCTACTTGCCTCTGTTCTGGCTTTCACGTGAAACAATCCTTTAACCTAAATTTTCCCTCAGTAGTTACTGAGAATCACAAAAATCAAACAAAAACAAGCCTGACAGACCACATCACTAAAGCCACAAGAAAAATCACTTGGATATCAACTCTTTGTTGATGCAGTATTTCTCTATTTCACCTATCCTCTTATTTCAATGACAGCCAACACAATCATTGTAATTCCTTTTTACAGTACTAATTGCCTACAAAAAAATTCAGCATAGACTATCAGACATTTAAAACATCTTGGAAATCAAGGAACTTAATTTGAGAAATACTGAGCTGGATAAAATTTTGCTTACATATCATTCTCCATCATCTCTTTTCTTCCCATCCACTCAGCATTCATCAGGACACCTTTCCTTTGCCTGACTTGAAATTTCTTCTCTCTCTGTGGTCAGCTACTGCAACATACAGCGCTAATACTTACTGCATCCTCCAAGTTGCAATTAGCTCCCTTCTTGAGAAGCTCCTGGACAATTTCTAGATTGCCTTGCTCAGCAGCCAACATGAGTGGAGTCTGGCCATTCTGAAATTAAAACAACATGCAAAGAGCGATGCATTGAGAAGTGACACAAATAATGCATACATACTACAAAATAAAAGGCCCAAAACTACAGAAGATCATAAAGTTCAGATCCCAGTTCTTAACTGTCAATGAGAAGCAGTGGAAAGGCCTACTTCTCCAAAGCACACCCTCAGGAAGTCACTGCCGCCAGGGAGGTCCTGGCACTGACAAGCCTTGGCTTGCCAGCAGTCTTCACAGACATGCCCCCCTGGGGCTGGCAGGCATTCTGTTCTGCTGTTCTGTTTGTACCCAACTCCCAGGAGAGGGAAGAAAAGGTCTTGCCAAGTCCAAAACTAGAAACAGGACTGCACACAATGCTGCTGAATTCCAATGAAGAGCTAATATTTAAACACAACTCCTACTATTGATGCATATAAACAGTGTGTGGTTTCCCCAACGCACACCCTCCTCATGGGTTTGAAACTGATGCAAACCATACCTGTGTCCAGAAATGACCTTCTCCAATGCAAAGAGATCAGAAGAAACATTTTTAAGCAATGAGTGGTTAAGCACTAGAACACTGTTGTGAGGGGCTGCAGGACTCCCATCCTCAGCACTTCCAGATTTCTCTCCGCTAAGTCCCCGAGCACCCTGATCTAACCATGAAGTGAGCTCAACTATGAGGTACACATAACTGCCTCTGTGAACTAAAAAACAATTCCCAGCTGCAGATATCATCTCCATCCACAAAGTAAGGACGGATCCACATTTTCAGCTCAGAACACTGAGAAAACAATTACAAGGATGCTGAGGAGCTCGCAGACACTGAACGCTGTGCGCTCAGTCCATGCAAAGGTAAGCAAACAGCTGAAAATAAAGCTGACATTTTTATATTTACTCGTGTGGTCTCACTGATTATACCCATTCCTTAATAAAAAAAGCTGCAGTACGAAACAACCGTTGCAAAAATCACCTTACCTCATTTCTCTCATCTACATCCCTGCACTTCTCCAGCAGTGCTTTCAGAGCAGGAACGTTTCCTTCTTCTGCATAGGCCAGCAGACTCTGACCCGTCAGACCTGCCATCTTCACACAGTATTTAGAAGGCTCCTGTGACAAAGCTTATCTGTATTAAAAAAACAGTAATAAAAAAAAGCATGAGTCAAGGCTGGGAGTTAATTCTAACATTAGAAAACACAAATTGTACACGTCAACACATCAGCAGTTGTGTACAAAGCTCCATTATTCTCCTAAATAAAATACTTCAGAGATTAAACATGCTGCATGACAGTGAAAAGGCAACTGCATAATTTCTCTAGGTTTTAGCAACAAGTTCTTCTATTTTTTAGGTACTGGCCAAATGGGAACTATGAGAGACTGCTGTGCATTGCACTCATGCACATAAATGTTTCTGCATAAGTAACATTGTGGGAATACCTGTACAGGCTGCAGATACATGCAACACAGACACCAGCTGTGTACAGCGGAAACCTTATGTGGATAAGCAGAACAACGAGACCATTCAACACTAAATAGAAAATAGTGATAATAATCTGAATTACAGCCACACAGGACTTTGCAGAGCACCATTTATCAAGCGAGTTGTCAGCAGCTGGATCCAGACATGCCTGCATGTGACTGCACGTTGTCAACTTCCTGCTCAAACGTGACACAGCTTCTGTTGGCTGACGACACGCTAACACATGAGATGGGAGAGCGCTCTTGGTTAAGACAACACTAAGGAACGGAAGACTTGCTACAAAGCTACATAAACTGTAGGTAAAGCAGAACAAAGGGAGAAGAAAGGAGAAGCAGGAATGTAAATCACACCCTTAAACCCAGGCTTCAATTTCAGGAACAAAGTCCAAAGCAGATTTAGGCACCTGAACTCTCTATGCTCCAGACTTCCACGTGCCAAGCAAAATACATGAACCAAACGGCGTGACTCAGACACTGTTTAAGACCCAAACCTCAAATCTGTTCCAAAGAAGCCCAGACTTGGCACACAACGCCCAGTTTCCGTAGGCCCTGCACAAACACACGGCCCCTCCCACATGAAAAGTCAGAAACCAAAAGGTATGGTGTGTTCAGCACACAGCTCAGGTACCATGGAGCAGAGGGGGGTGAGCAGCAGCACAGCAGTGGGAGCATGCGATTGGTTTGGTTGTTCCTACTGTTTGGTTGGGTTGCGTTGGCTTTTTTTGGTAGGAGGAAAAGCTAATTGAGAGACTGCAAACTTAACAAAGGAAAAAAAACCACCAAAGCACACCAAAAATGGAAGACTGAAAAGCAGCAGAGTGATTAGAGGGATTCAGTGCCCACACTCGAGTACTTACTGCCATTTTCGCTACAGAAATGCCCCAGAAGCGGCCTCCTGCCCAGCACCCAGCACAGCACGCCTCCCTCCCAACCCATCCGGACCTCCCACCCTGTGCCAACAGTGCAGAGTTTCTCAGGCAATCAAAATGCCACTCGATGTTCACTTTCAGGCTCCTCCATTCCTTCTATCCTTTGTACATATTCCGACAGAAGCCCACACAACCCAACTTGCCACTCGTTCTCACTCCACTACGCCTTCCACTACCCCTGAGCAGCACTCCAGCTCTCTCCTGCAGCCTTAGCTCTCACCCTACTCTCCACACACAGTAAGCTGAGGGACACGTTTAAAACCACACACAAAACACAATTACGATGTCTTACAGAGCAAATTATACAATGCATTTGCAATCAAAGTTCAGCCAGTAAATTCTCAGCTGATGTGAAAAGGAATAAAAGAACTCAGCAGTCCTTCCACCTCAAAGCACAGCTCTTTCCTTCATGTTCCTCACTGCTCTAATTCAGAAAGGCAAAGGCAGCCCTGCTGCCCTACAGATAAGTTCCTGCTCCAGCAGTCACTGCTGGAACTCTCGGTTATCACGGCTGCACAGCTGCTGCCTCACCTCTGGCGTGAGCCCTCAGGTGCAACTGAAACCTTTGGCTCACAGCACAACACACTAAAACACGCACCTAGAGCTGCTTTTGCAAACCCTAAGGTAATATTCCTTGTTTGTACATGATAAAAGTCACCGGGGTGAGCCATCTCTATGGGTGACAGTACCAGTCTTCACTACGCTTCACTGTCACAAAGCACACCTTCTTAGAATAGGTAATGGCCCACTTTATAAATGAAGAACAATGAAATTCAACATAAAAACCCTGGATTTCATACCCCTATGTGTTCACATGGCACTTCTCAGGCAAGGTTTCTGGAGCTCCTAAAGACCAAGGCCTCCGCAGGGCTCTAGGAAAGGACTCTAGAGAAGAGCAGCAATGTCCATTCTAAAAACATAACCTGATTTATTATTTTAACTTACTTAAAGTTTAAACATGCCTGAAATTAGGCTGAAGTTTGTGCGTGGTATTTTAACTTACAGTAGCAACTCAGCACAAGTGGAGCCCAGCAAGCAAGGCCCACCTTATTATACAATAAGATTAATGACTGTTACAGAAATTACGCACTGTACTGCAAGTCTGCACAGGTGCTCGGCATTAAGACGGGGTTTCTTTCAATGCTTTAGATTTCTCTTAAATTACCATAAATGCTTTGGATCGAAACTCTGTGGCCCTAGCTAGAAAAATAAGCTCATTCTGTGTTCAAGCACAACACCACTCCAACAGCAAGGCTCCTAAAGCACTGTGCTCATACATCAAGCAATGCACGTTGCCAGCACAAACGTCAACGGCACTTCCTTTACCAAAAGAGAGAATGAGAACTTAATCCCTGCCAAACCTCAAAGCATCCAATACATAGACAGGCATAAACATGCTCAATTTAAAGCATTTATTTTGCTTTCGGACACAGGGCAAATATTTTCACAATCCCAAGCTTCCATCATTTAAATCCAAGAACCTATTTGGAAGTTGTATACAGATTCACTCTGATTTCCCCCACTAATGCCACCCAGTTCTCAGCCAACAAACCTCCTTATTTCCAATACAATCTTCTGAGCTTGGAATGCTCACAACGCCCAGAGATGGCACAGCCCAGTGCTTTCGGACACAGAGAACAAACCAAGAGAGAACAAGATGTATTCGGAGCACAGAGGGTCAGGTGAAGGTAACATGTGCACAAGGGTTAAGCTGTTTGGGTTTGGATTAACCACCTCTCCCCCCCTGCGCTGAAGCTCACGTTATCACTGCTTTGGAAAGACTGCAAAAATTTGCTGATTTACAGAAACATTGTCACTCTCAACTGCATTATCAATCCTTCATGACACCTTATTACTTAACATATGTATTTAATAAACATCAGAACAGCTGACAAGCCAGACATCACATGACATGACACGATCAATATTTTTAAGTACTCCTTCTATAGGGACTACCAAGACTTTTTGAAAACAACAGCTGAAATGAGGTTCTAAAATACTAACTTCTGGCTGCTGGAGGAAAAAAGAAACCTGAAGAAAGCTTCTGTAAATAATCTGCATCCGCATCACTTCTCCAGCTCTGGAGAGCAGGAAACATGGGGAAGCTGCAAACATGCAAACCATCCCAACCAACCTCTGCCACCTCAGGCACTCCAGGTGGCTCCCAGTGCCAAATACCGTAGCGATGGGACTCGTTATTAAAGAGAATGCAGACTGGAGGTTAAATCCCAAACACTGGCAACGAGATTTACACCTCAGCAGAGAAACTGCTCTGCCTCTAAGGCAGAACGACACATTCAGTGCACAGTGAGGTGTTCCAGGAAAAAAAAAAAAATCAACTTCTCTGTAAAATGGAAAGCGCTCGGTCCTCCAAACCACCGCTTCAGGGTTGCGGTGCCCGACACGCTCGCCTCGGCAGGGCCAGGCCAGGAGCAGCGCGGCCGCTCAGTGAGGCGGCGGCAGCATAGACCCGCCCGCGCAGCGGAGCTGCCGCCTGTCAGCGGGTACGGCGGCACCTGCAGCAGGCGCGCCGTGTTTTGACCAGATTCCCGTTACTCAATCACAAAGTTACTTTAAATAGCCGTTGTTTCAGAACAAAGAATAAACATCCATTCCGTACGCAATACGAGGGTTTTCTCAAGCACCCAGACCCGACGACAAAGCCCTCCTTTCACGTTCCGTCTCCTCGCTCCCGGAAGGAGGCTGCCAGGTACCCCCGAGCCCCGCACGACGCCCGCTCCCTGCCCTGCAGCGCCCAGCCCCGCCGTGCCCCGCGCCTTTGTTCGGCGGCCAGAACCCTTCCGGCCTCTACCGCCCCCCCAGCGCTGCCCCGCTCCGTCCCCGCCCCGCTCACCCCGAAGCCGGCGGGGCGCAGCCGTGCGGGGGCTCCCCGACCCAGCGGGCTGTAACAGGGCAGCAGGACTCCGAGCGCCTCTCACCTCCCCCCGACCGCGGCGGCCATCTTGCCTCCCTCTGGCTGCCTCCCTCTGCCTGGCGGTCACGTGAGGGGAGACGGCGCCGCCCGCCGCCCTCAGACGGCCGTGCCCCTCTCTGCGCCCAGGGGCAGCGGGGGAGGCCGTGCCGTGCCGTGCCGTGCCGTGCCGTGCCCGGGGGACGGGGACGCACCGGTAGTGGGCGCCGCTCGCGCTGAACAGCCCCGCAGGGCTCGCGCGCTAATAAGCGGTTCTAAACGGATCGTCACGAGGCTCGGAAAAGCCTGCCCGGGAGCCCTGGCGGGCCTGAGTCACCGCACGGCGCCCTGCCGCGGGGAGTGGCCCGGGATGAGCACTGCACCTCCGCGCTCAGCCCCGGGGCCTTCCCTTAGCAGCCGCTGTACTCATCCCGCCGCTGGGCCTCGGGGATGCGGATTCCCGCGCTGCTTCCGGCGGGTCTCATCACCACGCTAATGACAGCACTTCAGTCCGTGCTTTCTGTGTACAACCTGTGTGGTGGCTGTAAAAAGTCATCCCCAGGACTATCTGAATCCATGATAACAGTGGTGTTTAGTTACAGAATTAATTTAGTTCTGCACTGACCACAGTAATAACAGCTCCCTCAACAGGCACAGACAAGCTTAAATTTGGGATGGCAAAAAAAACAGTAAGAATCACAGAGTGGTTGGGTTGGAAGGGACCTCACAACCCACCCACCCAACCCCTGCCATGGACTGGCTGCCCCCTACCAGCTCAGGCTGCGCAGGGCCCACCCACCCTGGCTTTGAGCAACTCCAGTGATGGGGCACCCACAGCCTCAGTGAGGTCTCCCCAGAGCCCTCTGCAGGCTGAATAAGCCCGGCTGCCTCAGCCTTTCTTCACAGCAGAGGTGCTTCAGCGGTGTCATCATTTTTGTGGCCCTCCTCTGGGCCTCTCCAAAAGCTCTGTGTCCTCCTTGTGCTGGGGTCCCCAGACCTGGATGCAGTCATATTTCTGAGGTTACCGGTTCCCAAGGGTGAAAGTGTCAACTTAAAATCTTCACCACACTGAGATCTTCCATCCCGCTGTAGAAACATAATTGTTAGCCTCCTGCAGAAACATGCACAGTGCCTCCCGTATGTCCCAAATACCTTTAACCATAAAGTGACTGCAAGTTCCTCCTCTGACCTTTTAAAGAAGTTCAATTGCATTAAGAACTTCTTCATACCCAGATAGAATGAGTACCTGACATACACAAAAATTGTTAATACAAGAAAAAATGAGCAAGCTCTGAGTATCAGAAGCTGTATCCGCCTAGATCTGCATCGAAAGATCTGTTCAGCTGAAAAACTGGGAGGAGTGAAAGGCCTAAAGCACATTCTTCTTTTTACAATAACTGTGCAGTGTGAAAAGATAAGAGGATGACCAAATCCCTGCAGTTACTGCTGAGCTAGAAAGCATTCACTACACTACTGAAATTCATACCTAAGGACCACCTCTCAAGGAAGAGTAGTCCTGATGTTTCAAGAAGCTGAGCATCATGAGATCTATGGATTTTCAAACATTTTCAAAATACTGTTTTTCAGAGTATATTAATCTCACTTTATATCATCATAATCTAAATCCTTATTCTTTTACCATAGTTTTTCCACACATAAGGTATTAGCTATATTCTCACCCCATGACTACAAACAGAAATAGCAGCTCCTGCGTGCGAGGGCCCTGTACGTGCTGGTGATGGGGAGGCAGGGAAGGCACCGCTGTCTGCACTTCACCTTCTCCCCCCTTCACTCGGCTCATCCAACTCCTGACACGCTCGTGCCTGCTGATCTCAGCTGAGGAACTGCAGAACTCTGTCTCATGCTCTTCCACTCACACCCTACCCTTATATTAGCAACATTTTCCCATCAGTGAATTCACACAGGCAATGAATATGGTCCTATTGAGGAGTTCAAGCTGCAATCTAGAAAAATCTTAATTTTACATGGAGTGCTCTGCTTCCCATTTGAATGTTTGTCTTTTAACGGTTGTTCCAAAACCTGTCATATTACTAACAGTAAGAGTGGCCTCTGGGGCCTGGGATTTTTGGCATTTGAACAACTCATTGAACAAACACCAAAACAAAACCCCAACAAAACCTATGGAGAAAGGGAGAGAAATGTGAGAACTCACAACAGATGACTTGAAGGATTCATAATCCCCTCTCTGACAGACTTCTGCATTCTGCAGTGACAGCATTCATACCATCAAAACCTACTTGAAAAAAAAAAGTAATTAAGTACCCTTGCACACCTAGAAGGTATTGGTTTAAATAGCTGACATTATCCCAAACCAGTACCTAACACCAGTTCAGTTAACAGCCCAGAAACGGGTCAGACTCAGTGAAATAATTTGTACAAGATCATAGATTTTGACTGTGCTTTAATCGTTAATAAGCTTATTATTGTACTAATTAGAATTACTATAATGCTAGAACTGTTTTGTTTCCTTCTTCTAACTTCTTCAACTTAAATTGATCAAAATTGCAGCCATTTGGCAAGTATATTTTTGTCTTCTGACCAAAGCATTATTATGGGAAAGGGCTGATAGGAGGTGGACTATGTGGGCAGAGATGTTACCCACTTAAAGCAGAGACTGGGGGCACAGAAAAAAGGTTTGCCATGAAGGCCATCATGTTTCAAACAAAGGGAAAGCTGCGATGGAATTATTCCCCAATGAATTAAGTTATTAATTATCAAGCAAATAATTCAGGGATCCCATCGGAAGCTTTCTGGGCAAACACTGCTTTAAGTATGAGTCATAAGAGCCTTTTGTGTATCTCACACTTGATTCATATTTAAATGTGTTTCTTATGGCAGCAGAAAAACAATAAAAATGCAGAGATGCCCTTTACTGCTATAGTTATTGAGTTTGGAAAGATAAAGAATAGCCCACATGGAGAAAATTATTTTGCTGCTAGACACAGCCATCCCAGGAAGAACTGCAAAGCCCACCGAGGGTACACGTCTCCACTTCTAATTTTACAGTTAGGGTAAAGATATCTTCCCCTAAAACTGCTTCTGCATTATGTACTAAAACGTCCTGCTTTGTTATCAGGAAGTTACTTGGGCCAATTTAAGGTTAATTGTTGGCAGAGGATAATATCTCTGTCTCCAGGAAGCTCTGAATCAGGACATTTTCTTCACTATCTTAAGGAATGGAGTCACAGTTTTCCATTGTAAGAATAACTGGGTGTACCAGTAAATCTCAGCATCCTGAAGCAGTACCAGAAAGTTGTATTTTATCTTCATCTGCTCAGATGTTTCTCACTAGATGCAGCGATAAACCTTTAGTTCATGGTGATGTTCTTCATACTCGTGACCCACTCCATTGTGAACGCATAGCTGAGAAGGCAATTTCCATGGCAGTATCTCGGTTCCGGTTGGAACGACAAGTCGCCGGAGCTTCTTCAGCTGTATCTGTAGTCCTGTGTTGAAGTGGCAAGTGCTTTTTATCTCCCACGATATAACTTCCTCAAGGGAAAGTCTGAACACGGCATTTACAAATATCATTAATACAGTAGGGTCTTTCCAGAGACCAGCACACGTGCTCTAAGTGCTGCTCTAAGGTGGGACCACCTGAAAAAACAGATCCTTGTAAAGACCTCTTCAGCAAATTACACTGGCATTAAAAAGTCTGTTCTGAAGCAGTAATACCTGATGAAGAGAGGGAATGACTCAGTATTAGACAGGAAGTCATGGGAACAGCACTTGTGTCATAGCGGCATACAATATACCTTCTTTTCCATAACAATCTATGGTAAAGAGACTTTAGGTCAAGGAATCTGTATGCTTTAAAATACCATCACCCACCAACAGCAACCACCATAGCGGAGCCCTCTTAGTGAAGTTTCAAACAGCAATAGCAGCACACACACATAGGACACATTTAATCCTTCCTTGGAGTCAGCAGTTAAATAAGCAACTTGTTCAAAACACTGGTTGTGAGTTGTTAGTTATGAAGCTCCCAGCTGGAACAAACTGCATTCGCTGCACAGTGTAGCAGGTAGCTTTGAGATGGAGTTTTCCATGTTGTGTAAGTACATTTCCCAATCAACACGCAGCCGGACTTGTATTTCTTTTTACCAGCTCTAATGGAAAACCAGTACATGTGTATATTTGTATGTAAGCCCCAGAGAGCAAATGGGATGAAAGCAATTTTTAAACAGAATACCCCAAGTAACAGTGCAAGTGCGTGTAATGTTTGGTTATCTGTAAAGGAGAAGCTGCTTTAAAAGACAGCATGATACCATTCCTAGCACTAACTAAAAACAGACAGACACCAAAGAACTTGGAAAAACAAGTTCATGTTTTTTTTAACTACAGTTTAATCAGATTTAAAGACACAAATTAGAAAAAAAACATTTATAGGCAAGTTAAAAACACCTTTAAAACATAACAGCATGCCGCCTCTGCAGCACGGCTGAGACAAATTAGAAATATGTAATTATTAAAATATCACAATCACAGTGTAACTAACAGTGGTATTTTAATTTTACCATACACCAACACTTAGTTTATGGATCTGTTGAAAAATAACACTTTTTAAAAAATATATATTTTGGAATAATAAAAATGAAATTCACTGACAATGCGTTATATTCTGAATCAGGAAAGGCAAATTTAGGGATACTGTAACTATCCACACTTTTAGGGGTGTTTTCTCATCTTCATACATGGGTATCTGGAGGCATAACTACTTCTGCATTGAGGTAAAACTACTCCCTTGAACGTGTGACCAAGGCAGGAAAGAATGCGGTTCTGTATTTCATATTCTTAAACTGAATAACTTATCACCACATCTTTGAACAAATGCTATATTCACTCGTCCCGCACCATTTTTCATTCCATACATTTTAAATGCTCTCTTCAAACTGATCTAGAACACATCTGAGGCCTGGGATGTCAGAATGACCACCCAGCTACTGCCGTGTCCCTTTTGACACCTGTCACAGTATGACACATCAGAAGATGCTGCAGAGGAACAGTCAAAAGGTACACAGTCAAAAGGACAAAAAAGGTACACAGAAAAAATGTAAAGGTAAACATACAAAAAAGGCAAGATACGTGTAGGCAAATCCTCCTTTTACTTACTGTCACAACATTTGGTTGCATCTTTAATGTGCAGTGTTGCACTATTCTGATTGCAGGTCTCCAGGGGCCACAGTTCACTGCTTTTTGTCTCAGATCACATCTCTGCAGTTTGGGAGGAAGGGAGGGAACTGCTGAGTCTGACTAAAGCCCAGACCACAGCTGGCTGCTGCTACTGTGTTGTGGGGACACTTAAATGTCAGTGCAGCATGGGCTGTTTGCCTTGGAACGAAAGGGACTGTTTGAGGCCTATTTAGCCAAAAGGTTCATTAGGAGTAAGGTGCCAGGCTCAGTCACTATTAGTAGAAAAAGGTCCTCCATAAGTGGCCCTGCAATTTCCAACTCTGATTTCAGTCCTTTATCTGCAGCCCAATTTTGTCTGCCTGGTCTACAGCAGAACACCCAAAGTGAAAGCAGCCCTTAACTTTCCACTTGAACCGCAAGCAGTGAATTCTTTTCTCACTTCTAGAAGTAGAAGCTCAGCACTGCGGGAGCAGACCAAGCAGGCGCCAGCAGGTGCGGCGTGCATCCAAGCCAGGCTCACGTAACTAGCAGCATGGCCTCTGCTACCTCTATTTATGCACACTCCTGGCAACTGCAGCTTGCCAGTTCATGAGGTTTATATGGGTATGCACAGGGATCCAGGCAATCTACAAACATCTAAAACCAAAAGCAGGCCTAAGTCATTGGACACATACATAGCTGACTCACAGAACAGGATGAAGTGGCAAAGCTTGCTTTCGAACTTTTGTATAGCTGCGAAGGGAGCAAAGTCCTGTTTTAGATATTATTTAATGGGGTTGAATATTGTTACAGTTGATAGCTAGATTTTATTAAAAGTATACAAAAAGCTAATCTCAAAACGTTTTTAAGAAATTAAAAAAATAATCATTTAATTTTAACCACGCCAAGCAACTGTTTCAACACATGCAGCTTTAACACAGCAGGGTAGCTTTGCAGATGCCAGGATCTGGTGGTGGTTGTGAAGCGTCTGGGTTAAGACTGCAACACCCATGGCAGTTCAGGCAGACCCAGCACAGAGCAGCCACAGCTGTGGCTGCCATAAGCTCCCCTGCCCAGTTCTGTTCCAATGGGACACGCTTAGCACTGCACAGCCCCCTGTGCTGGCATGTGTTCCATCCTGACCGTGAGCAGGATGGGGGCTGGCACTGCAAACGGGCTGCCCAGGGCCCACCCAACCCGGCCCTGAGAACCTCCAGGAATGGGGCACCCACAGCTCTCTGGGCAGCTGTGCCAGTGAAACTGACAAAGTGAAAGAACTAAGGGTAAAGGAAATGAAAGCCTAAAATTATTGTAACCCATGCTTTTCTCTATCTTCCAAGGCCAACTTAGAAAGCTGAACAAGTGAAAGTTTACACGTAAGCAACTGTAACACATCTGTATGCGAACATGAGTACCCATCTGACCTTGTATTTAAACAAATTGACAATAATTTGTTTCCTGAGAAAAATGCAGACTGCTAAAATTACTTTTGATGTGAATTTGACAGGAGGCCAAGTTCTCATCAGGCTGTTTGCAAAACCAGATCTCAGCCACATCAGAAGTTTTACCACTAACTAAATCAGCGCTGTTAAAAAGGAGCACAGCTACCAAGTGTGTGCCAGACAAACACAGTGCTTCCGTTTGTACTACTTATTCCTGTAGGGGGAAGGGAGGAAGTTAAAAAATGGTACCATTTTTTAGTATATAACATACTCTACTGGTAAAACTCATATCACAAGTCAGTGCAGAGCACGGCATACACTTAAGATCTCTTTGCAAAGGTGTCTTTGTTGCATTGTTATTAAGAGCACATTAAAATGCAGACCAATATTTTTACATGATAATATGCTTTTTACATGAAAGTACGTTTTCAAATGTCACTTGTTACGGAAATATTGTCTACATGTCACCTTAAGGAATAGCCACAGAAAAATAAGTTTCCTGAAGGGCATTTATGTGGCTGTATAGCTAACAAAGCCTTCCCTAATGGAACAGTAGTAGGCACCACTGAAACTATTCTTTAAATATATATAATACATCTCTTTCATTAATACAGAAGCATTAAAGGTTAAGAAAAGGTTATGCAAGCAAATAGTTACTATCGGGGTGACTACATTTAGTAAATAATATTAATTCATTAAGGGTCTGGATGAACTGTTCACAATAGGCAAATATCTGCAAAGCACCATGATATTATGAATGATATGTTATCTTTCCTTTTCAAAGAGTGCTGATCTGGAACACAGAAAAGACTTCTACCTTTTGGATATACATTAAGAGAAAGAATACTTAAAACCACGTTTCTTTCATGTCTGAAGTATTTCTAAGCAATTTGCTTTCTACTATTTTTCTCAGAAAGTCATAGGTAGTAAATCACCTCCACCTTTCCAAAGTCATTATTATGAAACTGTGCGTGTAAAACCTGAAAATTATCAAAATCTGGGCTGGCTGCTCGTATCTTTCTAAGTGAATGAATGGAAAGGATCCAGTGCAACATTCCCGTTTGCAATAGCAAGGCAAAAAACTAGCAAAGTGGAGGGAAAATAGCAAAAACTCGAGTGCTGCCACTTAAAAGCAAAAAAAAAACAACCAAAAAAAAAACCCACAACCCACCCTTTAGATAGCCCTGAAGAGGATTCATGTGCATGAAGAGCAGATTTTGGTTATGAGTACTTCTATATTCAACAATGATATTTAAAAACTAAACTCTAGGACACTACACATCAAAAGAAATTCTAGGGAGAACAAAATTGTCATCATTTTCTTATGCTGCTATTATTTAAGGAGTTCAAATCATGAAGAAATAACTAATTGTATTGCACACAGACCCCTGTCATGTCCAATTTGGAAACCCATCTTTGCTGTCTGTTGACCAGCTAAAGTATGAGTGTATTTTCTTAACTGTTTTAACTTATATAAAACTTCTGAACAAAACTATATCTGTGCATTTGCTCATGTTGAAGTACCAGACTTCACAGCCTAATTCAGCTTATTTTCTGGGAGTTGCTTACAACTGTTTTCATATTTCTTAATCAAGAGTTCAGAAGCTTTCATTGCACACATTGGCACTCATGCCGAAAGAAGGAAACAAGTACCAGAATATTAATGGAAAATGGCACATCAGAAGTACAGGCATCCAAACCCACTTCTTTGAGTAGGTACATAGCCTGCACCAACTAGAAGGGGAATTTAAGTTCAACAGCAGCAAATACTAAAAGAACCAACCCAAAATCTACTCACCTACCAGACTGCAGTTCCATTTGTTATTTAATGTAAATATCCTTCCAAGAACAGAAAGTGGACAATGTCTTTCCTGATTCTATCTCCAGTAAGGATAAATAAGCATAAAGAAATTAGTGTGCCCTTATTTACAAACAGTGGAAGAAAAAATGCTGTTTCAAAACCACATCTGATGGCAGCCCCATGCACAGGGAAGCCTACTTGAGTGACCAACATAAGGATTCAGAAATCTGATTTCTTTTTTAAAGATAATACAGCTGTCACTGAAACAATGAACATCCCTGCCTATCTAAGACTCATTTCACATTTGGTTCCACCTTTCCAAGTGTGTCGGTTAATTAGCGCTAACCTACAAGAAGTATGCTAAGTGCTAACAACAAAAAGTATGTTTTCCTCCTGAAGTTTCAAGCAAGGAGCCAAAGGCCAGACACAGAGAGGTCCACGCAGTGAGGTCACAGAGACTTGACTGAGGGTTTGGTTTTTGGAGAGTAAACCGGACAAGTATTGTGACTATTTGTGCACCGTAATGTCCCCAGAGCTGAGAATGACCACTGTAGTTTCCCTGGAATGCAATATTGACCCTGGAGTGGGAATACTGACCTCACTAGTGCCAGATGTTTGATCAAAAATATCAGGATCAAATAGTATGACGCTTTTGTTTTCACTCATTCACAGGTTACTCAACGAGCTGTGTTATTTTTCTCCAGTAGTACTTTGTTTTATCTTTAAAACCGATACAACGTGCAGATAAGCAGTTTGTGCTTACTAAAAAAAACAACAAAAGATAACACAGAATACAAACAATGAAAATGTAGCCCTTTAAAGCAGTACTCTAGCAGTGACCATCATCTCAACAAACGGTCTGGAATAGATAGATAGAACCAACGCATCATTCCCTTGACTTTCTTCCATGATTCAGTATTCTCAAGCATTTCCTTCTTTCATTATTTTACCTACAAGTGCCATGTGAAACCTGCATCTACAATTCTAATTTAAAGAAAAATCTTTTCCCCCAGTTCACACACTTGTTTGCATAAAGGGAAATCAATGATCAACCATACAGATGTTGTTCATCATGGCGATTTCATATTTGACTATGAACTAGATCTCAAGTTAATTTTGACATTTTTATACTGCTAACATCATCACCTTTATAACTGCTAGCATCTTCAACTACTGTATGCCTTCAAATTCAAAATTACTTTGTTTTTAAGTACCAAAACCTCTTTTTTGGTAAAATAATTATATTCTAGAACAAATATTTCTGGTCTTTAAGGGTAAAAACAAATTTCCTTTGAAGTTCTGGTGCTTGCACATTGTCTTCAGCATCCTTTGGCTGCCTTTCCTTCTCTAACTGCAAAGCCCACTCGGTGGTGTTTTTAGTTGTTTTTATGTACTTGAAATTAAAGGAAACCTAAATTAGAGCTGTGAAGCCCTGGAAAAGGTGAACCTTAAGATGATTTTTTTTAATCTGTTCAGAAGGGCTATGCTTAATTAGATTCTGTCACAGAGACCTAACTATAATTTGGCATCAGTAATGTTTACAGTTCCATAATGTACTGTAATTGTTTGAGATACTTTAAGAAAACCCTCCAAATACTGAGATGCTTATTGCAATTCCCTTTTAGAGAAGAGGTTCAAAAACCGTCCAATGACTTTGCATTTCATATTTGTAGCTTCTTTATAGCATGTAGTATTAAATATTTGAAATACTTTCCACAAAATCAGACTTGAAAATACCACTTAGAAACAATGTTTCAGTAAATAGAGGGTTTAAGGCAAGTCATTCGTTTGGAAAAATTCATTTCCATTTGTTAATCCTAGATTGACACGATTTCATTTCACCCCATCAGTGCCTTGGGATACACAACGTACATTCAGCAAAGGGCACACATATGACCCTATGGACATACGTTGCAAGTCCTGAGTGCCCATTGAAATAATGGTAATATCTTCATATAAGGCGTGACCCACCGGGACATGGCATGGGAGGGGTTAATCTGTTTTGTTTCCAGTCTTGCTATTGTATGTGATTTTGCTAGGTAATGCATTCTTTTCATACTAAACATCTTTGCGAACAAATACAAACCCCTTTAAAAGGTGCTAAAAATGGGTTTCTGAAAACATACAAAATATATTGATCATAATATTCCTCAATCACTGCTTTAGTGCTTGATATCTGCAGGTTATTTCTTCTTTCTGACTGAAACTATTATTTGTTGTGGAATAACTGTTCTTTTGCAAAAGATTTTCTTCTTCTAGTTTTTTGGACCACACTGGCTGGATGCTTTCATGCTTTTTATTTCCTTTCTGAGTTCTTTTCAATGGAAATACCAACAACACCAGGATGCTGGAGATATGAAGACAGAAATAGCAGGAGCTGAAAAACAAATAAAACCAATCATTCAATAAAGCAATGACCAGTCTTACAGGATGCTTAAGAATAAATGGATGAGACCCACTCAAATACAGTACTTTGTGCCTAGGTACTTTGTTTAAAATAAAAAAAATTAGGGGAAAATGGAAATAAAGTCTTCTCCACAGAATTTAGTGCTGTAACAGAAAATAAATTCATTTCCTTTTAGTTAAAGAAAAGGAAACAGGGAGAACATACTTACCTGTAAAAGGTAAAAGAGGGTTTCACAGACAGCAGTACAAATGGCACAACTGTGTAACTTATTGCTACTTGAGTTGTCATCCACGTTACAATATCATAACATAGTTTAACAGCAGGGGATTCAACAAAATAGTGTCTGATATTGTTTCTTATCTAAAAAAAACGACATATAATAGTAAGTTAGATCACTAATAAGCTAATTAGTACTACTTTACTGCATAGAATTTGTTGCACTTCCACAAAATAGACAGGAAGAACAGAAATGGTACTGTCTGGACAAACATCTCGGAACCATTCAAAGTACCCATTAACTTCTGAAGAGGTCAATTGAAATTCCGTGCCTTTTAGGGCAGCATGTTTAATCCAGCACAGGGATTTTAAGTATTTAAGCCACATTTAAGCAAAACAATGCATAAACACCCATCTCCCCTAAATCCAGTGCATCTTATGACTACTTGTCTGAATGTGGCAGGCATTCTGTTCTACGAAGCCATTCTGTAAACACTCAGTTTTGGAACAAATGAAAACCGGAACGCTTCTGCTGAAAAGCTCCTATGTGGTAAACCATTTAAACCATTTTCATATGTTCACTACGAAGGTACATTTTAGGACTAGTGGGGTAAAAAAAAACAAACAGAATACTCCAAATATCAGTTCTAATGACACACTTCAGAACTCTTGATAAAACAACTAATATCAAATGGGACTCATATAAAAAGATCCATTAATTCCTATGCTGGATTCATTATTTCCTATGCTGAATTTGCTTGTGAAATCCTGCTGAGAGAACACAGCTGCTACCCATGAACTGTCCCTGAACCTTGCTCACGTGATCTCACTTTTCTTTGTCAAAACTACTTATTAGTTAAGAAGATATTTGGTTGATACTTACAGCTCGTGCTGCTAGTGTCATTAGTACTCCTGTTAAAAATGTTAAGTAATATCCTGGGTAAACCCCATGCCAAATGGCAGAAAGGATGAATGTTTGGATTGTTGGGCTGAAGGTGGCTCGCTCGTAGCATACTCTAGCAAATGAAAGACAAATCAAGGTAAACAACATGAGACAGATTGTTAACAACCTTCCCAGTTATCATCTATACCTTCATACTTTTAGCAGGCTCATCTCTAATGTATTATTTGCAGTGTAATTGCAGTTTACTGTTATTTAAAAATATTGCCACTACGTTAAGACTTACAGAAAATGCCTAAAGCTGCTCACAGCTGCAGATTTAAACCTTCAGTGCTATCTATGCTCAGTGCCATCCTTTATGGTACTTATTTATAGCAAAGTGGTACAGAAGCATCCAAAGACAGGTGTCAGTATTAAGTCATCTAAAAATGTGTTTGAAAAGCTGGACGAGAAGCCAGAAACTATCAAACTCTTGCAATGAATCTGATATAATATATTTGTCATAAAATGAAAGCCACTTATGGGCAAAGGGGAAAAGTAACAACTCCCTTCAATTCTGAGTAACAGAGATACTGTAGTTGTACACACGTGTGTAGGGCAGTCTTGAGCATGATGATGAAATGATAATTAATGACTCGAGGAATGTGAGGCTATCAAATAAGGAGAATGCTGAACTCTGCTCCTTAAAAACAGAAACTTTGAATTACTAAGCAAGGTCCTACAGTGAGGAGTTCTAGAAGGACAAAGGGAAAAAGGGATCCAAGAAAAGCAGTAGTTACTAAAAGACAGCATTAAATGACACAGTGACAAACCATCATGATGTGGAACAATGATAGGAAGCATGGTAAGGTCATGATATGGCTTCATCAAGAGTTCTTTAATGATCTGAAAACCAAAAAGCAATAGGAAATATGGAAACAGATGCATACTAAAGTGAAGTAAGAGTAAACAGCACAAAGCATGCATGAACAGAAATCTAAGACTAGCAAACAAAAATGAGTTTTAACTAAAAAAGGCCACTGACACCAATATGTAGAAAGGTTTTAAAAATACATAGCAAGTGACAGAAAGAAGAGAATGTAGATCTATTACTGAAAGAGGAAGACAAGCTAATGATACAGAGAGCCAAAACATTTACTACTTACGTAACTACCTTACTACTATATATATAAAAGATTTCTGAGACCAAATAATACAGTCAGTGTTAAAGAGTGGAAGGAAAAGAGATGGGATCTGAGCAGTGAAATCTCAAAAGTGTATTTTGCTACCACAGCTTATTTCAGTCAAATAGATGCAGCAAATTTTACCTCATGAGTTCTTTAGTGTAGCATACCAGGACAGTCCCCTCCCCTTGCCAAAGCACTTTGCTAACAACCATTAGGATAAAAACGTGGTCCTAAGAAGGGTGCAGGTGTTTGTGTGCATAATACACCAGACTGAGGACATTTGCCCAAAATAAAGAAGAAAGCAACATTGGCCAGATTAAACAGTAACCAGAAAGTTTCCAAGAGACTTTTGAAACAAAGAAGGTGTCAGCCTAAAAAGAAGAACAAAAGCAGCATGACAGTTACGGGGGACAGCTGAGGAGATATCTTGGAATCCAAACTTAGTTTCATACTGCTGTAAGTCACCACCAGCATCACGACTTCTGCCAAGGCCAAGACGGAGCACACTGCGTGGAACACATCATTTAGGCTGCAGCCATCCAGGGGACTGTTAGTGCAGTATGCTATCCATAGGGTGCAATATCTTACCCTATCAGCTGCATGCATGTGAAGATGTTGCATGCTTCTCTAACTGCCATGTGAATCAGCAGGTTCACACCAAGCTGAGACCCCTCCTCTCCCAAAAGCAGTGTGTACAGGCAGGGAGTCACACTTGGAAAAAAGAGGTGTTTTTTGTAACCCACGTGTCCTTCAGAGTGTGGGTGGGCTGCCTGTAACTGCGGTCATGCAATGTATTTTTTAAGCTCCTTGAGATTAGTCACAGAATAAACTTGTTCATTCAACCATAACACTGTGCACTTACAAAACATTACCTGTTGTAGTAATGATTTGAATCTTGAATGTGTATTTCATTGACTGCTGGTTAATTATGTCTTGTTAGTATATATCGATAAAAGGCTTCAATCTCCGTTTTGGTTTAAACTGCTTTAACTAAGCAGATTTTCCCCTGCAAAGAATTCAGGAGCTTAAGAAAAACTAACTACATAAACAAACCAAATTTCAGCCCTACCAGCACGGGTCAGGAAAAATACATACTAAGAGAATCATCAGGCCTCATTTTAAAAGAGTTAAATGTAAGCTTGAAAATTCCTCCATGGTTTTGTCAACAATCCCATTGAAACACTTCATCTGACATTTCTAAAAGCAAACCAAGGAAACAGGAGTCCAGGCTGAAAAAATCTGTTCAAATATGGCTTGTTCTGTTCAGTAATGATTTGCTCTAGCAGTGGGAAGATGCGTCAGCTGTTCAGCAAGGCACTGCCTTGGCCTGGTTCTATGCTTTCATTACTAGCTTGGGTGGCAGACTAACAAGTTTATCTTTCACCCTGTCTTCCCTTCCCTTTTTTTTTTTTGAGTGGGAAGGTGAGGTAGAGGAGGTGTGCATTGTTTTCTCAGCAGATAAAGGACTAGAACCCAAAGTGATCTTGACAGATTTGACTGATGTTCTGAAATCACCAACATGAAGTCCAAAGTCTAGAATATCTAAGAAAAGTGGAAGATACAAAACAGTAACTGTCCATGCAATGTTACTGGATATAGCTGATCATGAATATGAATCAACAGTGACTATCAGCTGAGCACGAGCAAACAGTAGATCGCTGCTGCAGAAGAAAAGAAAGAGATAATGCTGATGTACTAGTAACAGTGCTATCTAAAGAAAAGAGTTGTAATTAATCCATTTCAATCATTCATTCTGCCTGTAAAAAGCCAGGGAAAGGCCTTGAAGGTTATAGAAGAAGTACTACGTTCACTGTAAGAAGAGAGGAAGCCTGGGAAGAAGCCAGAAGAGAGAAACAAGAACCCCAGAGGTTTTGCAAACAGAATTGCATGTTTCCTTTGGAAAAAAAAAAATATGAATAGGCTGAGGAATTTCCCAGTGAGGAAACACTATAATGAGATAGATATATATATATATAAATATATGTTGCTACGGTGTATCTATTTTAACATGCATGCTTCTAACCATAATACCTTTGAACTGCTTTATTTTGTGATCTACAATAAATGCTTCTGAAGCATCTTTATGATGTGCAGATCAGTTAACTGCTTAACAGTTTTACAAAGCTTTTACACACAACCAGGACTTGAAATTCACAATTATGATGGTTCCTCTTCCAAAGATGTAAAAAAGCCAACACAAAACAATGTTTATGTCCAACATTTCTGTATCTCTTATAAGATAAATACCTAAGATTTTTACCTTCTTTGAAATGGTAAACAAGTAACATATTCAAAGTGTTTATATGTTTAAATATACGAGTTTTTCCTATTAAAACTGATGTAGCACTACCACTAACAAAGTGATAGGTTATTGTAGCACATACTCTGTGCCACTATTTATGGTCCTTGTACGTAGACATTAAAAAAATCTTTTACTGAAAATGAATACTTGAAAATATTCCACCTTCCTCCCTTTTCACTGTGGAAAGAATCGGTACATATTCAGATTCTCCTCAAAGATTCTTCTCCAACTGCTCTAAATAAATCTATGCATTAATTTCTCTTGGCAGTTGACACATTCTGATGCCTATCGATTCAGCCAGAATAATCAAATGATATCTCCATTTTGGGTTTTTTTTTTATTATTATTATTAGGTCAGGAAAACATTTAGGGAAGAAATTACGGAAGGCAGAGCACATACTAGAACGAAATTTGATGGAAGCAACATGCTGTTGCCAGCCATCCTAGAATAGGAGAGAAAGTCCTCTGAGTGATCTGAAGATGGCGGGATCTAAATTAAATCAGACTTATAGATAAAAGGCTGCCTATACAGACACCAGGCAAAGCTTAACAAAACCTGTGTACTACTCTCAAGAATGCTTTTTTGTTTTTCTTTCTATTTACCACAAAGAAGTGGTGGAAGCAGAATGATTTAGATCACTGGACACTCTGTTTCCCAGACAAGAAAAAATGCATCTAGGGGATATCCATTTGCAAATGTTTTTTTGATAGCACACTGTGGGGTTTGGTATTTGCCATGCACCCATTACAGAAGGAGTGCAGAAAGTTCTCTCACAGACTTTATGGAAGTTCCTGTATCACTGCATGGCTAAAAAATTCCCAGCCTACACAGGCTAGCAGCCAAAACTGAATGCTTTGCCTACTGCTTTCAGCAACACAAACAGCTTTGAATGGTAAGAGGAAATAAAGTAAAAAAGACTCCTCCGTATTAACACTTTCAGGTTTCCTATGACCAGTGAAGAAGTCAGACAGTTTCTATCATTAGCAGACATTTTACACGAAGTGATCTAAATTCAAGGCTTTAATACAGCCGTTATAGGAAGAATGTTCCATGCAATTGCTAAATAGCTGTACCGTTTTGTAAGCTTTAGCTTTAAATGCTAAATTTTCTTCAAAAACACCTTACTTAAAAGAACTTCAGTGCAGAAGAGCTTGCCCTTAAGAAATAAATACCTCTTAAGCCAAAGAGCTGTTTGGATATTCCAGTTATCAAGAAACATTTTGAAGCTTGTGGAAGACTGCAAAAGAAAAACAAAACAACTATGTCAGTAATTGTAAAGTGTTACAAAACATTCCCAAATTCTGGCATATGAGCGGCACAAAAAACCTATTTTGAAATGAGCTGAATAAGGAATTTACTCAACTGTTTATGACCACAAAATATTTCAGAAGTCACCTGACAAGTAAAACATATTCTAAGAACCTTCCCTAAGGGTACAAATGCGTCATTTCTGATTTAAAACATACTCACCATCTTGATAAATGAAGTGTATAAAAAAAGTGAATGTAGTGACAATTAAATACCTACATAGCCATATATTTTATTCGGAACAACAATGAACAGACCTCTATCTGCTGGATTCTCAGATTTGATATTAGATCCCAACGTGTAACTCCATTTTTGTCGTAGCCTCTAAAACCAAATCCTGCTGCGTTATTAATTGCATCTGCTGCAATGAGACAAGAAGAAACAAATTATAAACTGGCTGTATTGTGCACCACACAACAAGTAGGTTGTTCCAAATATGTTACATTTTAAAGGCTACGTGTGTTATTTTTAAATATAGAGGATCGCTGTATCAGATGCTTGAACAAAGAATCCATGCTTACATAGCCACTTTCAATTAAAAAAAACTTCTACCAAAGCAGAAGTATGAATAGTAGTATTATCTATCTCACAGTACAGATATCCTTCTCTCTTATGCAGCCCTTTGCCTCAGCTTTGTGAGCTCACCATGGAGCACCTGGCAGTACAAATGGCCCTGGGGAAAAGAAGGCCTATTCCTCTCACAATTAAAAGTAACGTTAAGGAATTGAAAGCAACGTAGCCAAAAGGCTCTACAGTAGCAGTGCAGTTCAGGTCCTCCAGTGGCAGGACATTAGCCCTCTGTGTGAGCTCAGAACTCATCTAAAGCACTCTATTCAGTTTGTCACCTCTTAAGCTACAACTAGCAAGGCAAGGATATTCACTCAACTTTTATTACTATATTGAAAGGAATTTGTATTATAGGTTTACTTATGCATCATTACTATGTATTTTCCTTTCTTCTCAACAGCTTTTTGAAGGTACCATTCTAAAGCACTCAGAAAATAAAAGATCAACCCAAACGCTCTGTTCCTTTCCTGAAGCTGATTGCCAAACGTTCACAAGTCTGGAACAGGGATTTGTGAGTCTTGATTTAATACAGGGTAATTTACACTTTTTCCCTCATCAATAACAACTTTAATAGCTATCTTTTAAAGCAATAAAATTTATTGCTATACATCTGATATCACAGAATCACAGAATTTTGGGGGTTGGAAGGGACCTCTGGAGATCATCTACTCCAACTCCCTGCTAAAGCAGTTCCCTACAGTAGGTGGCACAGGAAAGCATCCAGGCGGGTTTTGAATATCTCCAAAAAAAGAGACTTTACAGCCTCTCTGGGCAGCCTGTTCCATGCTCTGTTACCCTCATGGTAAAGAAGTTCTTCCTTGTGTTCATATGGAACTTCCTAAGTTCCAGTATGTGCCCACCGCCCCTTGTTCTGTCACTGGGCACAACCAAAAAGATCCCAGCCCCATCCATTGACTCCTGTCCTTTAGATATTCATAGGCATTGATAAGTTCCCCCCTAAGCCTTCTCTTCCCCATGCTGAACAGCCCCAGGTCTCTCAGCCTTTCCTCATAAGGTTGATGCTCCAGGCCCCTCATCATCTCTGTGGCCCTCCGCTGGACCCTTTCCAGCAGTTCCCTGTCTTTCTTGAACTGAGGATCCCAGCACCGGATGCAGTACTCCAGATGAGGCCTCACCAGGGCAGAGGGCAGGGGGAGGATCACCTCCCTCGACATGCTGGCCACACTCTTTTTTAATGCACCCCAGGATGCCATTGGCCTTCTTGGCCACAAAAGCACACTGCTGGCTCATGGCCAACCTTCTGTCCACCAGGACACATATGTACTTTTCTGCAGATCTCCTTTCCAGCAGGTCAGCCCCTAACCTCTATAGATGCATGCAGTCATATCATTGATGTCAACTTCAAATATTAGACAATGATTTTAAGCTCTCAGAAACAGCTGAACCACAATCCCTTGCTAGCTAGAGCACAAAGACTACAGTTACTCATTTTATTAACTAGCATTTAGTATTTGTTCTAAATAATTCATTTTACTAACAGATTTTTTTCTAAGCGCAAAGAATAGCAATGCACAGCTCAAAGCATAACATCCAGCATAATGTGTAGGCCCTGCACGTTCTGCTCACACCATTAGAAGTTTAGATGAGATAAAATTGAAGGAGAAAGTTGAAAAAAATTAGTTAGCAAACTAAAAGTACAGAATTGATGCCCTTTATTTTTTTCACTATTTTACCAAAAGAGTACTAACTCTTCACCGCTAGCAAACGTAAGGAGAAATCCATGTGAAGGATGAAGGGGGGAAAAGCAGAAAATTGTTCATTTTTCAGATGATTCCTGCTTTTGACAGACGATGATACTGGTGCTTAAGAGCACAATATTCAAAAATATTTCATTCTGCAGCAAGCTCCAAAATTACTATATCCAGACATGCTGAAAGCACTTCATTCAGTGACCAGGAAGCAGTAAATGAGTCACGCCTCTCTGCCACACCAAGGCTTTCTTTATTGCATTGTTTCCCACAGATTCTCTCTCAAAAGGATTATGAAACAAATAATGTAAAACTGAAGGAAGAAATCAATGAAATCTGTTTTGTGAGACACATCCAGCATGCCAAGCTACACACATACAGCGTTCTGGTTTTGTGTGTGTTGGGTCTGTTTTATCTTTGTTTCTTCTGTTTTTTAAATAACGTGATGCAAAAATCAAAACACTGCTTAAACCGTATCATCTATTCAGTATCTTAGGTGAGGGACCATGGGTGTTCTGCCATTTGTCAAATAGAATTTTTAGTGAACAAAGACTGAAAATGAAGCGTCATCCATCCAATTCTGGAAATACCACTGTATCTCCTGTTAACAATACAATTATACATCTGAATTTCAATTTACTCGTTTTCTTTCATGCTTGAATAATAACATCAAGCAAATTACTGATAATTAATCACAGAAAGTTTTAGAGCCACTTCTCAGAGATGTCTAGAACACTAAGGATTGTAAATCAGACTAGTTTAAATACACATTTCAAAAAGCAAAAAAGACACTGCTCATTAAAACAATATCACTCTTCAAAAACCCTCACGTTTCACATAGATTTGTTCAGTATTCAGCGGTCTCATTTGCCACACTGTCACAACACTGTGCTTAGTGCTGTTCTTGAAAGGCTTTGTTTCACAAGAAAGAGACATCATTCAGTATCTTGTAAGATTTACATCTATTAATGTTTTCATAAGGCCTCAAGAGGGCACTGTCTCTTTTTAAAACATAGTTTGTGCGGCATCTCTAATGAAACTCAACACAGAGTTGTTTTTTCTTCCACACTTACCTAAAGTCCATGCAAAATAATACTTCGGTCTGGCAGCCATGAGAGACAAGTATAGGTAGAAAACCCTTACAGGCCACGATGCTGTAGCTCTGAAGTTCTCATCAATGTTGTATTCCACAGGCAACGTTTTTGTAATAGTCATGTGAAAGAGTAAGGACAGTCCACAGATTAAGAGCTTCTGTGCCACAGCTATCTGCAAAGTTTAAGATAAGAGACTTTGTAAGCTTTGGGTTTTGTTAGTCTTCTGAAAACAAGGGCAAGTTGTAGTTAGTCTTTCCTAAACAGGCGTATGTATATATGTCGGATTTTCAGTAAAATTTACTACCAAATATTAAAATATTTGGTAACATTTTAGAGGTGTTCAAGAAATATCCTTATCTTGATTACGCTGTGAGCACCATTGCTTCTGGCAAACGCAGCAAATCAAATTCAACTACACTGAGCCCCTGACAGTCCCTTTCAATAACAGGAAGTTCTTCTGCAACCCCAGTTTTTATTTCATTGTCAAATTACATAAACAAGTAAGTTACCAAGACGTCGTAACACAAAGCAGGTAACTTTGCACTGATGATTACTGCAAAGATTCCAGAAAGAATAACTAAATTTTAGTTTATTTTTGAAATCTTTGGCGTAGTACAGATGTTTAGTTGCTGCCCAACTCAATACATCAACTATCTGTGTTCAATTATTGCAATACCTAAGTTCTAAAAAGTTAAAATACTGAAATAATTTATGAATTTATGGCCAAAATACATCAGTTCTATAAAGTCCCGTTTTCCTAGCTAGAGTGATCAAGTGATAAGGAGTCAAATAATATGCTCACAGACATGTAAAAATACGTTCTTCAGCTTGAATCTGGACTCAGATTTCCTCAAAATTCAGTTTTGCTATAACCACTGCACTAAAGAGGGTGCTGCTTTTAGGACACCAGGACTGTTAAGGTTCTGTAATAGAAGGCACAGAGCAATAATGCCTGACGTGCACTACTTCGAGTCAGGAGTCTCACCCATATTCCAAGGGTGGTTACCAGTGTGGGCAAGCTCCTAAAGGAACACACTAACCAAGCAGCTCGATGAGAAGATTGCAAATTGTGTTTAAATGATCCAACTCTCAAGTTTTCATCGTAAGCAAACTCAGTATTTAAATTTAATTTATAGTTCTATGACACTAAACTTGGCAGGAAAATAATCAATGTAGCTATTTTTCTTTGAAGCATTGAACAAAAAGATACTCACAATCCTTTTGCTGCCCATCCTGCTTCCAGTACTTAAAGTCCTACTTCAATCAGCATAGCTACACATACCTAGCTCCAAAACAGTTATTCTGTTCCATAATGCAGCACTTAGTGCCCAAATGAACACAGGGATTTCTACAAGATCACAGTACCAAGGTCTCACTAACATAAAGTGACCCACAGTAAGTACTGTTCTTCCTTTTGTCCACTGCCACTACTTGCTCACCTTTACACATACTGTATCATCAACCGAAAATATGTTGGTACCTCTCTGCAGGTTTTCAATTAAATCATGGAGGTGAAAGCCCTTCTTTGAAGGAACAGCAGCAGGTTCCCAATGAAATTCATCTTAAGAAAGAACAACGAACTCACACAGTCATACCTTTGAAAAATAAACTCTGAGGTTTTCAATCTGTAGTCACAGAACTCCTATGTACCATAGGAAGATGGTATTTTTATTTATTTAAATGATGTATTTCTACTATTTTATATTCATTTATAATTTTTTAGCAGCAACATTTAAGTACAGGAAAAAGGATAATAACATCCAGAAACAGCACGGCATATTACTTAATGGGTTTTTTTGTTTCTGTTTTTGTTTTTTAACCAATACTACTTCACTCTGTAATTACAAATCCCAGAACCCCAACCAAGCCTGCTGACACCACTGCCAGGCATGGGCAGGCACACTGAAGTCCTCAGCAAACAATACTGGACATCATCTCCTACAAGGACTGGGAGCTGCAGCTCCAGGCCTGCTTTAAGCAGCGTTTCTGAAGGACAAACCAAATAAAGGCTGCAATGCAACAAAGCAGTCCTGCCTTTTCTCCTCACCTTGGCTACACATTTTTGCTCTTCTCCTTCTGGTGGGTCAGATTAGAGAAGCAAATGAGGAGAAATACCAGCCACTGGGGTATTTGCCTTGCTTTGTTTTTATTTAATTATTTTTGACAAACTAGCTTTGTATGGGATCAACTGCTCAAATCAGATCACCGTGCCATGGAACGCTCACCAGCACTCTGTGACAGGTACACAGCTCAGAAGCCACAGCCACAAGTTGATACTTGGGTTGCACTCAACAGATCATTACATTCTAGCCTGAGGCTTGGCTTGCTCGGAGCACTCAAATTTTGAATAATCTTACACACAAACAGAAATCCACACCTGACACTACAGTTAGTTCAGCTGCCATTTGGTTATTCTTAGCCAAAGCATAAACAGGGTTCCACACTCACAGGAGGACTGGTCAGTTTTTACAGGATGAAGAAACTAATTCTAAGAAGTCTGAAATTTTGTTTCATTCACTCTCCAAAGTTTTCAGTACATCAAGTCAAAAAGAAAAACTCACTTATTGTGGAATAACTCAAAAACTACAGTCTAGTGTAGTTGCTCTGCTAATGAACTGCAAGAACAGAAGCTGCAGGATGGGTCTCTTTCACCTCATGTAAAGTAGAATATGCAATTTATTTTTCATCAAGAAGGAAGAAGGGCCTGGCTCATTTAGCTCTGATGAAAAAAAACTGAGCATACCTGTATAAAAACATGAAATACGGATAATGTGAAGGGAAAAAAACGTATTTAGGCTAGGAAACTGCCAGGGCAAAAACAAATGTGCATAAATTAGATGGGAATGGAAGTAGGTTGAAAGCTGGATTCCTAACCTGTGAAAGGAGTTCAGGAACAGCTTTCTAGCTGAAGCAATAGACGCTGAGCTCGCATAGATGTATCGCTGCATGAACAAGTATTACGGATATGAATACATACAAGAAGTATAAAAGGCGCTTTAGGCCTCATTTGAATATTTTTTTCTTCTTGGCTGGTAAACAATAAGGATCTCAATATAATTCTGAACTGCATTAAAGTGCATCATTTTGTGAAGGATAGCACCTCAGTTAAAAATCGCACGTAATTAACCGAGAACTTTATTAATTTACAGGAAGAGTCTGTAGAATATGCAAGAAAGTGGATATCTGCTGACAGGCATCTTGTATGTTAAGAGTAGCCATAATAAAAAGAAACTTACAAAGACAGATATTAATTTCTGAGAGTTGACACCACTTTGAGCACCAACAATTGATAGCTTGCAAAAAGGCACAATAGGAGGGACGTAAGAAATGAGTTTTAATATGCTGATTCGATTCACTTAACATGCAATGAACACAGCAAAAATACTAAACCAAGTTAATATCATGCAGTCAACAGACAGGAGAGGGGAGGAGGCCGGCATGAACAACTTCTGTTATATAAATTATATTTAACAAGAGGCTTATTGTAAACACAGCTGAAGGATTTTTTTTTTTTTCATTTAGTACATTAACATTTGCCAATCCCCATTACACTTCATTTTTCTGAGTTACCTAACAATTTACACTGAAATTAAAGGTAACGTGAGAATCTAGGCACAAATTTAAGATATTGACATGAAGTTAATGGGACTTAAACATTCTTCTAGAACAAAACAATGAATTGTTTAATTGATGCAGCAAATGCAGTGAACAAATTGTATCATCCACATTTCTCCAAAAGCACACAACACTCTCTGGTGTTATAAAACGCAGCCAGATTTCTCTAATGCCAGTTGGGAGATGATGTATCAACAGCAGAGTCAACTTCTCTTTTATTTTTTGTCAAAATCTAATGCAGCATAAATTGCAAAAAACATCAAGCATTTTGAGAGCAATACATTTTAAAGAAAACTGCTTACCTGAAAGAAGAATCTGTTATAGTTTTACATTTGTTTGTATTGACTTTATTTGGGTCACTAGAAAGATTATGTGGTAAAAAGCTATGAAGCCCTACTAGGCAACCAGCAGATGCATGTTCAGAAGTCCTGATACCAGCAGATAGGGTTAGGTCCATTTATTTGTAGTAACCTTACCTCATAATATTTTTCTCCAGAAATAGGAGTTTAGTACATAAGATAAAAGGTTGTTTAAAAACCAAGAGTATGCAACCTAGCCCATAAAACATACAGGTGCAGGCTACGGACAGACTATGAAGTGCCAATCTATGCAAGCAAGTCTCATTTGTCCTTCTGCCTTCTTGATGACTTCCTCAACAGCACACTTGCATGAGCTTGCCAACATGCAGAGCAGGTTAAAATATTATCATTCTCCAGCCACTTGTCTGTATTTCTGTGGTGCAACTTACAACAACCACATAAGGCCGGTAGAACAGAATGTGCAAAATGTCCTCAGCCACGTTCAAAGAATGGAAGTGGCTGGAGATGACAACTGATTGAGAAGCACTCATATGTTCTATTTGCTAGGGGATGGAAACCTCCAGCTAGCAGGATGTGACGAGCAGCTGTGGGAATGCCTTCATCTGCTCTAGCAACTGCTAGCAGTCTAAAAGACAAGCAGAAAACAAGTAATTGTTCCTGGAGTTAGTGAAAGCCATTAATGTGAAGTGCTCCAGATGACTCCTTAATAATTCTGTTTTTAATATGTAGTACTAATTATCTCAGACACAAATGTAAGAGATAGATACACTCCTATTTAAGAGCATATGAAGAGAATGATAATATTCAGTACCTTCAACATTAAAGTCTTTGGATTAAATTATAAAAGGAACAAGCTCTGGGAGCTTTTAATTAAAACCGTACAATCTCTTCAGTAAGGTAGGATCAACTGGACTTCCTTCTGCACATACGTGTTCTCTTTTCCAATAAAAGAACAAGAGAAAAGAAATACACTGTATGGATGGCTAGCCATGCAGCTACCACTAGTATACGTTTCACTACATCTTCAGATCAAAGAAAAAAATAAAATCAAGCTTTAGCACCTCTCTACTCAAATAAAAGCAGGAAAAATTGCTTCCATGAGTGTTTTTCAACTTAATGCATACGAATGTTTGCTGCTTGCTGCATGCAGACATTAGAAAACAACAGAATTTGAGAACTTCCATAAAACTTTGCTGGAATTGGTAAGTCTCATCCACTTTCAAAAGACAAGACATACAGTTTGTCTTCACTGTACACAGCGTACACTTTGAGGAAAACATGCATTAACTGCTTCATCTAAAGATGGCTTTTTACCATATAAGCTTGTTAGGAAGCACCAGTTTCATTTGCTTTTGTCCACAAGATCCGGACTGGAAACCATGGAGAAAACCTAGCTTAAAAAACAAGTATTTAACTTTCTGAACAGAGAACTGTACTGTTGATGAATGAGCTCCAGATGCAGCTCAGCAGTTATGCCTGTAAACGAACAGTGCAAACCAAGCTTTTCATGCAATGATTACATCAGCATCGGCACTGCAAGAGTCAGAGTCATACATCTTACATTTGGAGAAGGATCCGTTTGTTCATATTTTGTATCTTCCTTCCCATTTGCTTCAGACTGTTGCAGTTGGTATGATCTGCCTTCAATGAAAGTAATATAGTCTTTGTAAGAGCATAACGGGCCTGCCAGGATACCCATGAAATTACAGTTGTAACTTAAATATTCCAGTAGACTTGGCATGCGTCTGTAATTCAAAGACAAGCAGCTTGTGAGATGGAATGTGTAGTTCCACAGAATTTCCACAGCAGGAGAAGTCATACTGCATGTCATTGCTTACTCTAATTGCAGTAAAAACCAAATGCAGAAAAGCAGTTTGTGTATATTTTGTAATCACAACTTAAAACACTCTAAACATAGCATCGCTTTCCAATCCATACTGAGCATTTTCAGAATGATGTCTTTAACTCTTGTGACTTTCTCCTCGACCTGAAGAAGTGTTTGACTGAAGCTGAGCCTGGGGAAGAAGGCGGAAGGGTGTTTCCCTAAAGTGTTTGTTCAATTGTTTACATTTTCTTTTTTCCTCAATAACTGAGTCAGTAAACAAAGGTTTGTGTTAACTGGCAATAACCTAAATTAAGGAAAATTCCTCAAGTCAAGACTGTTTAGCCCAGGACAACATATTATTAGCAAGTCTCCTGAATAAAGAAAGGAAAAAAGGTAAGTTAAATGCTGAAAAACAGAAATTAGACAAGTATGTTTCTTTGCCAACTACTTTATATGTGTACTAAATGTTAACTAGTCTCCTGTCTGGATGTAATTTGCATATGACGCATAGAACTTAGCTTTTACACTTAAGAAAAACATTCCATTTTAAGTGATATTTTGCAGAATAGATGCCTGTAATTAAGTTACAAACATAAAATCCATGGACCTGTTTTAGCCAAGTTTGTAAACGCTCCATCTTGAACAGGAGCTGTAGCATTTCTGCACAGCATTAATAAAGCACACAAACCATCAGCTTCTTCTTGCCACCAAAACTAGACTCTCAGATCACTGAAAGCCTACCTTACAGCCAAGCACCTCTGTGACGGTGTCAAATCTTCATTTTTTCGAAACATACCTAGAAAAGAGCACAGAGAAAAGGAAACATAAAGAAAAGCTTAAACGACTCTTATTAACTAGTACTGGCTTTAATCAGTAGAGCAACCCTCATGCTGCAGTACAATCTTTTTCTTTATGTCCTCAAGTAACATCAGAAGTATTATGTCACATAATATTTTCGTTGGAGTCGGATCAATCATTTCTTACTGTTGACAGAATTACAAACTTACATATCCTCAGCTATATCCAACAGTGCCCAAACCTGAAACCACATGGATTTCAGGAGAGCATTAAGAAGGCTTGTAATAAGTGGTAAAAAATACAGTTCCCTTACATTTCTTCAGATTTCAAAGTCTGCAGGTTTCAGAACCCTTTACTCCCAGTCTGGGAAGCTAAAATCCAAGCCTCGTTAACACAGCAGTAACCCGGGGTCATACACCTCTGATATGTAATATGAACAAAGCCTAAGACAGATTTATGCTACTCAAAACCCAATGCAGACCTTTAAAAAGTACCTCCGTGCTGCAAGTAAGGATTATAAACAAGGTCCAGTGAACCAGGCACAACAGGCAAGAGTCCCTGCCCAGAACCCGGAGCCCTGCCAGCAGACAGGGGCAGGCCAAGGCTACATTCAGCAGCAATGCTGGATTTATGCTCTTGCAGTACCCAGCACTTTTTGGAACGCTGCTGGCCTACTCCTGAAAAGCAACTTGCAGAATTCTTATTGCTGTAAAAGAGAATAGTCAAAAACAGAATGTTCAACACTTCAAATAATTACAAAACGCAGCAATCCAAGGGTGGGGGCACAAAAGAAGCCAAGCTCCTTCCTTCAGACAGGCCTGGCTTAGAGCAGCCAGCAGTGCCTGCCAAAATGGCTGCTTCAGCTCTTCCTGCAGGTCTGCCTCCAGCTCAGACACCAGCACGTGCATCCATCCTCTGCTGTTCACATCGGCAAGTTTCCTTAGTGACTGCAAGCACTCACTGTTTTTATAAAACATAGCTTCCTAAGGGAAATTTAGCTTATGGAATCCCACTTCAATTATATTCCTTCCTAGCAGTTCCTAAACCCAAAAGCCAATCTCCATCCAAGTTTAATGAAAGTGTAGAGGTAACAGAGATATGAAATTACAATACATTGTGTAAAAATAAGTGATTATACAGACTATATAGAAGGAAAGGATCCTCCTTCACTCACAGAAAGATTGCCTTCAAAGCCTGCCTCTTGATCCCATTAAATCCATGGAAATGAGCCCTTACATTTGATCTAAGTATAAGGAAAGTTTCAAATGGAGTCTGTTTTCTAGTTAGATATCAAAATCAGTCATATATGAGACAAAAAGAAAAAAAGAAAAAAAAAGATGGGGAAAGTGATATCAAACCTCACTCAATTCTATGACTCATGGAAATACTTCTTATCTGAAGGGAAGATAGCCCTGTTGTCTTCATTCGATTCCAGGATCTATGACAAAAAGACACTTTGGTCTCAAAAACTGCATTCGTCTTTCAAGCTGAGATGGATACAGCAAATGGGTATCTCCTACAACCTGAAAAAATACCTTCTTCATTCCTGGTCTTCACAGTGGAAAGTCACCCTCCTTCATTCAGACCCAAGGAAAGAAACTGAAGGACTAAGCATGGCCCTTGACTTCATGCAGGCATTTTCTCTTCCCCGCCATTACATTGTCCTATCTTCTCAGTACTACAGCAAAAGCTTTAACTACAGTTAAAAGTATTTAAAAAAATAGTGGAAGAAGCTTTTTGAAAAGTATTTTAACCTTTAAGGCCACAGTGTAACAGGTCTCAGGTACTAAATCCTGGTGGATACCTTTTTCCTTGAGTCAGGAGGAAGCAGTGACCAGGTGTGTCCAAATTAACTTGAACAAGGCAGGACTAAAGACAGGTAATTAGTCTAATGAAAGATTTCACACAACTGTTGTGCTACAAAATGGGGGAAAAAATTCAAATAGAAGAATCTAATCAGTGAAATATGACCTGTACTTTTGGAGGGCTAGAGGTTAAGGAGTTGGCATATTTCAAAAAGGTTCAAGAATATCTATATACATATGTGCGGACTTGCTTTCCCCCTACATAATGTGGCAGGCAACACACCTGCTGTCTCAAGCATGCGGCGTACAAGTAAGCCTCCATGAATTTTTCACTCTAACCACCAGCTTCTCAGAGGTCAGTGCCTTTCCCCTCATTTTTTTGCACATCTTCACAGTGCCTGTGTCACACTCTTGAAAGCTTTCAGAAAGGTACTGCAGACTTTTTTTTTAATTGATAGAAAATACACACAGAAAAGGGGAAAAGATGCTTTTAAAACCTCTTCGGGGTGGGGACTTTGAAGAATCATCAAGTCCAACTTCACCTAAAGCAAGATAAATGTGTTCAATGCTTTTGAGGCAGTGTATTTGCCCATGGGGACAGAGGCCCCAGATCATAGCTGTTCCCTACCTGCTACACACTGGAGATAAAGAAACCTCATTTCATCAGTATGCCACTGGTAGGGAATTTATGAATTTTTCTAACTTTCCTCTAGGGATTATGAGAAATGTTTTCTCCTGTTCTAAAGCAGCATACTTCTGCAATGGTTGCATCTTCTAGTTGCTACCAAATCACACAGTGGGGATTAGAGAAAATGGGTTTTATCGAACATCTGTGAGAGAGGTGAAATTATCTGGCCATTCAGCAACTATAACTCAGTTTTCTCATCTGTAAAATAAGAAATAAGCCTGCGTTCCTTCTGCGTACAAGGATTTTGTAAATCACCACTAACAAAAATTATCTCCATTGATCCAGATCATGAGGAAGTTGCATCTGTTCATTCCTCCTCAGGAGATAACACCATAAAGATAAATCATCTTTGGGTATACGCCAATATCCTTCCCCACAGATTTTATTAAAGGCTGTTATGGCTACTACCAGGCTTTCTCACTACAGCAGCACAATATTTATCATTATATCTTGGTATTAACCCAGCTTAGTAGTTAATCTGCTTGAATATATCCACTTTTACATTTGCATGAAAAACTGGCTATTAAGTAACTCATTAATAATGCTTACATATGATGTTATATTAACTAATAATACTTAAACATGAAGATCGTATCACAAGTCCTGTTGAAACCACAGCAAGATTTAATTTGAGGTTCAGAAATGGATCACCTGAGCTTAAATGCACGCTGTTACTGAAATATTTTAAGGCCTGAAGAAGACGCAGACATTCCATAACAGTTCTAGTTGTTACCAGCACACTGGCAGCAAACAGACACAGGTGTCAACTGAGTAAAATTGCAGAGAAATTACAAAAAAAGGCAAGAAAAATCAGAAATTTTGACATGATCAAACATGGGCCCCAAACAACACAGGTCTTAGGAGTTGAGAAATACAATGTAATTCCTTAATACATTAATGGCATGTGGAGTAATTAAAGTGATTTGGTAGCAGCTACAATAGCGATGTTGTCACTAACACAAGAGGGAGCACTTTAAAAAAAGATGTACAAAATACAGACCAAGAGACAACTGACAGAGAGAAACTCCAAGACTTGTGAAGAAAGCATTGCAATTAAAACTAACCAACCAAAATAACAAAAAAAAACCATACCACCACACCATACACCATTCCTGCTGAATATGGGAAGTATTTGCCTTTGAGAAAAGTTAACTGAAAATAAAGATGGAATGTTTGCATCAATCTAAACATGAAACATTCCTCAGTACTTTCGGCAGCATTATGTTATCTGAGCACAGCTAATAAAGCCAGCACTGCTATCAGAAGAGCAGGTACTGCAGTTTGGATGGGATTGCTCATTAGCTGTGAATCAACATGAAATTTGCCTTTTTTTCTTTCAAATTACTTTGCTTAATAACTATCCCAAGTGAATGGTGCACTGCTTTGACTGTAAGAAGGGGGTAGCAAAAGATAATTAAGACCACTGCAACTAACATCGTAACATGTAAGTTTCTCCAATATTACTTTTCTTTTTTCTTATCTCTTTTTCCTGTGTGTTTCAATTCTATTAAGATATCATCTCCTCAGGGACCACATGGGACAAAGAATATACTTCCACAATTCTGGGAGGAAAACACGCTTTAATAGCCAATTTGTAAATCTTACAACACTATACAGTAGTACAGCAGCAATATGAGGAGAAGCAGCATCAAACAATCTCTCTGTTGTCCTCATATGTGGCTGCTGGAGCAAAATAAATGTGGGGAGACCCAAAATACTGCTGTAAGACTAGCACATAACTATATTTCCTAATGCATGATTGAAAAAGAAAAGGCAGAGCTTAAAAAAATCTGAATAAAATAAAACAGAAACACCTTTTCAGTTGCACATTCAGTGTACTCTATCTCCTTTTAGCTCTCACAGTAAATGCAGTGCCGTAACAGATCAGTATCAATGTCTGCCCTATTGCTTTTAAAAATGGAGGGCACCAGATCCATCAGGACATAATAATTAGAGAAAAGCGAGCTGTGATCCTGGAACAGTGCATTTAAGCATTAGCAGCTACAGAGCTGAAAACCAAGGCACGAGTGATAGCTGAAGGGTGTCTAAAGGAACAGGAAAGTTTATTTTCCAGTCATAAAGCATGTGGGAGATAAGCCTCTAGGAACCAAGAAGCTGACAGAAAAGTGTTATGGTTCTGGTTTCTTACCTGTGTCTATCCAGTTTTCTGGAGAAATGCAACACAGCAATATGGAAGAACTTTGGAAGAATTACATCTGTCTTACTATACGACTATTACATATAAGAAGTGACTGTTTATGGCTTTTGTGTTTTTTAATCTTTAATTTAGTTTAAGTTAGAGAAGAGAAATGAGGTTGGAAGAAGCCGTGAACTTGTTTGCCCATTTAAATAGCAAATATCGAGCCTAATATTCCCTGATTTTGGTGACTGAATCTCTTGGTGCTTTAAAAATCAGTATGTTGTGAGCTCCAGAACTTCCTTGGGTTATGAATAAAAACATCTGAAGAGACTCTTTGTTTAAGATTCATTAAGAACTGGAGTTAAAAACAAGCTGTCAAAGCACGTACAGATTAGTGAGATTAGATGTTGATATGGGTCCTTCCTTCCTGTAAAGATCTCCCAGCTCCTGCAGAATTGCAGTAAAATGAGTGATGCTCATCTGCGGGTATGTGGGTTATGAGCAAAAGAGGGGGAGCTCTGTGTGTGTGATGGCATCCTCCAGCCCAAGCTGGTCTTTCATTGTTAGGCTGGGACTAAGACTGGATCCTGCTGCACCCTAGCTCCTCTGAGGAGGAGTTTGGAAAGCAAGGGGGTCCACTCAGAACCTCATGACTCAACAGAAAGGGCTTCTGGATGATTTCCTCTGATCCTATCCTCTATGCAGAGAATAACCAAGCGTACCTTGCCATCAAAGCTTGTTAAACAGCTGTCTCACTTATCATTAAACTTCGTTAGACCAACTTCTATCAGTAAAAGATATTGTTGCCATCGCAAGATAGAGGAGTTAAGCAGTGATGGTATCTTTCTCCTTTGCTCAACTTTTTGCACCTTATAATTGCAAAAGCTTCTCTATTTGACAGCATCTTCTAGCTGGAAAATTCTCGTGCGAGTAAAATTCTTCATTTTTAGCCTTCCTAAACTAACTGCAGCCAATCAATCAGCCTACTTATGGAATACCTGCAATGCACCTTTCCTTCTCCAAAACATGCCAGTCTTAAATTCGATGAAAAAGGTACTTCAGACAGAATTTGAAGTACAAAAAGTTCCTTTTTTTATCCCCTTAACTCTGTCAGCAGCCTAACATTACACAAATAAATCTAAATCTTGCCATAAAGAATGATTATGGACACAAGCAGTCTCTGAACATGCAAAAACTTTTCTGCCTTTAAAATATTTGCGTTAGTCAGCAAGAAATACAAAATATAACATACTGACTATTCATTTTTGTCAGTGTTCATTTAAGTAGCAGGAACCTGTAAGAAGACAAGAATTATCAAGAGCTTAACTTCAAAACACAAAAGACAAAGACTAAATTTATGTAGGTGTAAATTTGTGATCCATGCAACCTTCTGAAAAGCTAGCATTACAAATCAAACCTAATTTATTCCCATAAAACTTGCATAGAATTTTCCTGTTGTAAAAGTCCACAATAAGTGCACAGAGTTGTAACAGTTCCAGAACTGTTTATTTACAGAAGTACTGCTGTTCAACTTGGGATCAAGGATATCCACTAAGAGCAGACAGACTCTTTATTATGCACTGTGAGTGAGTGCCCTTACACCCAATTCTTTCCAGGATCTTCAAATGTAATACTGAAACCAGCTGAGCACAGTGAGTAGGCTGCCAGGAAAAAATCAAGCGCAGAAGACTTGCCTTTACCACAAAACCAACTTAACCACAGCTAGAGCCTTGAAATTTACTAAGATCTTCCAATGCAGCCACACCTCTGATTTTTCATTTTCATTACCTTTCCTTAGATGTACTGGTAAAAATCAAGGAGAGAAGGAAAAAAACAGAAAGTAATTGGTGATGAATATAGCCAAGGTGAGGTGGCTAAAGGCTCAGAGTGCCATTAATTGATCTGTACAGTGATTTTCAACATTATCTGCTCCTTAAGCCGTATGTCTCTTAAAATATTTTCCAGTGGAAGCAAGGATCTTTGTGTAGTGAAAAAAGCCCATTGGCAGCAGGCTTCTTTTCATTGTTTTCTCTTGACAGATCCCTTGCAGGCTATCTGTGCTTAAAAATCATTGATTTAATACAACCTCAGTCTCCCTTGTACATGTTTTTTTAATCATCTCTTGAGATAAGACTCAAAGATGCTCCTGAATTTACACTGGTCTCATCATGCTGCCACTGTGCTTTTAGCAGCTGTGGTCGTCCAACTCAAGAACTCTGATAACTGCAAATGCAACCAGAGAGAGAGTTTTCCACTGTATCCCCACAAGCTGACAGAGACTCTAGAGGATCTCTGATGTGGAGTCAGTAGGGAAATAAATTTCATGATAGATACTAAGAATTCAACTTATCTCAAACAAATTCAGACGTAAAATAATCTGGACTTGCTAGGAATATACAGATGGTCTGTATTAATTTAAGGGCACCTCAATACAGAAAGGACATTGAGGTGCTGGAGCAGGTCAAAAGAAGGGCATCAAGGCTTGTGAAGGGCTTGGAGAATATGCCCTACGAGGAGAGACTGAAGGAACTGGGGCTGTTTAGTCTGGGGAAAAGGAGGCTGAGGGGAGACCTTATTGCTTTCTTCCAAAATCTGCAAGGTGCTTACAGCGAGAGCGGGGCTGGTCTCTTCTCACTGGTGACAGGTGACAGGACGAGGGGAAATGGCCTCAAGTTGCGCCAGGGTAAGTTTAGGTTGGATATCAGGAAAAACTTCTTTACAGAAAGGGTTGTTAAGCACTGGAATAGGCTCCCTAGGGAGGTGGTTGAGTCACCGTCCCTGAACGTGTTTAAAAACCGTTTGGATGTGGTGCTCAGGGACACGATTTAGCGGAGGGTTGTTAGAGATAGGGTAGTATGGTTAGGTTGTGGTTGGACTTGATGATCCTTAAGGTCTTTTCCAACCTGAGCTATTCTATGATTCTATGATTCTAAGTAGGTAAAAAAATCTTGTGCAGTTCACAGTTAAAGTTGAGAATAGAACTGACTAAATGAAACTTTTGTTTCAGGACCACCAGAAACACTCCCATGCTTGCCCACAACTCCACTACTTGTGCATGATTTCAGCAAATCTGGAATAGCTCATTCCTTCAGCAAATTAATAGTTAGGAGGAAGATGTTAACTTTAATAACAGAAGTATTACTTCTTCAGAATAAGCTGTTTCCTCTAATCTGCATACTCTGTACTCTAATTGATTATAGCTTGCAAAACTAATACTTCCGAATATGTTTTCTCTGAAGTTTGACATCAGCTTTTTGACTGTTTCAGACACCAGCTAGACATATCTAGCACTGTTCATTCATTTTCATTCATTCAAGATTTCATGCAAGAAGTGTTTTCCAGGCTTTTCATATTTGTGAATGTTACAGCCTGCGGGCTTCTCTAGGCTTACCAGAACGCAAAAAATTAACAACAGCACTAAATTCTGTACACACATAGTATTTATGTTGTTCAAAACAACAGGTGCTCAGCAACTGAGATCACAATGTACTGCTACCACCAATCTCTCACAACAGTGACCTCTGAATTTTGAAATTATTTGGCTAACGCTCAGAATCTACACCCCGGCACAAGAACGTCAATTGTTTTTAGCCAAAAAAGTATCTGGTCTTTTAATAAGCAGTAGCTTCTGCACAAAGGAAGTATTTTTAGAGCTTGCGTAGTGTCTGAGCTCCATTCCTATAGTAAGCACCAAAAGAATAAGTTGATGTACAACAATAAGCTTGGCCCTAAAGCACAAATCACACTAAGGAACTCACTGAACTGGATCATGACTAACTTTCCACATTAATTTTGTTTAGAACATTAGATGGAAAATTAAAGACAGCTTAAAGACATCTTACCATCGTGAATCTCGAATGCCAAACTAGTGATCTTCTGTGTAATTATCATCATTGGACTGTAACAAGAAAGGAAGAAAGAATGGTTCAGAAAAAAAATCAGATTTTCTTTGACATGTGAATATCAAGGAAAATGTTATACTAATAGCCAGGTTAATTACTCTGTAGTGGAAGACTTCCAATGCAAGGTATGTTTTTGGAGCTCAAAACATTACACCATTTTCAAGCTACGAAAATAATTTACTCCTCAGATACAGTATTTGATAAACCATGCCTTTTATTGCTGCATTAGGTTCCACAAACACAGCCAGTGTTCCACATTTACTTTCTAATAGCATTGTTTATTTCCTTTTCTTTCAGTGGGAAGAGTAAGGGAAAAAGGGCAGTATGAGCAACTATATGCATTATGAATTACAGCAGCAGTAAACAATGGACAATAAAAATATCAAAGTTGAGCAGCAGCATTACTTATTTAGATACCCAGAGCATTTTCACTATTTCTACTAACAGCTGGTCCTATGCTTAATTTTTCCATCTACAATTATTATGTGCTTCAAGTAAACATAAGTAATAAAACTAAAACCTCACATAATTATGCTGACTCCAATGGAGTTCAGTTCACGTTGAATTTCCTACACTTTATTGGATCTTAAACTGTCCAAGAGAGGTTCTTCACTGGGTAAGTAACTCAGCTTTAACTGCACTGGAAAACAGAAAAGTTTACTAAGAAATGGTACCATCTCCACTGTACCTAAGTTTTTAACTGATGTAAATCCCAGCATTTCTAACCCCTAACAGGGGAGACAAAAGCATAAAATGAGTGTAACCAGAATTCAGAAACCAGTTCTTAAAAATATCTTGTTTGCCTAGTAGTATGTGAGCTGGAGACACAATAACAAACAGAGAAAAATGATCACCCTGTAGCCATCAAGTCCTCCTCTACTGACAAGTATTTTGCCAGATGGCTCAGCCCGCCAAATGATATTTTTTAGGCTTCAGGTTATTTCAAAGCACAGCGTATTTTCAGTTCTCAAATGCAATCAGGGAAAAAGTATCCCCTTGTATTACCAGTGCCCCAAAAAATCCTGTTATCAAGGCTAGAGTGACAGGGGAGGATCAACAAGGAAAAAAACTAAATGAGAATGGACACTGTGGAATATCTCTCCAATCTCTTTTCAGCATCTGAGCAGAAGGCTTGCCTGGTGCTGTCACAGATCTCCAGCTGATTCTGAACAGAACAGGTTTTCCTTCTGTAAATGGACATGTGACTGCATGGATCCTGCCTGGCCAAGGGATGGAGCCCAGGAGAAGCTCAGACAGACCTCACAATAATTCTAGCTGACACATGTCATTGTTATCATAGCAGATACTGATAGTTTTTCTTTCTGAAATGGCTCTTTCAGTACCTTCAGAGATGTGGCTGAGGAGCAACAATCTAGAGACTAAAAGAGGAAGAGCCCTTTCTGGAACAGTGTGGCAGAATATCAACTTTCATTTCCCTTGTAGGTACTGGCAGAAGGGCAAGGAAGCTGTGGAAGGCTTGCAGGCAGCTGGGGTCTGTTAGTACTGAAGCCAGAATCACAACGGCACCTCCAGCACGAGGTCAGATTTCATTGCAGATTCTCTGGGCTTGGACACTTCAGATGGGCAAGATGGGTTATGAGAAATATCTAAATTCATTCAAAGCTCTTTCAAGGCTAACCTCAATATGAAGCTGTGCCAGCTTCTTTGATATCAAGAAAGAACTGCTGGTGCTGGGATTCACCAGCTGGCTAGGGCATTTTTGTTAATTCTGAGTTCAATCTCTTTCTCTGGAACTAGAGAAAACTGATGGAAAATAGCCTCTTTCAGTTCAAATTGCAGCATGCAGTTCTCCTCCTGTTTTGGAAACAACTCCTGTCTCAGGCCTCAAGGGAGCAGATGCAGTTTATGCCAGAGATTGAATACAATACGCATGCATCAAGCTCCCGAGCATGAAAGGGTCATTTGAACAGAGCAGCTCTATCCAGAGCACAGACTTCATGAATCTCTGGACACGTTTAGACCTGGCAGAAATCGGAGCTAACATCAAAGACAGCTGCTATCAGAGCAATACAGTCACATTGGAGCAACAGCGTGCTCAGGCTACTATTAATAGTTTTAGATCAGTAACAGGCAAATACAATTACACGGCTTCCGAGTGAGCTCAGAGCTTTGGTTGATGTACAGTTTGGCCCTTAAGTGATCTGTAAAGGACAGCATTGGATCATGATTCCACTCTTAATGGTGAAATTCAATTCAACATCTGTAAATCTAGCTTTGTGCATCTGTATGCATATATCTTTGTTACAATCTCTCATTATAGTCAGCAGAGATCTAGACAAGACAGGCCATCAGGGGCAAGTGATCCAGTTCACATCAAGGTAGACACTCAGTGGTGGGTCAGCTGAAGTGCCCTCCAGGCTCTGCTGTCTGCATTGGTTAGATCTCCTCTGATGAGAACAGGAAAGATGAACTTAACCATAAAAGCCACAGGCTTCAGCCTACAGGGTAGTTTTGGGGCTCTTACCAATGAAGACTGGCAAGTGACAAGGCAAACACAACTATGCTACACAGTACAGTAATACTGAACTACAAACACCATGCCATTCCCACTACTCCTGAGAAGGATTTAATACTTTTGTTGTTGCTGTTTTTAAACAGACTTGCACACACTTCTCTCTTTTTTTCCAAAATGCTCCTTTAAATCACAGACCTACCAGGAGCAAACAGTCATAGGAAATGATGTGTTTTGTTTCTGTCTGCAGTACTGACAAGAATCACCAATATTTTTTCATTTTTGCCTCACCTTTTTTATTATATTTTACTCACGTATGGCTCCAACCAAATATAGATTAAGATCGTCATATAAAATGAGAACATGTACAGGCATAGCTTTCTAGTTCTAAGGGAGGCGTGACTACTTAAACACATAGGTGCCTCTCTCCTTGGCCTTTCCTTTCTGGAACACCTAACATAAAACCCAAAACAGAGAAAAGCTAAAAGCTGAATCCCTTAAAACATTCAGATTTAACTCACAACATGGCATCAGATTACAGACGTGTATACATGTGTGTAAGATATAGTTCAGGTTTTGTCATATTGCCATGGGTGGTAGAGGGAAAAATAAACAACAAAGGTGCAACATGACATAGGAAGGTAAGATGGAGAGATTTTTTTTTCTCCTTACCCAGAAAAATCAGCAGAATACTGTCCATAATCAAAGATATAGACTCTAGTAATTTGGCACACAGTGAGGTATCCCAAAGCAAAAACAAAGCAATACCTGAAAGGGGGAAAAAGCAAAAAGCGTTTTAATTAAAAACATTTCTCCAACGAGCCAGCAATCTCTAATTAGATTTTTAATTCTCAGTAATTTCAAGTGAGTACTGTATAGTTTGCACATGTAAATACACCTTCATTCTGACTTTTTCTGTAATATTTAATCTACAGAACCATGAAGATGTTTTTCCAAGTGTTCAGTACAAAATTAAAACTGCTTTCACCATTATCTTATTTATTGACAAGAATGAGACTTAGGATTTGTAATGTAAATGCTGCTGTGAGGAACAGAAGTTCTATAAAATGAATCTATTATTTTTAGTTCAAAGTTAATTTTTGACTGTACGAGCATGCAAATTGGGCAAATCAAGCAATTTACACATTGAACATCATCTCCATTGAATGTACTTCTATACATTTGAAATTCATCACCACAAACCTCACTGCTTCAGTTGCCACAGACATTGGAAAGGACTATTAGTTTTCAAATAAACCCATTAAAACATATCTGATTGAAAAGCGAACCGTACGAGTTTACGCCTCCTGTTAAAGCTGATCCTTGCAAATATAAAAAATACACACAAAGGCAACTTTTGTAAGTATTAAAAACTTAATTTCACATATCATTTTAAGGTCAGGGGTTTTTTCCTCCTATTAGTAAGATGTAAAATGGTGACTATTTCCACACAGATCACGAAGCATTCATGATAATGAAATCAAGCACACTAGACTGATGTTCAATCCCTACAGCAGACTATGCTGTACAATCAAAATCCAATTAAAATGAAAATTTTCCTGTATCAAACGGAAAATCAGAACTAGGACTGTATTAAGGTGACACAGTGAGGGGCACTCCAGGAGGAGTCGGGGACACGCTTTCCTTTTCTTTCTCAAACTAATATTTTAGCACAGAAGTGTTCACACAAGGAAGTCTGAAGCCTTAGAAATTACTCTTCAAGCTGAAAGCAATACCTGCTCTTGCCATAGAGAACACTTGCAGGTTAACCTTTAAGAATTGTGCTAGATTTAAACTACATGATATTTTAAGATGTCCAACTTTCAGGACAGAACATTTCTGACCTCCCATGCCATGCATCAGAAGCTGTGTACATCCACGTTTGCTTGCTTGGTTAAAGCTTTGGGTTCCCTGCTTTAGCAATAGATAGATGGTATTTTTTTGTTTTCATCCATTTTAATAATCCAGAAACAATATCATATTGGGTGGCAAAATGGCACAAATATGTGTATCACAGAAACGCAACAAAATTAAACCATAATTGACTCCTAATTCTACTGAATTCAGCAAGGAAAAACTTTGGCACAGTTAAGAGTGGACCACAGATATCAGGAGCATGAGACACTGCAGAACAAGTTAGGAAGTAACTTTTTCTTGAGATATTGTAAGAAAAGCTACTTCCTCTTCCTGCCAGAAGTCGCAGAGGTTTCACACGAATGATGACTGGTTTGCCCACTCAGATGTAACTCCCAGCCATTTCACTTGCTAAAATTTAACGTGATTTTCAGTGTTACCAGCCTTTTTTTTTTTTTAAGATGTACTGACTAAATAATCCCCGACAAAAAATAATGTTACATAGAATGGTTGGGTTGGAACCCACCTGCAGATACTACACAAAATGAATAAATAAATATAAATGAAACAAGAACAATTTAAATATTGTTGTTTTCTCTAAGAAAATCTTGTTTTATCCTCAATGGCAACATGATATATTTATTAACAACAGTCTATTCACTGTATATTGCAGCAGGTCTCAAACAAACAGAATTTCACACATGACACCAACTGCAGCTTTCCTACCTCACAATGCCCACCTCAGCAGCAGGGCTCACTTTGCTAGGACAAGGACCATGCCATACATGGTCCTACGATTCTATGATACATCAGTGGGTTAGGCACATCCCATCAGACAAACAACAACAGTCACCAGTTTCTACCTCAGAACGTTTTACCTTGTAACACTTCTACACTAAGTTCTTAACACAACATGAAGACTTTCTTTTGCAGAAAAGCTATGCTGATCCCACAGTTGAAAAATTACTAAATATCCTAAAAGAAGGAAAGCACTGAAAAATGAGGAAATCTGAGGTTCTTTTTTATATAGTCATTATGATATATTCTTGTAGCGCTGTGTGAACATGCAACTCAAAACTCCAGTCTCGCTGAAGAGCTAGATTGTTATTATACGTATTTTAAGGCTGAAGAAGTTTGGGATTTTCCCACCAGCACTTCCTCAGTTAATCTCAATGAATGAAAAAAGAGTATTTCTTAAAGATCGCATTCATTTTTAAGATGAATGCTAGTGATACTCAGTGTTATCCCATTTCTACATATAGGAAATTAAGAAATAAATAGATTATGCTGCTCTGAATACCAGGCATGGCAGGTGCAAGGCCAATTCTCCAGCAACTTCTTCTAAAGTTCTAAAGTTGCAGAAAGAACATTACCAGTACTTTTCAGTCACACAAACACGTGCTTCGTAATTCTACATCTCTAACCCCAAGTTGTTTCATGAAATATGCCCAGAAGTTGCATTCATAGAATCACAGAATGGCTTGAGTTGGAGGAGACCTCACAGCCCACCCACCCAACCCCTGCCATGGGTTGGCTGCCCCCCGCCAGCTCAGGCTGCCCAGAGCCCACCCAACCCGGGGATGGGGCACCACAGCTCTCTGGGCAGCTGTGCCATGGCCACACCACCCTCTGAGTGAGGGTGCTGAGGCAGACTGAGCCAATGATGCTACCTGGTTATGGAACACTAAAACATACAAGACAGTGTTATGGTTACTTGCAGTTGGCTATGGTATTGCTTAAATGCCTTACAACTTCAATTACAAACTAACTTTCTACAATGAAATGACTGTCTTGGCAAACAACTGAAGAGCAGTGGGTATTATATACTTGAATTTCAGTGATGCTTTTGACATTGCCCCCCATTAAGATTCTCACAGAGAAGCTGTTGACATACGTGCTGGCAGAGCAGACAGCGAGGTGGATGCAAAACTGGCTGAATGGCTGTACCCAGAGAGCGGTGGTCAGTGATGCAAAGTCCAGCTGGAGGCCAGCAATGAAGGGAAGGGGTCCATACTGACCCAAGGGTCTTTACTGGGTCCAGTCCTGTTCAACAGCTTCGTTACTGACCTGGGTGATGTGGTAGCACCCTCAGCATGTCTGCTGATGGCACAAAACAGGAGAAATGACTGATAAGCCGGAGAGTCATCCTGCCATCCAGAGGGACCTCGACTGGCTTCTTAGATTTGTTTATTTTTATTGCTTCAGCACTGCAAGTTTGAACATGCTATACAAGTAAGTGTAAAGGTCTTCAGTAATAGCTTAAAGGTCAATACACACGCAAAGATACAAAATTTGATGCTTCATTAAGTGAAACCTGCTGTTTCAAAATCATACTTGCCTTACGTGCAAGTGAGAGAAACAATCTGACATTGCCAAGGCAGAGCCTGTTGTTGATGTTCAAGAAGGATTATCACAAGCTGCCATGTGGCAGGCCATTGAGTCCACGTGAATAACAAAACAATACTATACACCTTTCAAAGACATAGCAACAACCGAGTGCCACCTGAAGTGACTTGCAAGAAAACTAGGGTGGTTTCCGGACTGAAATATAGATGTTTTTACTGCTAGCACTGATAATAAAATAAATGACATGAAACATATGGCAAGGCTCGGAAAACAAGTGACCAAAGTAAATATAATCGATTCCCTAAAAGTTTATTACACAGATAAAAATTAAAATCAGCATCCGTTCACTGTAGAGAACCACAGCAGTAAGACAGATCAGGCAGTGCTTCCAAAAGCACTACATACCCCCCTAAAAAACAAAACGAAACAAAACAAAAGCAAAGAGAAACACTCTAAAATCCACAGAACTGTTGTTTTCGCTTTACTTACGCATCTTGAAAACACCTCCAGTCCTATAATATAGAATTTGCTAGTATTTTACAAAGGGATTTTACCTAAATATTAATTTCAGATCATTTCTAAAATATTTTATATTTATCTTATCAGTGAAGAACTTCATATTTGCAGGTACTAAATCTAGAAGATTCTTGCTTCCTAAAAATAACAGAATCTGTTCATTATTATAATAGAACAAACTAGACAGGATTATGAACACTTTATTTTTTTTTTAAAGGAAAAATAAAAGGAAAAAGAATCTATAATAGTAAGTGAATTACCTGGTTTCCCTAAATGTGGGGAAGGAGACAGCAATGACACTTCCCTTTCTCCTGCCTCCCAGAAAGAAGGAAACTGAAGGTACCATTATATACAACTTTGAATGGAAATCCAAATTTATGCTCAAGATTTCCAAATTTATGCTCAAGATTTACAGGAAGTCTGTTACGTTACACAAATGTAACCAAGTTGTTATCACCATTCACAGTTGGTCTGTATAGAAAAACAAAAATCATAAGCTGTGATCAAAGCCTAGACATACGTTCTCTAAGCACCCATGAAGGCTTAGAACTATGAGGGACATCTGCCTATAATGAACTTGGTTAACAAATACAGGTGTGAATCCTCCAGCAATCCACAAATCCTGCTCTCATTCCAGAGCTTCTGGCTACAAGCTCCTGGGCTTCTCCTCTTTTTCTCTGGATCTTCATCCGATTCACTTTCAAGTTTTTCTAACTACAACAGATAAGGTAAGGTCGATAAGACAGAAAAGACAAAGTGATACAACTCAAAAGAAAACTAAATGAGGTATCAGGGATATTTTAGCACCACTGAATGAAAATACCTGAAAACCAGCCATGTCAGCCAGGGCTGTCAGGCAGCTCAGTCACTATTAATTATAGAAAGAAGCATCAAAGCTGTGTGTTGAGGAACAGTATGTACATGCGATCATCTCAGAACAACAAAACCCAAACCTACTGCAGCTTTTATTTCAAGAAGAAACAAGTATTTATGAGTATTTAATTGTTTTGACAAAGCATTAGACAACACCCTGCTGTGGAAGAGACAGACATCCTTTCCAACATCTCTAAAGGTGAAAATGCCAATCGTCATGAAAACGAGAGCAGGAGCACAAATGGCTCCTTGCCTTGAGGAGAACCAGGAACATCTATCAGATCCAGCACCTGCTATGCTTACTGATTCCCTAAACAAAACCAAACCTAGCTTTATTTAGCTGCTGACCAAAGTGTCACCCAACTGACTACTTGAAATAGACGTTAGCCACCACTATCAACATGGCAGGATTTCTTCACCAAAAACACCCCATAGACCTGAAAAGCAAGTAAAGCTTTGCAGAGCACAACCACGTGAAGTCGTACCTAACTACCACAACATTAATTATAGGCTGTATGTGAATGCAGTGTTACCCAGGGCTAAGTTTTCTCCTCTAGAACAAAAGCTAGAGGTTTTCAAAAAGCCATGTTAACCTTCCACCTACCCCTGCTGTTAGGTGAATAACGCTCTCACCAGCAGAGTTACAGAAGTACCTCCCTTTGTTCAAGAGCTGCTACAAGCAAGTTACAATATGTTTAGTATTACAAACAATGACAAACTGACCTGTAATGCATGTTGTGTGGCATATAATTAATCATCACAAAGGCGTTCATTTAGAATTTGTTTAGGACTAATTCACAGGATCTTTGTCAAAATGACCTTCCTTTATCTATCAACAGATGCAACCAAGCCAGGCATGTCTGGAAGACATTGCAATAATGAAGCAGCAGAAAGCAAAACAGATTGTCTAATACATTTAACTTCAGCTTTAAAGCTATAAACCCAACAAAAGCAACAACAAAAAACCACCAGCAGCCCCCTCTCACACTAGAAAACAGGTTATAAGCAAACAAGACCAAATATACCACTAGTAAGCAGGGCTTTTCTTGTACCAAGCTGCCATTTTATGTTTTAATTCACTACTATTTTGAACTCTGATAGCACTAAAAATATTAAGTAAAATAATCAAAGTTTTTTTTTTTTTTACATAGGTTCTAACATTTTACATTAAATATAATTTATTCTCTATATTATCATGTGTTTTACTACACATAGAAAACAGCACACAAATTCTCCCTCCAAGTGGTACTCTGCAGAAGGTGCTGATCAAGAGGATTTCTATTCAGACTTTGCTAAAAATTAAATGCAGAGTTATCTCTTATTAGCAAAGACATTGTTCTACAACATTATTTCTTGTCTTATCGACTGCTGTTGCTGTTAATATTAATCAAAAAAAGGGTTTTTTTTAATCTGCATATATGCACAAGTCTACCTATAGGTGTGTGTATGTGTCTATATATAGATATAAGAAGCCAAAAACCATCCTACTTGCCTATATTTACGCATATATATATATATGCACATACATACAGATATACACAGGCTTCTTTTACATCAAAAGGAATTTCTTTTGGTTTCCAAACATCTCCATGAAATTCAGTACATACACTTTGCATTGCTAAATTGGTGTTGCCACATTAAATAGACTTCCAAAGCATCGTTTCTCCCTATGCAGAATACCTCCTAAAGCTCAGCCCTGTACAATCCCTCCTCTTGATCATCCCTCCAAGAACAGCAGAGCCAACAATAGTTCACACCATCATTGCTCATCTAGTTCAGTGCAAGGTGAGCTAATTTTGTTTTTACAGGCAAAACCTTTTAATCCAGTGTTGTCTTAAATTCATTCCACATCATAAACTTACTATTTTGCCCACCACATCATCAACAACAAAGAAAGAGCTAAAGGTCTCATCCAAGCAGCACTGCTATTAGCTCAGGCTAAGTCTCCATCCAGGTCAGTGTTCCTCCCCAGAAGTGGCTAAAGGGAGGTGCTCAGACAAGCACATGCAGTCTACTTCCCAAAGCCCTGAAGCTCAAATCATCAGCACCTTAAAGGCCTGGGCTCAAATATTACTGAATGCACATATTTAATAACCTTCTGTAAGCTTGTTTTTTCCTCTCAAGACATCCCTCCCATCTTTATCACCCTCACTCTGCTCAGCAGGTTTTCAGCATGACTACATAAAAATTAGCACAGAACAAGCAAAAAGAAGTTGCTAAAGCTTCAGTAGCTTTGTGTCGTGCCTTCACAGCAGGATCCCTGTGACCCTCAAAGACTTTGGTTTGCTAGCTAAAAAACAGCAGTAACATCCACAGGTTAATTCCAGAGCTCTGTACACGCTGACCAGTCACAGTCGTAGGCTAACAATACACATGAGCTGATTGTATTTGCATAACCAGGGGCAGGACTTGCATTTTTGTTTGATTTTACACTTCTGGGGGACTCATCTTCTAAATAAAATATTTGGTCAAGTACCTAACATACCTATCTCTATTTGCACAAAATCCAGCGAAAATAGGAACAGTGACCTTGGCAAAGCCACCCTTCGGCAGCTGTCGTAATGCTTTTGTTATTTTAGGCTCTTCCCATGCAGTGGAAGGACAACAGCATAGTATGTTATGTTGCTAGAAGAAAGTTAAGTAAACCAATCAGCACAAGGCACTTTTTCACTATAAATAAAGGTTTAACGTTCAGTCAAGCTCCACTCCTTCCAATACATGAGGAGAAAATATAGACTTTAAGTGTGTAGCTACGCAGTTTCAAAAGGCAGATACGACCCCAGTGTAGCATCACGCTGCTCTGATTCTTAGAAAAAGTGACAGAATAGCCTTGGAGTTTCCCAAGCCCATGTTCCAGCTCTGTGCTGAAAGCTACTACCTGGGTTGGTCGGTTGTCCCATTGCTTCCACCAATGTGAAAACCACTAAGAAATAAATTCTCACCACTAGGGTCATAACAGAATAGTTATTAGATGTAACTATATTAACTGCTTTAATTCCAACGAATGTAATTAGTTTTCATCGCTCACACAGCAGAAGTCCACTCCATGCAGTTACAACATAAAACATGTTTGTGAAACTTGAAAGGGAAAAACACCAAGCAAAAAGGTCCAAAGTGACAAAGCTAAACCTCTAACTCTGTACCATCTAGTCCAAGCCAATACAAATACTGATTAGATTTAGCTTTGACTGCATAACATTGCACAGGGTAAGTTAGCCTGCCCCAACATGCTGTTGTTACACCCAGAAAAGATTCCTTATTTACCCAGTTCCTGATTAGACTGTACACCACTGATGTACATCCTCTTAGAACATTGATCACATAACCAGCCAGAGCTTGTGGCCTTCAGAAAGTCACAGTCCATTCCACATATCAGGAAACTACTATCTAGAATGTAATATGAATCCTTGTGACCCATGCACTAGTCTGTCTTCCCAGTACTTCAAAATGTGCTGAAAAAAAACCCCACAACAAAATGAACAAAACCAGTCTGCCTAGGAGCCCAAGGCCACAGAAGAAAGAGCTCGTATCACCATGCTTCAGTGATGAGCAACGAGGCCATCCCATCCTTCTTCAACTTCACTTGAAGGTTTGGGGTGTGATGGCCACACACGAGCTGACACATAGGTGCAGCAATGCTCCCACACAAGGCATGGCACAAGGGCTGGGCACAGTCTCCAAAGCCATTTGCTTGGCCTTGCTGCCACAAAGGAGAGTTGTCTGGCTTGGCCGTGCTGTGAGGAGCACAGAGCTGACAGGCCCAGCACAGGCCATGAGTCAGGCCCTCCTCTGTGGGCTGATCAGCGCCTATAAGGGATTTGTTCAGCCAGCAGAGAAAGATATCCAGGCTTCCTGGCCACAGGCAGGCACAGAAAGCCATGGGAAATGAGGCTTCGTTAGCTCTGCTGCACCCAGAAGCATTTGGGATTTCTAGGATAGCTAGTTTTGTTTACTGCAGATTTGCTGTAGAAGCTCCTGCTCGCCTCAAGTATTTTGATGTTTTGCTAGATAGTGGCAGTTTAGTGGCTTGGTAAAGTAAATCTCAAACCAAGCTAAATTAAACAATCACTCCATTTATAGCTACAGGCCATATTTCAAATGCACCATTAACATATGACAAATACAGCCACAGACATCCTTGTCAAAAATGCATTCTGAAATCTTGGTATTATCCACATGCTTTCAATTTTTATTTTCTCTCACTTTCTGACCTCTCCTCCTGCTCCCTCAAAATCTGGAATGCTCCAGGCTCTCGTAGAAAGGAAAAATGTCACCCACAAGTGAAGTGTGTGGGGAGTGCCTCTGGTGCTTCACCGGGATGGAGGAGACATGTTGTTCACTTCACTCTTCCCGCACGTCTCCAAGGGAACATGGAACTAGGAAGGATGGGGATAGTAGTAAACTTATTTTATCAGACTCAGAGCTGAGAGATGAAGTCGGACCTGTCCAAAATCTCCTATTAAACTGACGTGATCCAGGAGAGGTCATTCAAGTTCTCTCTCATCTGAAAAACCACAGTGTGTACTGTCATGTCATACCAACCCGTATTTCTGCAATTGCTTGAAGTATAACAGTAAACAACACAGATAAGAACACCAAGTTTGACCTTTACATTTTATAAAAAGCCGCTAACAGTTTGTTGCAGTTAAAAACAAGCACAAAGCAGAAAGCCTAACAACTAACCTAACACAAAACATGTAAAGTCTCCGTGACCTTGGAATCAGCCTTTCAAAGCACAAGTGAAGGAAGGAGATCCTTCACATATCTTCTCACAGAGATGAGCAATCATAGCTCACAAATAAAACAGCTGCTCAATTCCAAGCACTCCTAATTCTGGTGCTGGGAATTTCCATCTGTTCACCCATTTTTCTACATAGTATGTGCCTACCTATCTGATATTCCAGTATCACAGCATGCCAGTGATTTAATCCTTCCCCTCTCCCCCACGTGATATACAAGTAACATTCTCAAACATCAGGGATGTGTCCAGTGCCTTTATTTCTGCACAGCAGAAACCTATGGGTGGAAAACAGTCTCCTTTTAGGAAAGGGGCAGTCACACAAGTTCTGCGGAATATTTTTAAGGGAATACAGATGTTATTCATAAGATCGACAAAAATTGGTAAGACAATACTATTTTAAAATGCAGTTCTACTATCCATAATGCCTTAGCGTCTGTAAACTGCCAAAACCAAAACATTCTGTAAGGCTACATCATTTTGTTTCAGCGGACCATGAAGTTTGATGCAAGAACTTGGAGCAAATGCAACAGAACAAGTTCTCTGCTGGCAAACCCACAACGAGGTCAATCATTAAACCCGTTACCACCGTAATCTCAGTACTTGGCATGTATCATCTTGGATAAAGATAAGAGCGAGCTGCTGTTCTCATTCACCCACTCACCGCTCCCCTCCAGCTTTGCACCCCTTTCAGACACCATCCACACCCCCAAGTGTCACAGCTGCTGTCCTTCCTGGCCACGGAACAGGGCAGATTCCCAGCTGTCTCATTCCCCTGAGCTGTGCTGCTGCCCCCACATCCCTGCCTCCGGATACGAGCACCTGAGATAGAGAAAGAGAGCAACGCAACACCACCAGGAGCGAGGGGAAGCTTTGCTCAGCCGTGAGGTGATGCCAGCTGGGATCTGTGCTCAGACAGCCAGGAGACATTCTGCACGCGCATTAAGGATGGCAGCAGCTGTGAAGCACAGGGGATGCGATTTGCTGAGAAGGTGGTTGTGCAGCCAGAAGCAGTGCACAAGGCAGCTTGCAGCTTAATAAACAACCCACATCCTGCAAGGTGGAATATGCAAAAGGAAAGGCCGCAGATGTCACATTTTGTTACAGCAACTGAATATTTGAGCAATTCGAGTATCACAGGGAAGCCAGCAGTTCATGCTAACAAACCAACATATCCAGAACACAGCTGAATTTTCTTTCCAACTGTGTATCAAAACAAAATGCCTTTTGTAGAAGTACTCACCAGAGGGGATGGCGGCACTGTTTCTCACCTGAAGTCTCGTTTCTCCAGGAAAGAAGGACAGAGCCCTTGGTGTCACCTGGCTGCCCTTATGCCTGCAAGCCCCACAGCTGGTCTGACCCACACCACATCCACAGCTCTCCTCCTTGCAAGAGAGCAGTTTGCATCATCTTGTGATCATGCACACATCTCAAACAGTGAAGCATTTGGAATCAGTTGCTCTGAAAAGCTCTCATTTACCAAAAATACAGCTTAATAGAAATACCTGCTTTGCTCCGATGCTTAACGCACCCTTAGCCCATCCCTTTGGATGACCTGCTTTACATCAGTCTGCTTTTCTCACACCTCAGCCCCCCCAAGGCTAAGTTAAATCACCACAATCACACGACAGTTTCATCTTTTACAGCCTTTAATTAATGCATGGCAACATACATAAAGCATTCACACGATGCATCAGCTTTGCCACTGTCACAGTGCTTGTCACGTGCTCCAGCAGAATCATATTTAGAGATCAAAGTCATCTATCTGTCTCCTACTCCCAGCCTGGAGAAAACCTGTCGCTAACTCCATTTTCTTTGCTAACAGTGAAGCCTAACACAGGTTACTCCTGAGAACAAGAGTGGCAACTTCCATTTTCATGCAGATTTCTTTGCTCCCAAATGAAACACTATCAGCCATTTCCAAGACTGCATCCGAGCTACTGCACAGAAACAGGAGACGCAGTAGAAATGGCATGGCATGAAACCAAGCCTCAGCAGCAGTGAGCCTTACGCGTAAAGATTATTTGTGACATACAGTAGTCCTACTGTACGCTAATAAGGAAATATTTCAGAATCAGTGTCAGTAGACTGTTGCATTCAAGCATAGAAGAAACCCATTATGAAAAAAGCCCTAAATTTATTGCATTTATTTTGGAACATTTCTCTCTTTTCCAGCTCCCAGCGGCAAACTGAAAACTGAAGATTAATTACTCAGTGACGGTCTAAGTCATGGCACAATCACTCATAGAATTACCCAGATGTTAACCCCAGACAAACAATAATTCTTCAAAGTGACATTTATCATCTCCAAGTTAGACAGTAACTGTATTTTCATAACATATCTCTTATTGTATATACAGCATATATTTGCTGTTACATAAAATACATATTTAGTTTCACTTGGTTACTGCCATGACCCTGTCTCCATACTGCTTGAACTTCACCATACTTTCAGCCTACACTCACTGCTGAACTGCTTGTGCTCTGCTTTGTCATCTCCCGATTCTTCAGTAAAGATGAGCTTCTAATGTGCTTCCAAATTTCCCCCTTACATGCCTGGAGATATCAAATTATCTCACAATTGAGTAAAATAGTAAATAAAAATCAGTTACTGCATATTCCAGCCAATAGAATCATATGACGTGTCCCTAGGAACATGTTGTATGAAGTCAACTAGCAGAAGCCAATAGCAGAAAATGTAACAGCAATATATGCTAGTGGAAGAGGCTCCGCTTCAGTATAAACTCAGTGTTACTGTCAATGCAAGGAGGATAAGGAGAATCAGGCTGTTCACCAATTATGAGATATGAAATCAAAATCACAAATCCTTCAACCAGGTGTCACCCATATTAGTGCCATTTGCCTATTGCTCCTAATGAAGATGTTCCATTACATTCCTGAATTATCCTATTTCCTAAAATCTCACTACAGACATCAACTCACAATTCACTGCATTTTGTACTTCAGTAGAAGAGAGCTTAAAGTCATTTGTTGGCGAAAATAATAATAATTTAAAAATCAATCATCTGAATCTTCCTTTAACAATTTCTTTCCCTCAGCACTCAGTCACTTTTCCTACTCACTAAGTAGGTGGGAAAATTCTTCCTACTATGAGTTTGTTCTGTTTTGGACGAGGAATGATATGTCCAAACACAAAGAGCCATTCTTCAGTAGAGATCAGTTATTTTTCTCATCACAAACAGGGCGTCCAAGGGAATGAACTTCTCACTCCCAAATCTTTTGTAATGCTGGTTTATCAGTGACAACATCTGCTGCTGTTAGCAAGACTCCCAGCAGGCTGCAGGTACCTACAAGGGAGGTATCTGACTGTCTTTCACCAGCTTCAAGCTTCCTTTTTTGTTGTTGTTGTTAAATTTTCACTTTAAAAATTCCTCCCTTTAAAGGTAACACAAGAGCCACAAAACTGTAAAAATAAATTAATGCATTTTAAATCTGAACTGCAGAAACAGACTGAGAAGAAAGTTTGTCTTGATTTTTATTTTTCAAGACCGGTACCAGTCTGAATTAAGAAAGGGAAAACACTGAAATTTCTTTTTAAGCACAATTCTAGACAGCACACAGTGAAGCACTGTATTTAGACTATTCAAAGGCATGTTATCACTTAAAATCTGCTAAGCTTAGAGCCACAGACAAAAAGTAATATGCATAAAATCGTTTTACCTATTCATTCATAGCAGGAAATACACACTGTATCTGCATAGAAACAATTTATATAGTTCATAGCTCACTCAACAGCCACAGCAGAAAGGCACAACTACCAAGGGACGGAATGCAACTTGAGCAGCCTGGAAAGCCCATCACGGCCTTATTGTAAGACTCTGAACAGGTGACTCAAACCAAGATCCACAAATATAAATGTTCCTATTTGTGAAGTTCTTCTTTTGGCATTCAAATTCCCAGTGCATAAATCCACAGAAGGTTGGGATTTGGGAGCTAAATTTACAGAGCTATTTCAGTCCCTCTGACTGCCCCATCTATAAAACATGAATAGAAACACTTACCTAGCTCACAAGAGCGTTCTGTGAGCAACAGCGTCAAAGATTACAATTTGCTGAACTCTTTTTGTATCATAAGAATGCCCAGACACTAAACTTAGCCACTCTACAAAACTAGTTCTATTAGAAAACACGCACCATGGAGCCATGTACAAATTGTGTTCACGCTAATTGAAATCACTCGTTTTCAGATGGAATGAAATTCAGATCTCTTCCAAGCATGTTAGGCTCCACACTGTAACCCTTCAGCCTAAAAATAGACTGATTGTCAGTCAGCCAGAAATTCCGTATGCATCCAGAATCTCCTACACTGTGCTTGCCACGAAAGTCAAGACTTTGAAAAATCGCATATGTTATAACAGTAAAGACAAACTAATCTGCAACACAAGCACACAATGTGCTATCTCTGATTATTCATTGTTGCAAAGCCTCGCAGCATCACTGCTGTTCAGCTTCCTTCTGTGATTTCATTAGAAACCAAATCCGAGCAAAGGTTTTGGCTAAATGTGCGTGGAATGCTTTACACGCCTTAAAAACGCATCTGGGGTTTGTGACATTTATTAGTGACTCAAATTGAGGGAAAGTGGACCACGTCTTGTAAGAGAAGAGAATTTCATACTAGCTTGGCCTCTAAGATCCACAGGAGCCATTGCTTCTCTCTCCCATGAGCTGTTTGAACCAGCCATACTCTATTCACGTGAAATGAAAAACGGTGTTTATGCTTCTGTGTTTGCCTCAGTTATTCATCAGTTCTAATGTTGTTTTCAAAAGGGAAATAACAACTTCTGGTTTGCACTTTATATCCTCTCATTGCTTCACCAGGCATCCATATCTCTCCATTGAGGGATAAAATTTAATTATTATTCACCAGGATTTTTATTTATTATACTTATTTCCTAGTAGACTTGGAGTTCTCCTTCCACAATGGTTTATGATGCTCCTGCTACTAGTAATCTCTCTTCACTCATCTTTATTTGTTAGAACAATTGAGAAAGCGCTCTGTAAAGACAGTGCAAGCTGAAAATACATTACATATGGGTCTTTTTGTTATTTTGAAGAGAAAATTTAAATGGCATTAGCTGGGAAAAATGTCAAGATAGAATGCTTTTCAAACTCGTCCTAGCTGTTAGGGGACAAGTACTGTTTGCTGTGACGCTATTTCACATACTGAACCGTACCGAAGCAGAAATGAACTAGAAAGCAGCAAGAGGAAGAAAAATGTTGGTGGCAGTCTTGCAAGAAGAGCACAGAATTAACAACAAGCAAACAGACTGCAGCACTCGTATTTTGCTTTGGTGAGTTCAGCTGAACACCAGAACTTATACCTGCTCTGGAGATGCAAAGACAAACAAGGAGTGAAAAAGGAAAAAAAACCCAAAACCAACTGCCAGACGTTGTCACGAGAAAATGCACTCTACCTCAAGCTGCTTAAATACAGCATCAGCTGTAAACTACAAGAGGGAACTTTAGTCTTGTCACAGTTCATAATGAATTAATTAATAGGAAAAGCATCTGCAGTTGTAAGCTTGTAAGTTGGTTTACTGAAGCATTCCCAGTCTATCTGAAGGCTCTGTCATGCTAGTTGAGTCAGACATCTCTACTCTAACTGAAAGCACATAAGCTGGCCTCCAGCTACTAGCAAATTAACATCAGTGACCGCCAAAAGCCAACAGTGATCCCTTCAGTTATTTGTACCTTTACAGCAAAGGCCCTGTGAGGGTGCCATGAACATATTGACACACCCTTAGGCTAAGCTCACTACGAGATACAGATGTGCTATACTTCTGTAATAGCTTTTCTGTCGCAAATTACTCCAGTAATGAAGCAATGAAGCCCATGAATGCATGATGCAGAAAAAAGAAAAAAGCAGGAACACATCTGCTTTAGGAGATCTGTGACTTGCAAGAAGAGAATAAAGGACAAAGATTTTATTCACGAGGAATAGTTATTCATCATGGCCCAAGTTATCCTGGGCTCCTGCAAAGACTGCAAGACCACATCTAGTGAACAAACTTCAGAGTAGCAGAGCTGCTGTTAAGAAGCCCACAGCTTCTCACTTTGTTAGCCTAAGGTACACTTTATGAAATTATAGTAGCATGCATTAACTGTAGTTAATTTTAATTCAAGGTGGACAACGATACATTGGGCAGCTTTTGGTTCTCAAGGTCCATCTTCATCTTTCACAGATCTGCTAACTTCCTGATTATCAGCTTGAAGGAGAGCAGCGTAAGAGGGAGATGGTTATCCAGTGCCAACAGGAACTGGAGCAGCCTGCTCTGACCCCATAGCTGACCCTGCTGCGAGCAGGAGGCTGGATCGGAGACATTCAGCTTCCTTCCACCTGAATTAGGTAAGCATTCAGAGGCTCAAGTCAACTGCTAATTTTCTAAGTCAAAACATGGTAAGGAAAATCAGTATTTTTTTTCCTAATCAAGTTTGCCATCTAATAATGAAGCAGTTGCATTCTGAGCATGAAATAGTTGGGCCTCATAGCCTTTTTGTTCCAAAGTTAATTTTCCTCCAATAATTAAAATTATTCCTAACGCTTTAGGAGAAGAAGAGATGACCAAAGCACACAGGATGAGGCAGACCTTACAGAAAGAAGCTATGCTGTAGGAATCGGTACAGGAGTGCAACTGAGATGTCATATGGGATAAATGCACCAACAGTGATCTTTCTGCACATACTTTTGTCTGTCCAGTACCTATGCTATCAGCATATAGTAAATTACCAAACATTACTGTATTTACAGAAAAGTGCAAAAAGCACTGAGTGTAATATTTGAATACATGTGTAAGTACAAACATGCACCTTCTTTACAAATTTGTAAATTCCCAAACATAGATTCAAACAAGAGATTCTATTGCACTGTAAGCATCACAGTTAAAGCTCGGGTTTCTCCCAATGCTATTTACTCCTGAAGACATACCTGTAAGCTATGGATGCCTGTATCAATGAGAGCAGATGCATCATCTCAATTTTCAGTAGAGGTAGCAGAGACTGTGGAAAATTTCACATTTTTATTAAAAATACTGAAGATCCGTAAGGATGCTTCAAGAGAAATGCTTAGAGAAACAGTACGAGAGCAAATGGTACGTAAGGAGACAAAAAAGATCATTTCCCTCACTTCACAAACACATGCTCCACCACTCACCATGATTGGCTGTGGGAAAACATCATTTAAAAAAAATCTCCACATGTGCATGCCCCAAACCACTTTGTCTAAGAAGGACAGGAGTTAAACAAAGAACCCAGAGTTGGCCACAGCTTTAAATGATGTGTCTGGACCCCTTCCCCACAGGAAGCTTTCCAGAAGTTTGAAGCTAAACAAAAAACAATCCTTCCCCAGGCACTGCTAGAACAAAAACCAGAACCCGAAGTTTTACGGAGAAAAAAAAATCTCAGAGCAACTGGGGCAGGCAGAACAAAGAGCACATCTCTCCCTCTGTTCATTGTGTCCTTGGCAGAGCAGCCCGTGCTCCCAGCCAGCTCTGCTGCTGTGAATGATGGCAGCCTTTGCTCCCTTACCCCGCTCCGTGGGAAGCTCTCTGCAGCCATCTGAGCCCTGGCTGCCCATTGCTGGCTCGTATAGAAGCCCCCCAGCTGCCCCTTGCCCCACTGCAGCAGCATCTCATTGCCCCTATGCCTAAGGAAGCTCTCAAAAGGATAAAAGGATTCCCCCTCCTTACAAAAGATTCACCTATTGTTGCCTCAAAAGGAAGTACTAACCTGCAAAAAACACGTCACAATGTTCGTTCACTGGAATTTATTTTGGTATTTAGACAGTTTTTATTTTACACGAGGGATGAACCCAATGCTTCATTTAATTCAGTAATCCTTATCAGCACCAAGTAAAACAGAAGCTGTTGGGAGAACCACAAGGTAGAAAATATCTGATCACAACACAAATGCTACTTTCATTGTGAAAGAACATGAGGTCCATTAGGAAACCTTTTAAAAGTCAAAAGTGGGCATAACAAGAAATAATGCCAGGAACAAAGCAACAAAACGTTCAGATTAGAATCAGTTAGTACCATTACAGGAATCAGCCTTTCAGAGAAGACATTTTTTGAACCTGCTGCAAAAGCATCAAGTCTTGATTCTGAAATACATTCAACTAAAAAAAGTGTTTGGTTTTAATAATTGTGGGAAATATATCTATGCTATATCTCAAACCAGGCAGCTAGAACTTACTCTGCCTTATAAAAGTTCAGCCTATGATCATGAAGATCTTACAGCTGGAAGCCATTTTAGATTTTGATGCTTAGTGGTCCACTACATACTAAGATGAAAGTAAACCCTTACACCTTTTAGAAGTGAAATTTTAACAATTCAATTTAATATTCTTTGTGAGAGAAAAACTGCCAAGCTGACTTTCCTATCCTGTTCACACACATCTCTATTTGCAGCCCAACCTAGATATATAATTTACATTAGGTGCTTACTACTTGAAAGGAACAAAAATAGCTGTTTTTAGAAGCAAGTACCCCTACTGATCTGGGCAGAACTACTTCTATTTTCCCAGAAGCAATAGGAAGATCAAAACCAAGTTCCCATCTCATATCCCCTCCCAGTCCCCTCCCCATTGTCCTACAATAGAAAAGCAATTTCTCAACAAACAACTTTAGGGAGCTTCTAATCTTATGCCCCTTCTAATTAACTCTCTTTTCAAGATAAACTCAAATATACTCAAATTCTTATCTGAGTTTTCTGTGTCTTTTGATTGTTTTGTTTTTGAACTCCTCTGAATACTCAGTAGTTCTGCAGTATCTACATGAGATAAAGCGTTCAATCCCTGACACAGAGCTCTGCAGGACAGCAGCTCCCCTGTCCATATAGGAACAGTGTAATGTCTTCTGTTGTTATTCTCTGCTTCATATGTCATGCTTCCTGTAGTTTATTTTATGAGGTTTCTCTCAGCTGTCTTCCATGACACACATGTCTCACTTCTAATTCCAAGGTAACTGTGTTTTATGAAGACTGGAGCAATCAACTACAATGACTGCCTTTCCCATGTTGAACTAAGCCTGTCATTTTTCTCCATTTACTGACTTCTAGTAGTTTGAAAGATCATTAAACTCTTCTTTTGTCTCAACAAAACACTTATCTGCAATTATCTGCTGCATCAGGCAGAGCACTGCCAGCAGATCAAGGGGAGCGATCCTTCTCTGTGTGATTCTTTTCTGCTCAGCACCAGCGAGGTATTAAGTCCAGCAAAGGTACACCACAATGATGAAGGGACTGGAGCACCCATCCTTGCGGAGAGGCTGAGGGAGCTGGGACTGCTCAGCCTGGAGAAGGGAAGGCTCAGGGGGCATCCCATTAGGATTTACTAATACCGGAGGGGATGGTGCAGAGAGAACAGAGCCAGGCTCTGTCAGTGGTGCCAGGACAAGAGGCACGGTACACAAACTGGCACACAAGAGGTTGCCACTGAGCACCAGGAGCAGTTCTGTGCTGTGCGGGCAACAGGGCCCTGGCACAGGGTGCCCAAAATCAGTGGGGTCACTTCCTTGCAGATCTTCAACAGCCTCAATGTGGTGCAGGGCACAGCTCTGGGTGTCCCTGCTGGAACAGGGTTGGGTCGGATGGATCCCTGCCAACTTCAACCACTCTATAATTCTGATTTTCAGTGTGTGATCTTAGATTATTGGTACCTTTAATTCTGAATCGTGGGGTTGCTAAACTTTTATGCAGGTTCTTTATTTCTACCAGCTGCCTTTAGTAGAAATACTCAATCCACAGCAGCGCTATGCCTCTAACAGGCAAACACTTGATGCTTTTCACAAGGAATTGTTTTGATCAATCATTCCTTCTAACCACAAACAGAAAACAGTCAAAAGAATAAAAATCAAATAACCAGTAAGCCACAAAGGCACTGCTGCCAATTGCAGAAAAAGAAATCAAAGATAAGGTTCAAGGACTATGCTGATCACCTCTGTCTGGGACAGAGACAGGGCCCAAGGGAATGGCATGGAGCTGTGTCAGGGGAGGGGCAGGTGGGGGTTATGGACAGGCTGTGCACCAGAAGGCAGTGGGCATGGAACAGGCTGCCCGGGGCAGCGGGAGTGCCGGAATCCAAGGAGTGTTTGGACACTGCTCTCAAGCATGGGGTTTGGGTTTTGTGTTGTCCTGTGTGGAGCCGGGGGTTGGCCATGATGATTCCTGTGAGGCCCTTCCAGCTGGGGAAGTTCTATATTTCTATGAAACTGGAAAAGAGGCAGAGGATGCTGATTTTATCTTTAGAAGTAGGAAGGAGACCTCAGAAAATCACAGACCCATAAACTCAATGTCAAGTACTCCTGGGGGATTTTTTTTCCCCATTCTGTATTTCTAAACACCCAGAATGTAACATGCATTACACGGTTTAAAACTTACAGAATGTGTACCATCAAAATAGCCTATTTAATGACTTGATCAGACAACTGCGACTAAAAGAGGTGCTGCACCACTGCGAATACCCAAAGCTAATGACTGCCATGAACAAACCATCCCAAGCAGCCCAGCCAGTGTGAGATACTACTATGTACCCATAGGCAGATTGTATAAAAAAATGTTTTGGTGATATGACATCAAATCAGAAGGATGTATCAGATACGCATTTGAGTCGGGACAGTATCAAAACAACTGGTATCATTTACTAAGTATTTCTTTAACTGTAAGTAAACTGGTTAAACATGCAGGTAACCATTAAGTTATACACACTGCAAATACTTTCTCAGTTGGATCAGAAAAAATTACCTTGAAAGAAAATGAAGGCAGGCTTAAAAGCATCAGATGGAGTGGAATTAAGTTGTGTGCAAAGTGCAATTTTGGCTGTAAATAATCAACCATACAAATCTGTAATGGAAACCAACTATTAAGAAGCATTACAGCAGAAAAGGATCTGAAGAAAGTCACAGCACCACAAAACAGACAGAAAAGCCTTTTATCCTGCTTAGCATTTTAAATGCCTCAACCTGTTTTTGCAAAGCACATCCCCAAATGGCATAGAACAAGAAGTCCAAAAGCAACTACACAAAAGTGGAAAGAGGTCTGGAAAACACCATCTAATGAAAGATTTAAATGGTTCAGTCCTTACTGGGATGAAAGGAGACAACATGAACAGAGGACTGCTGCAAAAAAGCAAAGGAATAAATCTCCCTATGGAGATAAAGGAGTTTAAGCTATAGAAAATTTAGGTTAGATTTATGCTAATTTCTAGGAGAACGTAACCACAAGTATCACTGAGCACCTACATGAATTGACTAAAAAAAAACTGTGGAAACTGTGGGTTTTTTCCTTTCGTCTCAAACTGCCTTTGATTAGCGAACCAGAAGAACTCTCAAGTCCCTTCCAGCCTTCTCTTCCATGATTCTATTATCAGATTTGGTTTCCTGAAGAAAATAAACTTTGTAGAAATGAGAGAAAAGGAATCTGTCTAAAACAGATCCAATGTGTACATGAAAAGATGCTTCCGTTTGAAGTGTTTATAATTTCAGTCTGTTAGGAGCTGAGATGCAATAAAGAAAAAAAACAGCTGGGAAGGCAGTGCAGATGCTGATGATCTGGGAAGACAAACCCAAGAACAGAATGAGAGACACACCCACAGTAGCTGTTTTTGTGTCATAACATTTTGTACTACTCAGATCTCTTTTAAACGTTTCTAGCCCTGCCAAACAAGGTTGTGTGTGCTGCAGTTTTCACATTTTGTACAGTCAGGTATTTCTTTCTGAACACATATTCCACACAATAAATGCCTGATTAAGAAGTTCAGCTGTGCTTTTAGGGTGGGCAGTCATACTTCTTATCTACTGATCAATGCAAGCGAGCATTCTTGAGGCAGAATGAGGCTTGAGCATCAGTAATTTCAGAAACATTTGGCAAGGAGGAGATAAACCAGCACCTTTTTTCCTCTTTTGTTTTAGAGATTGTTCAAATATTTGGTGCACTGTATTTCTTTACAATAAGCCAGGCAGTAGGAAATGCAAAAATAAGATAAAAACCATATAGAACACTGAGCTGAGTTGTAGCTCTCACATACTCTTTTCTTTATTTTTCTCTCTACATTGTGTACTCCACATGTTTTTCTTCTGGAAAAGCCATATGGAACATTTCCTACTAAAAAGCAGGTTTACTCCAGGAACAGATGTAAAGAAATTGAGGATTTAAATAACGAAACTTTATGTTACATCAAAACCTTCGCTCCTCCTTCTCCTTAAGCAAAGATCTTGGACTCTGCAGCAGAATTGCACCCACACATTGATTCTCAGAAGATGTGCCCTCATCAGCATAAAAAAAAAAAAGAAGCAGGCAGAGAAGCATGAAGGATGATGAAGGCTTCTTCCTTCTGAATGGCACTTCCAGTAATGTGAATCCATTGACGTAAGTCTTACTGTTTTCCCCTTTTCAGAAACTAGAAGAGAACAGTCTAGGAAAAATGAAATTTTGCTTTCAGTATTCCTAGTGCAGAGTCCTCACAATCTTCCTCAGCTGCCACGGGGAATAAAAATCAAAACCAAAGTAACTAATAGCAAAGAATGCCTCTAATTTAAGAAAACAAACTAAGTTGGAAGTACTCAACGTATTCAGCTCTGCAAAATCCTTCAATGTCCAATTAAAATTCTACTAGTGACAAACCATTAAGAATCGATCACTTTGTATAAGTCTAAGCTCATTTAAAAGGAACTTTACTATTTGCTTTATTTAAATGGTGGCCCCCACACTACTCGCTGGCTGGTAGACTTTCTCCACCTTTTATTTCAGACAGCTTTGTGTCCCATACGTATTTCTGCAATGCATAAGAACAGGACTTCTAGGTCATCAAGGAAGTCCATAAATGCTCCTAATATCTAGAAATGATTCATTTGGATCTGGAGTTGTGATTATGTATTTCATGGAAACTAGATTTCATTGTACTTACCTACTTCAAGTAGCGTGGGGATCTGAAGTTTCATAAATTATATATCTTTCATTACTGGAGCCAAAATATCTCCAAATAGCCGATGACATTTAAAGGTTAAAGCTCCTAGTCTCCTTTTAGAAATTAAGTCACCTTCCCCATGGTTTCACAGGAAAGCATGATGCAAAGGGAAAAAAACACCAAACTATTTCTAGGAAAAGTAACTACCAAGTTACAAATGCAAGCTAATAAAGTCAGAAGACCTCCCAACTCTCCTGTGTTCCACATTTTCTTTCTTCTCAGCTTTTGCTCAGCTAACGTGTCAGATCATCATAAAGAGAGAGAAAACATACAAGGATTCTTATGTATTTTTAACAAATACACACCAGCAAGTGGAATCATTTCAGAATGCTCTTTCAAAAGAATCCTAAAGGAAACGAGAGATTCTGGCACATGTTCTGATACCATTATCTATTTGGGAGAGTAATTAATCCTTTGGGACAGGAGCATTAGGAGTTGGACTCAATGATCCTTATGGACCCCTTCCAATTCAGAATATTTTGTGATATTCTGTGGAAACTTTTGGAAGCAGTTTGCTCTCTTATTAATACAGTTCCACTTTTATCACCACAAAAGCCATGAAAAGACATGCAACAACTTGTTCCCTGGTTGAAGCCAGAAAGGCCTTCCTCTGCTCAAACTTAGCTTACAGGTCGATCTGTAGAAAATATTTATAGCAGACATGAATACCAGAAAGCACTGGAACACTAAGTACGTGACAGGAAGATAAATAACATTGTTCAAATTCAAGAAAAATGAACAAGCCACCCATGAACTGAAGAGCATGGAAAGGCATGGCAGTTTGCAGACGAGAGGTCAAGGCACCACAGTGTTCTACAACAAGATAGGACAGGCAGGTATTGGGTGGAAGGAAAACAGCAAGGAGTTCCATAAATTCAGAGAGACACAACCATTCAGTGAAAGTTGAAGATCCATCCAATAAAAGGGAGTGGGTGTGTACAGGAGAATAGCGAAGTTCAGTATGCAGGACAAAGCAAGTCAACAACAGATGGGTGAAGGATCTGAAAGTGTCACAGATTTAGGTCTGTAAGTGCTCTCTTCCCTTAGGATCCAGTTTTCACAGCATAGACTGGAAATTATCTTGAAGAAATCTAAATTTATGCCCAAGTTGACTGAACCAATTGACCAATTTCAAGTGCACAAGCAGAGCATTAGCGTTCTCTCAGTAAGAAACAAGGAAAAAAAAAACCAAAAAAGATAAAGCCTATTGTATATTTCTATTTCTGAGAGGGAAAGAGGATGAGAAATGGGTTGAATGCTGGAAGAACAACTAACCCCATAAATAATAAAATGGGTACATGATCACTGGAAATCTGCAAATGTCTTAAAGTACCACTCATATAAAAAAATGAAAAAGCAAAACCAATTATGCAATGATATTAATCAGTGTGGCCACAGGCATAGCAAACAAACAGAAGAGCTGCAGCTAAAAAAGATAAATACAAACACAAGTTGGGATTGTTTCAAGGCTGATGGTCTTAGCTACATTAATAAACTTAAGAGAAAAACATGTGTTTGTTACCTAGGAAAATTCCTTATATGTTGATGTTGCCCTAAGACAGTAATGTGCCCTTGCTGCTACAAAGGCTAATGGTATCCCTAGCTGCATCAGGTTAAGTATCACCAGCAAGTCAAGGGAGGTGATCTTTCAGCACTGATGAGGCCACATGTGGAGTGCTGAGTCTGGTTCTGGCTTCCCAGCACAAGAGAAACTTGGACATACGGGAGAGAGTCCAGCGAAGGGTGATGAAGATGATGAAGGGACTGGAGCACCTCACCTAAGGAACTGCTCAGCCTCGAAAAGAGGAGGCTCAGGGGGATCCCATCAATGTCCATACATATCTTAAGGTAAGGTGCAAAGAGGATGAAGCCAGGCTCTCGACAGTGGTGCCCAGGCCTGGACTGCAGTACTCCAGATGGGACCTCACAAGAGCTGAGAAGAGGGGGACAATCACCTCCCTCTCCCTGCTGGCCACCCCTTTTTTAATGCAGCCCAGAACTCAGTTGGCTTTCCGGGCTGCACGCGCACACTGCTGGCTCATGTCCAGCTTCTCGTCCACCAGGACCCCCAAGTGCCTCTTTGCAGGGCTGCTCTCAAGGAGCTCTTCTCCCAGTCTATATAAATACCTGGGATAGCCCCAACCCAAGTGCAGCACCTTGCACTTGGCCTTGTTGAACCTCATATTAGGTTCCCATGGGCCCACTTCTCCAGCCTGTCCAGGTCCCTCTGGATGGCTTCCCTTCTCTCCAATGTATTGACTGCACCGCTCAGCTTGGTGTTGTCTGCAAACTTGCTGAGGGTGCAGTCGATGCCATCATCTATGTCACTGATAAAGATGTTGAAGAGCACCGGTCACAAGACCAACCCTTGGGGGACACCGCTTGTGACCGGCTTCCACCCTGACATAGAACCATTCATCACAACCCTTTGGCTGTGACCAGCCAACCAATTCTTAGCCCACCAAACAGTCAATCTTTCAAATCCATACCTCTCCAATTTAGAGAGAATGTATGTGTCAGTCCTTAAACTCCAAGCCCCAAATTTTGCTATTAGAAAATAAGATGCTGGCAGAGCAAAGTCACCTGTTGCTGCAGGGCAAGGCTCGCTGTTAGATCTTTAATGAGAGCTGTCCGTCTCATGGTAAGGTTATCATCCATTTTCTGCCTCTGCCTGCTCTGTGCTCTTGGCATCTCAAACATCCAGCAACTATTGTCCATCGGACAGGAATTCCATGCTGGAATCTTTCAGGCTTCTTCTAAGAGATGAAGCACTCTGGATTTCTCTGGCAAACTAATCAATGTTTCCCCTTCCAAAAATTGTCAGCGAATCCTTAACTGACCATACTGATAGTTCAAGGATGTCAAACAAAAGTTTGACATCAAGCTGAAGTCAACAAATGGCAAAGCCTGAGTACTCAAAGATAAGAGATGAACAGGTCAGAATAACAATAAATACACAAAGTCCAGAATTCAAGTTCCTATTATTATGTTTGGGTTGTTTGGTCTTCTCTTACTGCACTCTATTTCCACTCAACTGCCAAATCAACCATGAGCTGCAAGAGTTACCCGTTAATTGTTACCTCCTACAATTTTTGATCATCTTTGCACACAGGGACACTAACATTGCAAGAATTTTCTCTCCCAAGGAGAACAAAGGAAAGTAACCTACGTAGGCTGGTCAGGCATCTGCTCAGTGACTTCATCAAATACCATTTTAAACATATGTCATCATTGTTAATGTCCCGTGACTTAGAAACTGAAGTAATGCCGTCAAGAATAAACCAGACATACTGCCAGTATTCCTGTGTGTTTGTACAAAGCAAATGAGAAAGAACAACTAAGACAAACTATTTGCTGTTGGCTCATATTTTCACTCTGAGAATGAGAAACAGAAAGAAAAATCAACTGTGATTATAAAACACTGGAGAAATACGCTATGGATAATCAGATAGAGGCCAAGAAGAATACATTTCCTCTCTTAATAAATGAGGGAGAACTGGATTCAGACATGGAGAAGACTGAGGTACTCAAGTTCTCTGCCTCAGTCTTCGCTGGCATTCAGGCTTCCCATGCCTCTCATGTTTCTGAACCTCTGGGTGGGGTGTTGGAAGAGCAGAATCTCTCTACTGTAAGCAAAGAGCCTAATCTGACTGAATAAGTACAACTTTTTGGGGCTGGACAACATGCAACCCCAGGATCCTGAAGGAACCAGCTGGTGTAGCTGTCAAGCCATTCTCCATCATGTTTGAAAAGCAGGTGAAGTCCCTGGTGACTGGAAAAAGGGAAACATCACTCCCATTTTTAAGAAAGGGAGAAAGGAAGACCCAGGGAACTACAGGCCCACAAGCCTCATGTCTGTGCCTGGGAAGATTGTGGAACAGATCCTCCTGGAAGAGATGTTAAGGCACATACAAGACAATGAGGTGATCTGAAATAGCCAGCACAGCTTCACCAAGGGCAGACTGTGCCTGACCAATCTCGTGGCATTCTGCAATGGAGAGACAGCATCATTTGACAAAGTCATCTACCTGGACTTGTGTAACCATATCAAAGGCCTTGCACTCTCACAATTCTTAAGGGTGGACAAAAGAGTTGGTTGGATGGTCACAGCCAGAAGTTGTTGTCAGTAGCTCTATGTCCAGGTGGATGCCTGTCACGAGTGGTGCCCCCCAGTAGTCCACACTGGGACCAGTACTCTTTATCAACGATGTAGACAGTTGGATTGAGTCCATCCTCAGCAAGTTTGCCAGTGACACTGAGTGGTACAGTTGATATGATAAAAAGAAAAGATACTATCCAAAGGCACCTGGACAAACTAAAGAAGTGGACCCACTCAAACTAAATGAGGGTCACCAAGGCCAACTTCAAGGTGCTGCACCTGGGCCAGGGCAATCCCAGGTATCTGTAGAGACTGGGAGAAGAACTTGCTGAGAACAACCCTACAGAGAAAGACTTGGGCATCCTGGTGGACAAAAAGCTTGACATGAGCCAGCAGTGTGCACTTGCAGATCAGAAGGCCAACTCTGTGCTGGGCTGTATCCAAAGAGGGGTGACCAGCAGGGTCAGGTAGGTAATAACTATCTGCCTCAATTCTGTCCTTGTGAGGCCCCATCTGGAATATTGCATCCAGGCATGCGGCCCTCAGAACAAAAGAAGACATAGAGCTGTTGGAGCAGATCCATAGACCACAAGGATGATCAGAGGGCTGGAGCATCACTCTTACGAGGAAAGACAAAGAGGTGGAATTGTTCAGCCTGAAGAAGGCTTGTGCAGTAGTCAGGCACTGGACCAGGCTGCCCAGGGAGGCAGGTGGAGTCCCTGGAGGTGTTCAAGAAACATGTTGATGTTACATGGTTTAGTAGGCACTATTTGTGGTAAATGGACAGTTGAACTGGATGATCTTAGAGGCCTTTTTCAACGTCAACGATTCTAAGTTCTCATTGCAGCCTTCCAGTACTTGAAGGGAGCTTATAAACAGGAGGGAAAATGACTTTTTCCACTGATAGTGTTTGTCTGACAGTGATGGGACAAGGGGTAATGGTTTTAAAGTAAATGAGGGGGACTTAGATTAGATGTTAGGAAGATGGTGAAGGTGTGGATGCCCCATCCCTGGAGGCACTCAAGGTCATGTTGGATGGGCAGTGGGCAGCCTGATCTGCTGGGTGGCAACCAGCCCATGGCAGGGTGGTTGGAACTAAATGATCTCTAAGGTCCATTCCAACCCAAGCCATTCCATGATTCTTTGAGAAGTGTTTCATTTCACAGTGTACACAACACATCATTATAATTCTGATGTAAAATGCATTAAACAACTACCACTAGTGCCGACCCAAAAGAACAGGTTTCCAAAAAATATCTAAGTACATCATCCTACATTTAGTTAACGGCTATAGTGGAAGGTGCAAGAATTTAAGAATCATTTTACTTCTTCATTGATTACAAAACACAAACAAGTGATTCTAGTGAGGGACAGATGTATTTGCCATCAATGGCATTACTTCTTGCCCATTCTTTCAATTTTAGAAAATATACTTGCTTCATAAGGCAATGCATATTAACTGTTAAAATGCATAGGTTTTACCACTTACAGTAGGAAGATGATCACCTACCAAAAGAACTGGCCGAGGACAGCATCCCAATCTATATGTGTGTTCTAAATGGTTTTGTAGTTCATTTCTTAATCCTCAAAGGATGATAATGTTTAAGAGCATAAATCGTTTCATAGTCTCAAGGTATTGCACATCTACATTGCAAAGTGACCTTTGTAAGGTGTTTGAAAAATACACCATATAATTACACGTTGTGTTAGCAGTGCTTTGCTATTCAAACTAACCTCAATCTGTTTCTATGTGCCTTAGGCTCCTTTATTTAGATCTTTCTACTGTTTAGAGAGATCATCTCACATACACTAATTGCTCAAATAAAAGTGTGGAAAAGTGCCAGAGAAACTAACCAGCTCCAAAAGCCACACAGTTCATATCAAAGCAACATCAGAATAAAGCTTTATTTCAACCCACTTTTCAGAAGCCACCTGCAAACCATGGTTTGCTTTCCTAACCCTTTTAAAAGAATTAGAAAGCCTTAGCTATTTCAGTATGCAGATATCTTACCTGGATATGGATGAAAAATTTGTTTTATGCAAATATCTGACAGAAATCTGTTTTTCTGCTCTCCAATAGCCAGGAAAAATGAGGAAGCCACTGGTTTCTGACTGGAGGTCTGACAGCAGCTCAGTAGCAAGGCCCTTCCATTTTTCTGCAAAGCTCCCTCAATTCCATCCATATCACATTACATTCATGTAGACCAATTCTCATTTTGTTCCCATATAAACTGGCAATAAGTTGTTGTAGGGACAATTCTTCAGAAACCACAGTCACATCACTTGTGAATTTCCAAAGCAAATTTTCTAGTTAAACTACTGCAGTCATGAACTGATGAAAAACAACTGCCTCAAGACCACAATTTTACATGAATATCCTATGCGTAAAGAATGTACCTATAAATAACATTTACTGATCAGATTTCCAGAGCAGCATGAACACACAGAAAGAACCAGGATCCTTCTTTTTCTTTCTTTACTGTTGGACACATTGTGAGCACTGCTGATCAGTGAGAAAAAACCATCAACAAAGAAGTTCATTTTCTTGATGCATTAAAATACATTTACTATATAAGATATACAGAAATCAGCTCAAACTTATATCTTGAACAAGGCCAAGTGCAAGGTGCTGCACTTGGGTTGGGGCAATCCCAGGTATTTATACAGACTGGGAGATGATCTCCTTGAGAGCAGCCCTGCAGAGAAGGACTTGGGGGTCCTGGAGGACAAGAAGCTGGACATGAGCCAGCAGTGTGCACTTGCAGCCCGGAAGGCCAGCTGTGTTCTGAGCTGCATTAAAAAAGGGGGTGGACCAGCAGGGAGAGGGAGTACTGGAGTACTGCATCCAGGCCTGGGACCACCAGCACAAGAAAGACACAGAGCTTTTGGAACGGGTCCAGAGGAGGGCCACTAAGATGATCAGAGGGCTGGAGCAACTCTCCTGTGAAGAAAGCTTGAGGGAAGTGGGCTTGTTTAGCTTGGAAAAGAGAAGGCTTCAGGGAGACCTCACTGTGGCCTTCCAATACTTGAAGGGAGCATATGAACAGGAGGGGGAACGGCTGTTTACAAGGGTGGGTAGAAAAAGGGGGAATGGTTTTAAACTGAGACAGGGGAGGTTTAGGTTGGATATTAGGAGGAAGTTTTTCCACACAGAGGGTGGTGACGCACTGAAACAGGTTGCCCAAGGAGGCTGTGGATGCCCCATCCCTGGAGGCATTCAAGGCCAGGCTGGATGCGGCTCTGGGCAGCCTGGTCTAGTGGTTGGCGACCCTGCACATAGCAGGGGGGTTGAAACTAGATGATCTTTGAGGTCCTTTTCAACCCAGGCCATTCTATGATTATACAGAAGTATGGCAGAATCTTAATGGTACTCTCTATACTCACACCACCTCATTCACACCTCACATTTCATAGACCGCAAGTTGCCTTGAAGCTGAAAAGCTCTTCACACAAGCAATAATTTTTAAAAAAAAAACAACCAGAACTGAGGACACAATATCAAAGCCAGAAGACAGTAATTTGACAGGAATGATAGCACAATATACATGAAGTGTGGCATCAGAAATGGATACCATGGTGGAGGGAAGGAGAAGGGAACTCCTGATAAACTGAAAAGTCCTAGCCTTACCATGGACTTTCCAAAATAGTGGATTTAAACATCACAGGCACTCTCAGAAAGGACAGAATACCAAGAAAAAGACAGTCAGCTACATGGCTGTTGTTTAAAATTATGCATTACATGTATTCATCCTGCATTTCCATGTGAGACAATCTATTAATAAAATACATTATTCACTCTAAGTAATCATGCACTGAAATACCCAGTCTCCTTTTGCAAGCCTACTGACTTCACAGTTCCTGTTGTGCCTGTGATTAGTAATGACTGCAAACTGCTTAGCACTTGTCTATATTAAGTATTTCATATTTCATCTCCAGCACTGAAGATAAACACTGTGCTATATTGTTCAACGTATGTGCATCTTCTTACAAGACACTAGTATAGAGAAAAGCTGCTTTAGTACCACAGCCAGAATTTGACAGGAAGCAGGACATGGAGAGCTCCATTTCACTTTCTCACAGGTCAGAGTTAAGACAGGAGTCAGACAGTCATTTACAATTTATGTACTTTACTACTTGTCTTTGGAAATTGCATTTTACTGATTAAACAGCAATTTGAAATCTACTGTCAGAACTGTAAGCATCCTACATAAGAACTACGCCAATCTATTTGCAAGGAAACAGGACTTCTTTGCACATTACCCTATTAAGATTTCCAGGCAATTCAACCATACTGAAGACAGCATTAATAAATCCCTTACACACCCTTTCATGGCATAGAAGGAATTTCTTGTTTGAATACTGAAAACACATTTGTCTTTGAATACAACTGAAAATGAATTGAAAATTGAAACAAACTTGAAATATCAAATATTCCCTCTGATATTTCTAAGTTACCCAGCCTGGATTCCACCTGTTTCTACTAGCTTAAAGATACAAGATTTATGTATTTTCTGTTGGTCTAGTCATTGTTTTGAGTTTCTCCCCGATCCTCTTCTTATTATTTATTTTTATTCCCCTCAAAAAGGAGGACAAGAAAACAGATTACTACTTGTTGCCTAGCATGGTCTCCTTGTACCAAAATAATTGTCTCAGCTACTTCTTTCATTTCAATTGAAAGGAGCCTACTATGCTTCAGCTGACCATACTAAATCTGTGCAACTTCAAGGAAAGCTGACAATGCTCTGCACCCATGGTGTAAAGGGAAATTAAGGAATAAAAATAAAGCTTGTGTAGTTAGTCTAGATCAGATAAAGAAATTATTCTACATGAAGTCATCTCAAATAAATGTTAAGCTATAATAGGCATTGAAGCAAGACACCAAAAGGAAATGGCTGGCATGCTTATGACAACGATCCAGGATTATGTGCATATTAAGGAAGGTTCCAGTTTCATAGAACAGCCTGCTCTAGTTGCTGTTCTGAACACGGGGGTTAGACTAGAAAATGCTTCCAGCCTCAGCTATGCTATGATTTCACAGTCTCATCTGACTTCCAATAAAGACATTTTACCTTTTTAACGACACTGGATTTTAAAATGAAGATGTTTGTATTTTGTAAATCCTTTTTAGTTACATCCAGCTTCCCTTAAAGGAAATTTGTTATTTAAATAACATGCATCTGTATCAAAATGGGCCAACTTCCTCCACTTCTTCAATCATCTTTTAGCTCCAAATCAGGCACTTTGTACACCACCACTTCCAGTTCTGCATTCAAAATGGACTTGCATAATTTACAGTCAACAAAGCCATTGAGGACAATGAAATGGTTGTTTGCTGAGCTTGTCATCATTACTCAAGTGCAATTTGTCCCAAATAAAAGACATTTCAAAGAATGAAATATTTTAAAAGCACGCTGAAATGAAATAAATGACCGTAACATGAAGAATACTTGCATATAACCCCCCTCTATCATAACCACAACTGGTTCAATTCAGTTGATGTCATACAACCAGAATTTTTAATCAGCTGCTATTAGTTTCAGCCTTTGCCAGAAGCTGAAGATGAGCATAGCTTTCACTGAACTTTTCTAGGTACAATTTATTCTGCCACTTCATTTTGTAGGGAGCCCAATTTATTTGACATCAATAGTTTGTTGAGGTAATAAACCATGCAGCAACGATACCATGACTCAGAGCTCATTTGCTAGCAGTCAAGTTGCTTGGCAGCATGACAGGCAGAGTAATGTGCCTTGAAGAAGTATTTATATAAATGCTACAACTTGCAAGGATTATCAAACAAATACGCTGCCCAGAAAACACGACTTTACTCTTGCTATCAATTTTCTTTTGCTTGATTAATTGATTGAGCTCACCCTCACTTTGGGTATGAAGTTTAAAAAATATATCTATGCAAGCCAGAAAGCAATAACGACTCAGTCCCAGCAGATTCCTAATGCACCATGCCATTTTGCATTGCTACTTCTTGCCAAGATTGTCCTCTCTGCTTATAGAAATCAAGTACATAGAGTGAAAAAAAAAAAATATATATATATATTCATCAATTCAGTTTAAGGAAGCAAGAGAACTCTTTCAGTTAAACTTCAACACTCGATCCAAAGCTACTTCTCAAAATCAAAGTCCAGAATTTTTTTTTGCCCAAGTTTTTGTCAAGTGGCATGATGGAGGTTTAATGTACCAGCAACATCACCATCATGCCTGTTCTGAGAATTCCTTTCCTTGATGGACATCAGCAACCAAAGTCAGAAATAAATAAGAAGGTGGGAAAATGTAAAACGCAATAATTTAGACTTTTCTCCAAGAAAGACAAAGTATACAACCAGAATTCGTTGTAGTTGCATTGGAACTTTAGTACGTCTCTTCAGTATCAGTGCAATTGAAGGCCTGAATGCAATGCAACTACAAAACTTGAGAAATAGTGCACTTTGTTCTGTTGTTCAGCAACAAATATTGCACCACGCTTTGCAAAGCTTCAGACTATATGATTTCTTTTGTCTTTCCTTCTTCCTTCCGATGTACACACATCAGGGAAGAATAAATAAATAAACGTGTTTCATTGTTTAAAAATAAGACAAAATTTACAAGCATTTTGAAAGGTAACAAAGTTCCAGTTCCAATCTTCACTCCATTTCCGTAATTACAAAAATACGATCAGTAAAGGCCTTTCCGTTCAAACACCTCAGCTTTAAGAAGGATATTAAATCAAGTTGTTACTCCTTTATTGTTTTAAGTAACTCATTAAGTCCTATCAAAACACAGCCAGGAGAGTTACAGGAAATCATTGAAGTGGATGAACTTGTAGGAGCTATTTAAAACAAACGCTTTCAAAAGAACTTCACAAGGATTCCTAGGACATTCCTTCACAGCTATTTACTTCAACAAGTGTTCACTTTTCAAGCCGCTGAAGGCAGCCATCTATTTACATGGCTATTTTTGGAATGGCCAGATCTTCAGCATACAGGGAATCGCTGCCTGTTGTTTTCATTCACACTCCTCAGAATACAGGATTTTGATCTGTAGGTAGGCATCAGAATAAAGGAAACACAGAAGAAATTACTAAGATAAATAAAATCAATCAAGACCACTAAAGAAACAAACAGAACTCCTAGTACTATTAGCCATAATTTTCAAGCTCCACAAAAGTAAACAGGGATAGTGGGGGGTTTTTTGTTGTTGTTGTTGTTGCTTTCTTAGGCTTTTGTTGTTGTTGTTTGATTCTGTTGTTTGCTTTTAAATTCGTGATACACTAGTTTTTAGGTTTTAGTTGTTTTGATGAGTAATTTGGGGTAGAAGAGAAAACAACATGAGGGAGGCAGCTAGCAGACTTTGAAGAACTATAGGATATGCCCCATCCTCGTCCTTACCCCACACATTAACCAAGGTAGAGCCAGCAGGATACAGGAATACAAGCTGTGCAGAGCTCTCATGTGCATGGTTAAGACATCCTCACACAGGACATCCAATGTAACCACATAAAGAAGATGCATTCAGCACTTAAGGACAAAGATTTTTCAAGGATGTTAGAACTGACAAAAACATGAAACCTATTTCAAATCATAACTTTCAGCTATCTGCAATAGTTCTATTTTTACCTTTTTAGCATGCACAGAGCTAAGCTACATTGTTGCAGAAGTAAACACTAGTTTCTTTTCTGCAAACAAATTAGTCTGACATTATACAAGCAAACTCTCAAAGACTTCATATAATTAGGAAGGCAATCAAGCACCAAGACCATATATTTTGCTATTCAGAAACACATGCTTCACCTCTCAGTTAGCATGCTTCTGCATAGAAGTGTTTTAGTACTTCTGACTGTAAACAAGAGATCCCAGCTAAAGGAAAACTGGAATCTTGCATTCAGTGCCATTAACTCAGTTTCTGTAATATTTTCTAAAAACCACTCGACATTTTTATCTCCTCTCTGGGCAGCAGTGCCAGGGCCTCACTGCCCTCTGAGTGAAAAATGTCATCCTAACATCTCACCTAAATCTCCCCTCTCTTAGTTCAAAGCCATTCCCCCATGTCCTATTACTATCAGACCATGTAAAAAGTCACCACCCCTACTTGTAAGCTCCCTTCAAGTACTGCAATCCATTCCTTAAGATTTGCATTACGTATTTTACCTACAGCATTGCTCATGCTGAGACAGTTACATATAATGACCACTGATCTTTTCTCACAGAGTATAATCCCTTCTCTTTGGAAAAAGACATATCACTTCTGAATGGAAAACTGATTATTATTTGTTCTTAACTATTAATATATGCTCCCAAATACAGTCATTCACTGGGCTCGGTAGTTATTCCTAATAGGTGAAAATGAAATTGCTATGTATGCTGTAGGAGCTAATATTGTTTAGGATATATTTGATTCTCTTCTACGAAAAAATAACTTTTAAACTGCTTTTAAATCAAATATACATTTTGTAGTTATGGAATATTAACAGGGGTTTTTTGTTGTTTTTTGTTTGCTTGGGTTTTTTTGTTTGTTTTGCCTTTAACATACATCTGATAAGGCACGTTGGTACTTAAGGCTACAGAAGCTGGAGATGAGACCTTCTCTCATCTTCAGTTTATCCTCAGCTGAATGATAAGAACACACTTCTGATTTTTCAGCTCTCAACTGGTTTATTTATTTCAAATAAGTTTACCTTACTTGCACTAACTGTAGGAACAGAAACATAGAACTTTTTAGTGTATGCAGAACAGTTTGCGGCTGCTAATACTTCAAATTTGGAATCAGGTATTCCCCACACTATGGCCACTGCCCTTTGGCAGCTGCCCATGTAGCAGACATTTTTATTCAAGTTCCATGAATAAATTACAAATTTGTAACTGAGAAGTGATGCCCGACAGCTTACTTACAGCTGCCCTTGTGTCTTCTAAGGAATGTAATTAGACTGGCAGGCTTCCAACCCAGCTTTGCTAAAAATTATCACTAAAATGTGATAGCATTTCTTAGCAGTTATTAGATATTGTTATTCCAGTCTGTAGATTTGATGACTAATTTTAGATGCTGCATCAGATCCTCTTTTGGAGATAAAAAAATTTCTTCTTTATCCACATCACATATGTTCTTCAGAGACTCCACAGCACTTGTGATCAAATCAAAAGGAGACAGGAACAAAAAGCCCTGCATTTGTCCTGATTAAGGGCCTTTGGAAGAGATGAAAGCTCAAAAAGAAATAAAAACAGCCCAAAATCCACTTTCAAAAAAATCACTTAAGCTTATGAATTCTCTTATTTCTGAAGATACAAGAAAGACACTTACAATAAATCTTCCCTCTCACTCACTGGATGAGTATGAGAGTAATTTACTCGATCCATTTTGTATTTCACTGAAACCATCGCTTTTAAAAATAGGTAACAATTTTGATAGCAATTTAAGTTGCAGGGTAACTGTAACTCCAATGCGTCTATCAGCTAATCATGACATGCAGCAGAATTGGTCAGTCAGGTGTTTAATGAAATGCCTCAATTAACATGTTGAAGTAGGTTAAAAAATTAACTCTTGAAGTGAGCAACCTTTAAAAAGACCCTGCTTGCTTTTCTCCATCGTAGCTTCCATGTTAAGAAGTTGAATTTCTGCAAGTCCTTATCATTAAGCTTACTTGCTTGCCTTCCTCTGGTGATTATGGACTGTATTGGTAATCCCTTCACCACAGCGTTCATAAATTGAATCTTCAGCAAAATATTAGGAGTTCAAAATGCTAGCAGCAAGTTCTCGATCAACTTCTACATGGTATTTGGCAGACACTTAGCCTACTGAAGTCAGATGAAACCTAGGATGAAACCTAGGAAGAGAAGCCACCACAGCCTCATTAACTGATAAAAGGAGAAAAATATTAAATCCTTTAAAAAAAAAAGTCATCCAAATAAGCAGCCACCACATTTCCATAGATGCAACACAGTCCCAAAGAGAAAGTATTATACCCAATTGTGATGGGAAGGGGAGGTATTTCATAAAAGGTGCAAGAAAGAACTCCACGTAATAATCAGTAAGATGCCTGAAACCTACAGACTTGACAAAATTATGAGAATCTATCAAAAAATCAGTTCTGTGAGCTCTCCAACCTCATTGAATATTTACCTCTAATAGTTATCCCAGCTCTCTTAGTCTTTCAACAGCTTTCTTTTTAAAACTTCAATATGCCAGAAAAAAGCTAAGTGATTTTTTCTTTCCCCTAAATCCAGAAATAACCTCATAAGTTATTGCAGTTCAGTTCTGGACTTCTGGAACAATAAAACAATCATCCTATAACCTAAAGCATAAGGCAGAACATATTAGATACCAATAGCACACCTATTGCTTGGTAACACTAGACACCAATAGCATGCCTTTGCTTGCCTTAACATTAGCAGATTTATGAGGTTCAAAAGGACTGATTTTAAATGAGCAGATTTACTTTCTACTCTGTCACAGCTGGAACTTGAGCCTTATCAGTGAAGTCACTGAGAAAACTACTGACTTCAGTGAAGCAACTGCAAGCCCTGTAATTGACTTTCCTTTCCACACGGGCAGAGGGACATTATTTACCAACCATAAAATGAACAATTATGTCAAAAGAGAAAGTTGCCGGGAAGCCTTAAAAGCTTGTCAGTAAATCACCTGTGCACCATTTGCTTACATAGCTACTAGCCAACAGTAGCCAACTGCTCCAAGGAAAAACTCTCTGGCATATGGGGTTTAGTCTTCTAAGGAAAGCAGCAGTTTCAAAACAAACACAGAAGCATACAGGAGGATTTCTAAGAGAAAAAATATTAGCACCATATCAGTTATCAAATGCAAATGTATTGCAGTTGAGAACTTGTTAAACGTATCTTTCACTTTTACCACTGAGCCACAAAAGCACCACAAATATACAACCTCGCTGACAAAATCAAATTCTTTGCAGGAAACTCTGTTCACCACTCCATTTTTCATTTAAATACCATCATTGAGATAAGACATGTATAAAAAAAACTATTGCTTTTAGTTAAATTCACATCTCAGGTAACCGGTCTTCTAGCAATTAACTTTTTCCTGAAAGTTGTAAAATACAAAGGTAAGATTTGCTTTCTTCTTGGCATGTCCAATTTTTCTTTTTGCGTGGAGTTTTACTTCCACATCTCTCCCTCTCCCATTATTGAAGCAAGGCTTTCATCTTTAACACAACGTGCATTGCCAAGACTAACATTTAAAAGCAATAGCTGCAGAGAGTTCAGATACCTTAGGAAGATCACAAAGGTAGAAACTTGGCAGAACAGCAAGACTTCAAGGAACCAAAGGAAGTACATGAAGAAAATGACAGAGGTCTGAAAGACTGTCAGCACCAGACCTGAAAGTCCGTTCTACGGAACACAGAAGTTCAGAAAAATTGCTCCTTGCTTCAAATGGTAAGGACGTCAGTATGCCCAGTATGTAGCAGCTGAACTGATAAATAGCCTAAAAACTTCACTTGTTTCTTAATTTGTCAAAATAAACTTTAGAGTGGCTGGAGAGAATGAGGTACTGTTACACAGAATGACAGGGATAACCGTTTTCCCAATTCATAAACTCATCTGCAGGATGACAGGCAGGAGAAGAGTAAAACCAACTTCAGTGAATAAATTTGGATGTAAGTTGGATACAGCCCTGGCACAGGTTGCCCAGAGGCTGTAGAGTCTCCTTCTTGGAGATTTCCAAAAGCTGCCGGGACGTGGTGCTGGGCACCCTGCTCAAGCAAGGGCTGTGCTGGATGGATCCAGAGGTTCCTGCCCACCTAAGCCATGCTGTGATTATCACAGAAGAATATTTTGCATAATATGCAAGTGTTTTTTCAATCCAAAATCACTTGAATCCACATTTCCATCATGTATAAGTATTTGGCGTTCTGTGGTATCTGAGTTTAAGCAGCATATGAACAGTGCAGGTAACATCTTAACTGGGACTGCCAGTGGGCTCTTCTACCACCAATGAAGTAGATCACAAAACAGTGTAGGCATACAGAAGTACTCTGAATAGTGTATATACGCACACCTACCAGCAGGACATGGGCAAGGCCGTACCACCTGGCTTCAGGGCTGGAGAACCAGGGTGCCATGTGAAAAGTAGTGTTTCCACAGCAGAAAATCAGGACTACAGGGTGTAGTCCTTCTGTAAAAGGTACTGACATACAGAGACACTGAGAGACTCTACTCCTCCCAGGGTACTGTAATAACTGAAAGAGATGATCTTATACAGTCTTTTGTCACCTCTTAGGAATGGCTCTTGGAGCTTCCCAGACAGCATCCAAGCATTACCCTAGTGTTGGCTGGTGGAGGCCAAAACTGCACCAAACAGGTACTGTCCGCAGTCCAACACTCGTGCTTGCTTCCTGGCCCTGCTCTTATTTATTCAGCAGTATGAGCCTCAATATGGTTTTCAAATACAGGAAGCTACAGCAGTATTTTTCTACTGCTGCCAGAGAATAGCTAGCAGCAGAACTACTGTGCTTCCAGGCTGCCAGATGCTTAGATTTTCTATTCATACTGCTGTATCAGCAGAAATGACCTAAAAGGAGCAACTATGAATTGACTTACAAAAACTACTAGACACCAGACTAACTCTATTTCAGGTTGAGTTTCAACAACTATCTTTAAAGACATTCTAATACTCTCACCAACCTTATGCTACAAGTGCATTTTCTAAACTTACTGTTCATGGCAGCCTTCATACTCCATTTTGCATAGCTATGCAGCACAAGTGTTATCCCTTTCACTTGAACCAAAGTCCTTAAATAGTATTAAAATACAGCTAGTAAAACAAACTCATTGAATACTTACTTGAAATAAAAATATTGCTTTATTAATAAGGCTTATTTTTCTAGTCAGCTTTAAAGTATGAGTATTTGTTACATTTTTTTCCTTCACTGAAAGAGCAGCTTTCTAGTTTCATCCAGTGGTATCCTAATTCATACCATGATACAGCAACATAAGCCCAGCAGTCAAATCTGAGTTTTACCCTTCCAGGTGAGAAGCAACTGTGCCTAACAGAACGCGCACACACAGCTGCACATAGCACAGCAGTCATTTCAGCAGATGAGGCCTCGGAGTTACACCAGCTAGTATGAGCTAGGAGAATCCAGAGCTTGTCAGTTCCCACACTCCAACACAGGAACATTAAATGCATGCATTCCCACCTGCCTCACTGCCAGTGAAGTAAATAACCTCTAGATTTCTTTTCACAAGAAATCTATGGAATTTGTTACGATGAAGACCCAGATATACCTATGCAGTGCCTCCCCTTTGCATTTCTGAAGAGAAATCAAGATGAACCAGTTGTTTTAAAACAACTTCTTACCAAAGCAACCATTAGGGAGCAAACTGCCCATCCAACAAACCAAAGTTCTCACATCTGCAGTTGTTTGATTAGGTCAGCCTTTGCAGACAGCCCTGAAAACAAGAGCCTAACATGGTTCATGTCCAAAGGTAGAATACAATTCTATTCAGTAGCAGTATAAAGGAGCAGAGAGTTATAACAAACAGCATCATGAAAGTCACCCTGGCTTCCTCTGTAAAGCAATTCTCCTTAATTCTTTTACCAGCATCTTTCCTGACAGCTTCATTCACATCAGGAACCTGTTCAAGCACAGATTTGCTGTTTTACCAGGCATTTATGCAGGAATTAACACTGTGGGAACCTCATTTGGTTCTGATCTCTAGACTAGTGGAATATTAAAACATATGCAAACAGTAATAAGAGACATGTGTTTCCTGGTTTCAAGAATGATTTAAAAAAGAAAAACAAGCTCTGTTCTGCATGGCTTCAGATACTGCTAATCTAATCGTGTGCTCAAGCAAACCTAAAATAATGCCCTACATATTTAATTTTATGATGGTATTTCTGTCTAAGACAGCAGTCTCTGTGCTTTCTTACAAAAGAAAGAAAGGAGAGCATGGCAAACAGTACCTTAATATATATCTCACAGACTGACATATCTCTTCAGACAGACATCTTCCTTCTGCTAGCAACAGATGTTATCAAAATACATTTGTATCGCTATCTTATATTTTTGAGAAACCTAACATTATTAAGTAATGGCAAAAAAAATCAGAATGCTGAGAATGCTGCTATCCCCAGTCTCAGTGGGGATATTGCCAATTATAACAAGCTTCAGACATTCAAAAAAGGAGGCGAAAATACCCGATAAACCATTTTCTCTCCTGGAAAAAAAAATCACAGTTAGCAGAAATCAAATACTGAAAGATGTGGGCATGCCACTATAACTAGAAGCAGCATAAATACACAGCTACAAGGAAGCACAACAGTAGCATTCTTTAATTTTTCTATCATTATGCTTTAGAATAAAAACTTACTTGTGCATGTTTTCCACTCCTATTATGATCATGAGATAGTAGGAAATTCCACTTTGTATAACAAAATGTAAGGCATACCTAGGAGGAAAAAAATAATCACTCAAGGCATTTTCATTAATGACAACCAACTACATTATTTATTTACTTAATGTTAATATGAAGAGGCTTCTCAAATTCTAACTCCATCACTTCCTAACAAAAAATTGAAATGCATTCTATTTAGGTTTGCAGCAACCCTCACTCCTCCCAGCAGCTTCCCCCTTTAGCACAGCACAGACAGTAATAATGAGCAAAGACTACAGACTTAACTAAAATTCTCCAGCTAATAAACAAGAATATAAAAACGTTGATAATCTTAAGGTACAAATAACAGGCCTTACAATACTTTCATCTGGCATTATTTCATGAGTAAATAACATGAATGTTTTGTGGCTCGGCTCCCATATCTGTCCCTTCACTTATCTGCAACAACAGATCTCAAATAAGGCCAACCATATTTTAGTAAGCACAGTGTCAGTATAAGGGAAGATTTTCCTTTCCTGGGCAGTAAGCACGGCAGATCTGCCCAGCCAGCCTCCTTGCCCCACGTGGTCAGTAGCTAAACTAGGGATGGGGAAAAGTATTCGGTCCTCAACCAAACTTGATTCGCTTTCAGTTTGGTGCTCTTAGTGCCTCAGTAACATTTACATGTACTCAAGTGATACACTGATCTAGTTTGGGATTTTTTCCCCATGAAAAGCAGCCTCAAAGCTGCTACTGTTCTGCTCTCCTGATCTGCTTTTTTTTTCCCCCAGCTTGTCAGCAACTGTGTAATTTCACTCTTCATTCATTCATCCACTAGGAGGTACCTTAAAAGCTACCGAGCAAGAGACCTGCAAGAAGTCTAAACACAATGGACTCATAGAAACAAATTCACTTGGATATTGATTGACCTTGAAAAATAACTTTCAATGGAAGATCCAATCAGCACTTGCTGCCATGCTTCACTAATAGCTACCCTCGCTTAAGTTATGACTACCTAAAATTCAAATGCACATTTATCACATACAAATGCCCATTAAAAATATATTCACCTTTTCTTTTCAGATCAATCACATATAAGCAACACCACGTAACAAAGACAGTATTGAATGAAAATGAAATGAAAAACATCACGTCAGGAAGGTTGCTTTTTAAACAGATGGAGGGATATATTACAATAAAGCCTGAAGAAGCTCAGGTTGACATGGATTGTGTGTCAAGATTACAGTCCCTGAAAATATTTCTTTCAGTACAAGTCTCATTAACAGCAGCAATTTAATTTTTCATTGAGATCAATCATACGAGATGCATCTAAATACTATATGGAGCAGTGAATTTTAGTTATAAACAAGTGATATTCTAGGCCTTCTGTGCTAATGGTCATTATCCTCAAGGAGTGATCCCTTTTCTTCCTGTCCCACATCACCATCACAAGTGTTGCAAAGCATTACAAGAGCAAAACAAACAAAACCAAAAAGAAATAAAACCTTAAAAACATACATGCACAATATACACTTAAGCAATAGGAAAAGGTTGGTACAAGTGAAACTGAATTATCAGTCTCTTAAAGAAAGAGTATTTCTAACATCTCAAATTATGTTATTTTCTGCATTTTAAAAAGCTTTTTGTTCCACAACTGTAAGAAAGCTGTTTAGTAAAAGAGAAATTTGTTGCTAAAATAATTGTGTTAAGTGTGATCCAGAGCAAATGAGAAGAACCTGGATTTCTATCATGGAACACAATTTCTCTGCAATGTCTTTTTTTTGGGGGGATGTACTGCTAATGAGAAAGAAACTTCCAGAAGTCCTTATTTACTTCTGCTGGGAATGGAGGTTTTCTTTCTCAAGTCTCCCAGCTACAACACTGAGATAGGAATATTTGGTTACACTTGTCATTACAAGCTACACTTAATGCTTTCTGCTTCCAAAGCAATGCAGATACAGAATGTGCTTCTAAAGCTTACACAGCTCTCACCAAAACCACACACATCTGCTGTATCATTCTCCTCGTTTGCAGCTAGGACCTTAAGTCTCTGACAGCAGATTGCTCAATGCAAAATACCAGGGCCAAAAGTTGAATAAATGCATGGGAGTTACACAGTTACATATATAAGTAATTGGCATATGTAAATCCAAAGAGTAAAAGTTTGATGTTTCCTAAATTTAGAAGTAATACTTATCAAATAATGTTGGACAGCCTCTGTAACACGCCAAAGTAGAGACCAAATCCGTGGTTTGGAATCCAAGATTTATTTATACACATTGTGCATAGACACAGTGTGCACATGCCGTATGCATCCTCCCATCTGCAGCCACACTCCAGCTTGAGGGAGAGGATTAATTCCCCACAGTCAGTGTAGATCTAAGCCCCCTGTATACTTAAATTGAAAAAGCAGTTTGCTTACGGTGCACTGAACTGAACTGGCTCTTAATTCAGCTTGGGAAGGTGAGAGCCATTTCATAATTTTGAAGAAGAAAAAAGAAAAAACACTCAACCAAATGCATTCCCTTTATTAGCCCTACTACCGTTCTGCCTTGGTATGCTCTGCAAAGATCAAGATGTGAAAGCAGCAATCAGAGAAAATTTAAATTTTTAAACAAAACTCCTCCTATAAAACAAAAAGAAACATACATAAAAGTACTCCAGAATCTCAAACCAAGGACAGCTCCTTTTCAGGGGTTTGATACTACTGGGAACATCAGCTCTGCAGTTCTGGCCGCCCTTCCTATAACAAGTCAGATGATATTCAAGATTCAGAAGAGGACCTGGAGCGTTAGCGAGTGCAGATAATGTTGAGGAGGAATGCTCTCACCACATCTGCACAGTGTCCCAAGAGAACACCTGCCAAGCACATTTAAGCTGCACCTGCTCCATCCTCCCAAAACCACAAGAAGAGAGTGTTAGCTACCAGCTCACAAATGGAAGATGTTTCAAAACTTCTGCACCTCAGAAAATTGAAGGCACTTGCTGTACATTTGCAGCAGCTAAAAAACACAGGTAATGTTCTTCACATGAAAGCATTGCTTCCTGCAAACAAGGCACGAAAAATTTATGAATCCTTTAAAAGTGAAATTAAGTGCAACTTACCATCCAAAACAAAAAAGTGCAAGATAAAGGCCCAAGAGGGTTGCAACAACATGTCTTATAAATGGGCTAGTTTTGCTTGAATGAAGGTATGTTCGAAACCAAATAGCCGCAAGCAAGGCAAACAGTTGGCACACTACGAAGTTGACCTGCATGAAAAAGAAAAAATCAATTCTCACACTTGTGTATTAAAACTAGCCGACAAACTACAAACAGTTCGCAACTCCCAGAACTTTGGGCTCTCCCACAGCTCTTCTCACAGCACGTCACCTTCAGAGCTTCTCGCAAGAGCTCCCTCCACCGAGCACAAAGCAGGGCTCCCACCAGCAGCCACATAGAAAGGATTCTTCGAAGCTGTAGAGGCAATCTGGGCACATATCAAAGTAGTTCTGTACAACAAACCACTCTTCCCTCAATCATGGACACATTTACACTTCTCAGTAATGTGAAGATGTGGGTTTGTTTTTTATTTCCTTTTTTTTTTTTTTTTTGCTTAATTATGTGAGTGGAACTTGGGACAACCTGCAACCACAACCTACAGAACTCATCTTCTTAACCATCCATAGGTTTCCCATTTGCGAGGAATAATTCCCCTTCTATTGTACTACTCCAAGCCCTTCTGCACCAGCGAGTTACACAAGCATTGAGTGCTAGCAGGGAAAGCAGCTGTGGGCACAGCACTGCTCTTCTTAACAGGAGCAGGTTCCCTAAACTCAACTGTCACTTACACTTGGCCATCCATTTGCTTACTCCCACATTTACATTATGCTTTTAACAGTATCTGAAAAATCCTAAATGAATGAGGAGATATTCTTTCAGGGCATAACTTGACCTGTTTTCTCTCCATTATACGCACTGATGCAAATGGAAAAGAATGAGATTTATAAGTTGGGATGAGTCTGTGGATTTAGAGGAAAAGTTCCATACAAAACAGTTGGATTTAATGAACCACTGAAAGAAACAAACTGATCAAACAAACAGAGGGGAAGATAAAAAAATAAAGCCCAAGTAATTAACTATGAAGTCGGTACTGACATTCGTTTCGAATATTTCCTATGGAAATCACATCATGTGCACTACAGAGCGGCCATCTGTTTGTGATGTGACCCCAAGAACTCACACCCCAGACAGACTGGGATGGGGAGTGAGGGAAGAGAGGTTACCTCTAAAAGCAAGGTGGCAAGGACTAGGGGAGAAAGGCCAACAAGGTCTGGCTCCTATGGTTGCCGTGGCAAGGGGAGAAGTGCTCGGCATCTCCAACCTACAGGAGCAGACAAGCTGAACAGCAAACCCTGAACTTCACAACTCAGGATAAACCTGTAGGTTTAGGGACATGGAAAAATCCCAGCTGACACAAAACAGTACAAAAATCTCTAAGGATGTCAGTTTACAGTATTGGTCTTTGAAACACACAAGCAAATGACCCAAGCAACACAAGCCTGTTCTGAAATCCTCCCTCACAAGTGACTCCACAGTTAGCAGGGAGTGCTTTTAAATTGCTCTTCCCCAAAAAATGCACAGATGGATGCACACTGGGATGCACAAAAGACACCACCACAACATTCACACAGCACCTCAGGGCCACCCCCTAACCCTACTCATCCACCCCTAACATTTGCCTCACAAGGCACAGAAACATGGATTAGAAAGCACCAATCGTTTTTACAGCCTTGTATTATACCAGATGCCCCCAAAGCTTTACATATTTACAAAAGCAAAATACACATAAGTTAAGAGTCGAAAACCATGCATCCCCCATTTAGCCTCTACATATACCTCCTACTGGTAATGCTCCTCTGTTCTCCCCAGCTGGATTTCTGCTTCATTCAGCACATGGACAGTTGCCCAGTTTTTGCCTGTATCCTCCAAGCCATTAAATACTTACCATCTGCATCTACACCAAATACAAAACCTTACATTTCCCCATAGGCATGTTTATACAGATCTGACCACAGCATGGGAAGAATATACAAGATAATGAAAGTCCAAAGCGTGAACTAAATGCCCACTAATTTCAGCTGCCTAATATCCAACACACAGTGCCTGGTTTTTCAGTCAGTACTTTCAACAGAACTTCAATTGGAGCTGCGCTTTGAAAATACAGCTTCAGCTGCTCTTATGAATATTCAGCATTCCTATAAATAAGGCCCAAAGTAGCTCAGAACGCAAGCAAAACCTGAAGTCATCAGGATGACATTTTCATGACGTTATTTCTCCAGATCACTAGAACTCTGTGGCAGGCACAGATGTGAAAAACAGCAAAGCAGGAAGACCCGTATTCTGAATGAGGAGAGAAGATCACATGGAAGAGAGGTTGTGAGCATTGCTGGGCTGTATCACAGTCAGATAGATAATGCTCATCTGATGCTTCTCCTGATGTTTAAACATATACTATCACAGGCTAAGCATTCACTTAGTAGACACTTAGAATATCTGATTCCTTACATTTTAAAAAGAAACAAAACAGCATTTCTACGACAAATTCGATGCTTACCTGTCTGCAATCACCAGTTACTGTTTCACCCCAAAGCACAGATTCTTGCCACTCCAGCTATCAAAAGTATTAACTCATTTCACATGGAAATAAGATTAATCCCTTGCTGGTCCTATAGGAGACTCTAGGCTTCCAAAGCCCATCCTGCTCACTTCCAATTCCAGCGTCTACACCGTGCTGTAGGGCAGACAGGCAGACTGCTGAAGCAGCCTCCCAACATCCTCACTTAAAGATGCTTTGGCATGCATGGTACAGCAGCGTCCACACAAATCAGATACATACATATTTTAATTTAACCTGAACTGAACCAGAAGATATGTTCCAAAGGAAATGGGACATTTAGTCTGTGGACCAGACCTCAACAGAATTTCCTAAAATCATCATAGCATCAGTGATGGGTCTTCGGTAGCAACATCATCCTACAGATACATTTCTATTGCACCACAGTACTTGACATGAACAAAGCCAAAATTTAACATTCAGCCTTTTCCCAATCACATCTCACATCTTCACTTGGCCTCAGCTAGACTAGCGAGAGCTCTGCCCTGAGCTGCACGACCAACTGCAGACATACAGCTTGCCTTGAAATACAGCATGAAAGTGAACCAGCTTTCCAGAAGGCAAATGAAACAGTCACTCAGAGAGCAAACAAGGAGCTAGGTACAAGGGCGGGGCAGGGCATCATCACTGTGCAAGCTTACACAGAAAACGTGCACAGCCATGCAGCTATTCAGTTGGAAAAAATATTACATACGGTAACCTCAACATCTGCGAGTGATAGACTTGGGTACTTCCTGAAAGCTTACATCAAATCTCTCTAACATTCTGAGTATGGGCAGAATACAACTTTTAAACACCTCATGACTTGGCGTGATTCATTCCACAAACCCAACTCTAGCTTGTCTCCCCTAAGTCATAAAAGCTGCTCCTACAAGTAGCTCAGGTTTTATGGAGGAATAAAAACTTGGATCTATTTGAAGCCAAGATGTCTTAGGGGTAAAAAATATATATATATATATATATATCTGATCCAAGGTGTGGAACAGCAAGTTCCATCCCAAGGCGTTGTAATTCAGTATAACTGTCTATAAAAGAAAAACAGAGTTATTGACTTCCTCGTGTTACAGGCCATACCAACAGCTCAGCTTATGGGCACTGTAACACCTATACTACCCACATAACTTCTCATTACTTGCTGCTGTGTGCACATGGAAGAATTAAAAAAACAACTTACAATGATGATGCAAATGATCATCAAGGATCATTCAGCAACTACTGACATAGATGCCTATCAAATCCCTCTTAGGCATATTAAGGTATTCCAAAACTTGCTACTTGTATCCTAGCAATTTTCAAGTTCAATCCACTATTTTGGTACAAGAGCAGTGGTACAGCACAGCTTCTCTGCACCTTTTGTGCCAAACATGACAGTGCCACATGAGTACAAACCAGTTTCAATGCCTGGGCTATTTGAACTCAGCTATTCTAGTAAACCCAATGCACTGTTAAATGCATTAATCTACATGACAAATTTCCCACTTGCATACACTGTGCAACTGTCCATAGAAAGTCTGTAACAAAACTTCTTTAAAAAACATAGATTCTAGATTTTTAGACGTTTAAATGCAATTTGTGACACGCTTTTGTAAAAACACTCTTTCTCAAAAAAAGCATTTGAGGAATCTGTTCTTCATACAAGGAAAAGAAGAAAAAGGTTACCGACTGCTCAGGATTTCCAGCTTCAGAGTTTTGGCAAAAACACTTAATTTGAACTGCTAGAAATGGCCAATCTTTGACATAGGCAGCATCTAAAAAATATTAATGGTTTATTAAAAGTTCTATATTTCATTCCAATGTGAAGATAATTTCTCTCAAACTCATTTTTAATACACTGCTGTGCAATTTTTATGCAGCGATTAAGATTTTAATGACAGTAACGCCTAGAAGTCCCATATCACTGCCCATTGCATACTGCTCTTTGCACCAGTTAAGTGACAGAAGTTTCCCTTTCCCCAAAGCCATCAGCTGAAGACTTAAAAACATCTACAGATGATCCCCAGAAGCTCCTTCCAACACAGGAGAGCTGATGCTTCCCTACAGCACCCAAAGAGCAGTACAGACGAATCTCCTTCTGTCCAATTTCTAACCTCCATCCAGCAGAAAAAGAACAATCAGCTTGCACAATGATCCTGTAATTGCCTATTGCCAAACCACTAAGAAACCAAAAGTGACAACTATTATTATTTGAAAGCAACAATCCATTTTTCAATCAAAAAAATAATCCCATGACAAGAATGAAAACCAAAGCATCGGTAATTTACTTCAATTCTTTGGGAAAGGTCAGAAAGAATTCCAGAGAACATTGGTATCTGATGAAGTTGAAGGATACCTGAGCATTCCATTCAGAGAGCATCACAAACTGACAGGGCATTCCTCTTCCAATTCAAAGGCCATAAACCTTGTGGTGATGCTTTCCAGTCCATTTTTGGTTCAAATAATACCAATCACCTTCCATGATGAAGATTCAACTCATCAGCACTCCTGCCCTGACATCTCAGTCTCACCCCATGAGGAATATGAGGAAAAGGATGTGAAGCAGCAGCAATTATTTTAGGTAGTATCAGCGTGGGAGATGTTAACTCTGCGTTCTTAGTAGCAAAGACTGTGCTGCTCTACGTTTGTAGACTACCCAATGTGAAGAGACAGCCATTTTCAGACCAGACTTCCAAGCACAACTCCTATAAGAGCAGCCACTTGCTCTAAGCCCGTGCTCTACCCACTGTTAGCCAACTTCTACAATACTGGCAAAAGCTTGCCACCATTAGACTTCATCTTTTCATGAACTTCAGGAAGCAGCTTTAAGCACTTAGATTCTGAGTGCTGTCTTTCCAAGCTGACTGTAGTCCAAAACAAAGACAGGCATGACTAATGTTAATAGCACTATCTCTATTTCCAGTACCAATTTTCAATTTCTAGCTTGTAATTCTTAATTATGTTGGAAAACAACATATGCATTTTACACTGAAAACAACCAGTGTTCATTCATCAAGGGTGGGAAGAAGACAACTGAACAGTATTCTCAGCTCATAATGGTGTAACATTATCGGATTAAAGGCCATGAGCTTTGAACACCTATGTGTACACAATAGCCAAAATCTAGGAAGCAAGTTTGCTCCAACGGTGGAAATTGTGACAAAGCCTGGGTATTTTTGGTGGAGGTATCATCGCCCCACATCCTCCCTATATCAATGACAGCCTAACACGCTGCTTCTGCTGAGCAAAAACTGGTTTGGCCAGTTAAAGACTGCAGAACTCAGACTAAAAAGGCATAAATGTTTACAGCATCAAAACAGCAGTCCAGGATTCTATTGACAAAATGTGGTTCCAAACAAAGGAAGCACTCAGGTACTGAGCTATCCAAAATGTGACTTTTTATTGCACACACATGCACATCATGATTAACCTTGATCTCTGCTCTGCCACTGGAGTATAAACAATACACAAGACAGTCAAATGTGCATTTGAATGGCAAACTTTTATTTACAAGGACTGCTCCAAAAGTAATATTTTATTATGTTGGCCCACAATATCAGAGGTAGACATCAGTGGTATAGCAGTAGAGGTTGAACCTTCCCACCAATCTCCCATTACATGTTGCCCTGTGACAGATGGCAGCAGAGGGGCACTCTGACAATGGCGTCTGACATAGAAGAGTGTATGAAGCAAAGGTGTGTCACTGAATTCCTCCATACAGAAAAAAATGGCACCCATTGGCACCTGTGAACATTTATGAAGATCAAACAGTGGATGTGAGGTGTGATGTGGATGTGAGATGACTGAGGAGTGGCTGGTGTCAGCAATGGTGACAGCAACATGAAAGACAAGCTCCATTCTGGATGGCCATGCAGATTTTATGGACGCAGCATGCAGGTTCATGTTCATCACTGGCAAAAATGCAGAGCTAATGGTGGTGGCTATGATGAAAAATCATGTTTTGTAGCTGAGAATTTGTTCTATCAAACAGTGTTAGTGCTCTCTTTGTATCTGTTTTAGGTTCCATGGAAATAAATAGGAGGTATTAGTTTCAGAGCAACCTATGTAATACTTAGAGTAATAATTACCTAGAGTATACATTGAGTTTTTTTATAACTCACTTTTCGAGCCATTTGAAAAAAATAACCAACATATTTGGGAGTATTCTTTCCACATATAACCATAAACATGCATTCTCGCCATTGCTCTACTATTATACTCTGGTATATGAGAAATTGAAACTGAAATCTCATTTTAACAGTAACACTTGTTAATAAAGCTCACAGAAATCCAGGAACAGCAGCAGTCCCTTTACTTAGCAAGTAAAACAAATATTCCCCACCCATCACTAAAACATTAAGGTCAGCTCCTCACTGGTGTCTCCATCATTTCTATTTGCAGGAAGTCAGAGGCCTGGAGCATCTCTCCTATGAAGAAAGCTTGAGAGAGCTGGACTTGTTCAGCCTGGAGAAGAGAAGGCTTCGGGGAGACCTCACTGTGGCCTTCCAGCACTTGAAGGGAGCTTCTTATAAACAGGAGAGGGAACGACACGTTACACATGAAGACAGTGACAGGACAAGGGGGGCAGTTTTAAACTAAAAGAGAGGAGAGTTAGATTAGAAGTTAGGAGGAATTTCTTTACTTGGAGGGCAGTGAGGCCCTGGCACAGCTGCCCAGAGAGCTGTGGGTGCCCCATCCCTGCAGGCACTCAAGGCCAAGTTGGGTGGGCCCTGGGCAGCCTGAGCTGGTGGGGGGCAGCCAGCCCATGGCAGGGGTTGGGTGGGTGGGCTGTGAGGTCCCTTCCAGCCCAACCAGCCTGTGATGTTATGAAGTTGGCCACTTCCAACATCTCCAAGCACCAAGCTCCATCAACAGACGCAATGCACAATGCAATCTGCTAAAGTAATGGATGCTGCTGAGAGTTGCTACAACTTTTCAAATTAATTCAATTTCCTTTTTCTCCAACTTCTTATATTCAGAGAAGCATCTGTTAACACATTCAAAGGCCAGGCCTTCTCCTCATCTGGCAGCCAGCACTGGGCTTCTATACGTTTCCTGCAGATTCACAGTGCCACATCTTCTTTCCAGCTTTTCAGACTCCAAGGAAAAAAAACAAAACACCATTCATTGTTCTCTGGATTATTAGCCCACTTTCTGAGCAATATGTTTAGTATTTGTTGCTTGTTAGTTTCCTTGTTAACTGATAGACAGGAAGAAGTAAAAATCAGGAGTATCACTCCAGCAGAAGGCAGGTCAGAAAGAATAGGAATTACCTATAGAGGAAGCACTACCAGTATGGAAGATGCCAGCTGCAGTCACACAACCTAACAGGCTGCACACAAGCCATGCTGCAAAACACGAGCACCTTCTTCAGCTTAGGCCACTTGAATTAGACATGAATGGAAACACCCAAATCCCATGTACTGCAGTAACACTGCATTGTTACAGCCAGCCCAAAACAGCACCTTCCGCTTTGGATATCTTATTCCAGGGTAGAAGGCAGAGGTATGGCTCCTTTGCAAAGATGGCTTGGCTGTTGAAAATATCATTTAAATGATCATTTAAATGAAGTAGATAAATTGAAATAGCCCAACTGCTCTATTTGCTTCTAGGAATGCAAAAATACAAAAAACAATGCCTGATGTTGACGTTTACTTCTTCACTTTGGAAAGTAGCTTCGAGTGAAATATTCACAGTGAAGAACTGCACCAACACGCCCCTTAAAAGTGGCACTGGAAAGATGCATGCATTAGGCAAACAGGATTCCACCCGGCTGTGCGTAGTCTTCCCACTTCCCAAGAGGAAATAAAACCCCACAGCCTAAACTCCTTTTGGCAAACAAGAAAAAGGCAGGGGAACCTTTACTCATATGGGAAGTGCACAAGTCAAAACAAGCAACTTGATAAAGACATAGAACAGTAAGTGTTGGAAAAGGCCACTAAGATCATCTAGTCCAACTGTCAACGCATCACCACCATGCTTACTAAATCTCATCCCTAACTGTCCCTAAACGTGTCATAATTACAGCTGCAAAGGATGCAGCACAGATCTTCATCGGGCCAAAAAAGGTAAACAGGAGTTCGAAAGAAACAAGTATTGAGGCTAGCAAATTACATGTGAGCATTTTCCAGAACTCCTTTAAAGCAGCACTGTGCCCACCAAAGCCCTCCGAGGAAGAAGAGCTGGATAGCTGCAGTACAGCTGATTTACAACAGCAGCTCTTCAGAAACAAACAAAGCAGCACAGTAGCAGCTATTCATGCAGCGAAACAAGTTACTCTTGTCATCCTCAGCGTGCCTTAACGCTTCTTCTTTATTAACCTGTTCTCTGGGCACTTCAGTGTCTCTTCTCAGCATCCCAGGACACGGTGTTTTTGCAGCACTTCCTGAATGGCACCCTGGATGCAGGAGTGACTGGTGCACCAGTCAGTAAGCACTCTTTCTTACAGCAGCTAAATGAATTGCCTAAGGATGGGAAAAACAGTGGGGCAAAACAAAGCAGTAACTCCAGACTGCTCAGGTAAAGCATGTTCATTTCAGCTGCTCGCTGGAGAAACCCTGGGTTGTCATTATCTTTCAGGTTTCCCATTGCTTCACAAAGACCTGGAGAAATCCCCACTATGAAAGCAATCGAGGCTGTACCAAAGGGAAAACTCAGCACCGCCTCCGTATAAATTCAAAAATTAAGTAGCTACATCCTTCATGTCTCTGCAACGGTGTTCATAAACCTGAAATAAACATACTCCTTTTTTGCACTAAGTCTTCCCTGCACTTAAGAGACAATTCATCTTTCCCAGCACTGCAGTCGGTGTCTGCTGCCTTCTTTCCACTTCTGTCAGCTCCCACTCCTTCCTTCAAGGCAGTCGCTGCCTCCTGCCAATTTTCTTTCTCTCTTCTCCCAGCGATTTCATCCTTCTCTACACATCTCACACAGTGCGACTCCAACCAGCACCACCCAGAGCACAGCGTGCAGGTGTTGCCTCGAACACTGGATTCCAGGAATGGTGTAACTGCAAAGAGACCGGAGCTATTTGATGGTATATTCCTGAACTTTCCTTCAAAAGAGTGGAAGAGAAGAAACCAGAACGATACCTACCGCTCTTGCGCTTTGCTAGCAAATCTGAAATACCTGAACCACCCATTTAAAGGGAATGGCACACAGAATACAGAGCACAGCACTTCTTGCTGCTTCTGCTTACCCACCACAGCCTCCTTCCATTGCCAGGGGAAATCACACCACCACCCACCCTTCGTTGTCCTGACTGCTAGTGGCAGATACGGGAAGCACAGGGCAAAGGAGGGTCACAGAGCACTTGTCCTACCACTCCCTGACCTGCACGTTTGCATTTCACGCACCCATCAGTACGACTTCTACTCACTTCTATGACTCATACGCTTCCTGGGTTACATCAGCAAGAGTCACTAACTGAATAAAGCTTGGACGCTCTTCATGCCTTTTCATTTTTTAATCATAGACTCATTAAGGTTGGAAAAGACCACTAAGATCACCTAGTTCAGCCCCAACCCATCCCCACCATGCCCACTGACCACGTCCCTCAGTGCCACATCTCCATGGTTCTTGAGCACCTCCAGGGACGGTGACTCCACCACCTCCCTGGGCAGTCTGTGCCAAGGACTGACCACTATTTTGGAGAACAAATGTTTCCTAATACCCAAATAGAACCTCCCTTGAATATATATAGTTAAATCATTCTTAAGACAAACACTAGGCCATCTATATTCTAGACAGTTACACAAACATTTTAATTTCTCCTCTATATTTAAACAAAAAGGCTTTCATTAGATTCAAGCATTTCAGTCCTCAGGAGGCTGTGTTAGGTTGCCTGGGCAGAAAACAAGGCAGACTACAGCATCGCTAATGCCCAAAACTTCCCAGCACACCAGAAAGCTACGAGATGTGTCCAAATGCTTCCTGCAGCCAGCCGGGCTGCTAAGCAAAACGATTCCCCATACCACCTCCATGCCTGGTCTTCTACCCAAACTCCAGCAAGAGCTCATCTCCAAAGCATCCAAAGTCAAAACATCACCGTTGCATTTTTCCAGTCATATGCATTTAAGAAATGCACAATTCATAGGAACGTACAAGGGAAAATAATCCTGCCTACCCCTCCTGAAGGCGACCAGGAGAAATGTGAGGCTCAACGTATGTCAGTGTTCAGTGCTTTTTGCAGAGCTGGCTGCATTCAAGGCGTGCTGAAGTAGCTCAGGTTCTCTGCACCAGGACACATGTGCTGCAAGCAATGCAGACATGTAGCAGCCTTGCTCACAATCACTAAGGTATGAGGTTCATAGGGTTCACACAGCTCTTTATAGCTATTCTTTAAAAAGGCCAATTTTGATTCTGGGACTCTTGAAGAAAATGCTATCTGGTCTACATAAATGAACTCATTATTCAAATAAAAACTAAAATTACTGTCAGGGGAACAGAAAAAAAAACAACAAGAGATGAGTAGAAATAAACAGCAAGGAAATTTAGTGACGTCTGATGAAAAACACTGCAGCTCTGCTGATCTTATCTGGAAGGTGATCTCAGCAGCTAGCTGATCCAGTTCTCCAGCCCGTGCTCCACAGTCTCCACATCGATCTCTCAGACAGGTGCTGACAGCTGATGCTCACATACCGGCATCACCCAGCTCTGCTGCCCAGCGACTCCCCTGTAACTGCTATCTGTTTCTATGGCAAATCAACTGCGGGAATATTTCAACTAATTTTTGCCGATTTTCTGATTCAAATTTTGCTCCCTCTGGTGGAAGCAGTGAAAGAGCAAAGACCGTGAGCCAAGCTTTGCTAGGACCACCCTCAGCTCACAACTAACTTAAATCTCTCCGAGGTAAAGATAGGTGAGCTGGCACACCGAGAGCCAAGCTAGAAACGGACCACAGCCCAGCACGCTGCCTGCCAAGGCTTCCCCTTGCAGGAAGAAGCAAGCAGCATGCACACCAGCATGACAGGAGCGTAGATGGGAAAACTAGAAGCCTAGGTGAGAGACAAGGCTGTAACACAACACTGAGAGCTGCAACCTCGATGCATTATGCAACAAAACCCTTCAGCAGCCAAGCCTTCCTAGTAATTCTTGTTGCACTTCTCTAGCTGCAAGGGGAGGGAATGACATAACTACTCCTATTCCCTCTCTTGTCAAACAAGACAGAGGGAGAATCGTGGGCAATTACATGCATTCACTCTTCATTAACTTTAAGGACCCAAGACACAGAGCTGTCAACAGGATGCTTCCCTTGATGAGCAGGAAACCTGGCTGCTCCAGGAAGTGAGAAGATAGAGGTTTTCATCCCAAGGAGTGCATTTTTTTCCTATAGCTATATACAAGAAAGGTCTGCATGCTTGCCTTCCCAAATCTATGGAGGTTGCTGATCACACCAACCATCTTCCCTAGCATCTTAAGGCTGAAAACAACAAAGGGATTTAATGAAGGTAGAAGAAGCAGCCCACCACAAAATGCCTTCGGTTTTCAAAGCAGGCATTTCACTTCACTTCATACAAGACTAGGGAAGAGCCAAAGGACGGGTTAACACAGGGGCCAAATACCACATAATACCTTGTGCAGGGTAGTCACAGAAGAGGAACAACAAGCTCTTTTCCAGCCCAGCAGCCAACTGGTGGTCCACTACCAAGAGGAACGGTCATGAAGAGCAAACAGTTAAAGAAGCAGAGCTCTCCTCGTGCAACACAGAGGAGAGGGAGGTTCAGGTTGGATACTGGGAAAAGGTTTCTCACCGGAGGTGGTCAGGCACTGAACAGGCTCCCCAGGGCAGCGTGCACAGCCACAGTGCTCTCAGACATACGCTCTGATTTTTGGGTGGTCCTGCGCGGTGCCAGGAGCTGGACACAGTGATCCTTCCCACTACGACCTCACAGGCATGCCCAGTGGCTCTGGCAGAGCTGTCATCCTCCATCTTCCAGGCTGGTACCAGCTAGCACACTGGGGGCTGCACTAGGTCATCCCCACTATACAATCTTACTGGTAGGAGGCCCCTACCAACCCCTATGATTCTGTAACGTACGCTACTTTCAAACAGATCCGTGCCTCTCATTCTACCAAAAGTAGTCCATCTGCTTTCTTGCACTCAACCCACACATAGACTTTTATCCAATTAATCAGGTCAAAATTGGAGATAGCAGCTTCACCTGTAAGTGAAATCTCTACTTACATTCAGTGCCAACAGGCACATTTCTTTCATCTGTGTGTTTGCACACCCAGCCAGCAGAGCAGCACAGGCGCACGCTGCCTGGACTCAGCCTCCCAGTTACACACCTTCGCCTCCAGTAAGACTGTATAGTGGGATCATTACAGAGAGTAATTGCTTAATTGTAAACCACGATGTTTTAGATAAAAATATTAGCATCTACTTGTGGTAAAAACCAAAATAGAGAAGTAGATAAACAAAACTTAATCTTGTTTATCCACTGGCACAGCATATCCTTCTGAGTGCCTGCTTCACGGTAGGACCCATCACAGCAGGGCATGGAATTAGATGGTAGAAACGATGCACTGATCAGGAGCTCTTCATTCATTCTTTCTTCCCCAAGCACAGCTCTGTTTCCATACCCAGTATGCATACAGTGCCGCTGAGTGCCACACACAACCTCTGGGTGCATTTCCTTTCTCTACCCTTGCGTTCTGTCCTCCGCCACCTTCACCTCCCTGACACAGAACACGTCCCTATTCTTTCTGTGTTACAGACTCTCAAACCGACAGTTTACAGAACCCTAACCCAGAGTGTTGCTTTTTGTTGCCGTTTGAATCAGTTAAAGGTACATTCTTAGAGCAGCGTAATTTTGTAACTCTTCATACCCCATTCAGAGTCAAAGCTCTCCCTTACACGGCAGGGCTGATACTGTGGCCCACTGATATAGAAAAAAACACAGTTTTTTAAATGCTTATTGCAAAAATAATCTTCTAACCCCTGTGTTTAGCCACCCTCCATTGTAACAATCCCCAAGAACTCAGAGCTCAAGCAGAGTTATTTGCAAAAACACCTTTACAGAAGCATCTGTTGCAACACATTCAAAACAGGTAAGTTCTCCAGGCTTTGATAAGAAGTAACTTCATTATCACCAAAATGCCATATCAACAGTTCTTACATTAAAACTAAAACACTAAGTTTAAGACTACGGTTACAAGCAGGTGATAAGGGGACAGCGGTAACACACCATAAAAAGGTGATCGCCTCTTATTCTGTCCCCTATTTCCCAGTAAAGCCATGGCAGCAGCACACAGCAGGGAGCCATACAGAGCCGTACCCGCAGGAGGCAGTGCCAGCAGTGCTCAGCATCCATCCCGTCACAGCCAGCTCCACTGAAACCTGCCCACTTCTAGTAGCTTTTTGGATGGTATTTCCCTGCACCCTTCACCTATGGTTATCTCACCTACCCCCCAGGTAGAAGAAAAGAAAAAGAGAGAACAAGAGCAAGCAGCTCAGAAGTCGATGGACGCATTCCTTCCTCTGGGTTTCATTTCAAATTACTTTCCTACTTCCGAGGTGTACCCCGTGAAGACCAGGCACCAGCATCCCTGCTACGGGAGGGCAGACTGCTTCTCTCGTTCCGTTCCATTCATTTACGCACTAATAGAAGCATTTTGTCCTTTAAGCGCTCCCCACACGAAGTTCCCCGGTACCATAAGATGCACAGAACTCACTCAGAAGTTACCGATATACCTACAGACACACAAACACCCCGCGGACGGAGGAGGCCGACCCCGCTCCCCCGGCAGGCACTCGGCAAGCCCTCCCGTCCCGGCCCCGCTCGGCACCCCGCGGGCTCAGCATCCCCCGGGGGCCGACGCCGCGCACACCGCTCGGGGCTGCACCGCTGGGGCCGTCGCACATCCCCGCTCCGGGACTCGCGGCGCGGCCGTAGCCCCCGCGCAGATGAGCGGCCCCGGGGGCGATGCCCGCGATTCGGCCGCGGCCTCAGCGCGCACCCGGCGGGGCGGGGACGGCGGCGGGCCCGCACCTGACCCTCAGCGCGAGGCGGGCAGTCCCGCGGCGCCGGGGAGACCAGGCGGCCCCGCTCTTCGCGGGGCGGGCGGCGCCGCAGCAGCCTCACCTGGTCGACGGGCAGGCGCACAGCATTGCTGAGGGGCTGCAGCAGCGTGGAGCCCGTGGTGCTGGTGGCCATGGCGTCTCGCCCGCACCGGGAGAGTGGGCGGCGAGGCCGAAAGAACCGCTCCCTGCCGGGCGCCCGAGGCGGCGGCAGCGACGGCGGCAACAACGGCGGCGCGAAGAGCCCCAGCCCCGCACGGCGCCGTGACAACAAGGGGCCGGCGCGGCCCCGCCGCCGACTGACGGCGCCGGCGGCCAATGGGAGCGCGGAGTAAGCGCGGAGTGACGGGCGGGCTCGCCCAATCCCCGCCCCTCGCCGCGGGGTGGGCGGGGCCGAGCGGCTCCGCGCTCGGCGGCCGCAGCCCGGCGCGGAGTGCGGAAGGGGGAAGATGGAGCCCGGAGGGGCGGCGCTGGTGCGGGGCGCTGCGGGAGCGGGGCGGCACGGGGTTGGGCCGGCCTCGCCTGGGCCGCCCGGCTCTGAGGTGGGGCCGGGGCCGCGCGCAGGTAGCGCGCGGAGCCTGGAGCCTCGCCCTGCGGCCGCGAGGGGAAAAGGATGCGGGAGGGGCGCGGAGAGGGCGTTCAGAAATAGACGGGAACACCTGAGAGGAAACGGCGTCTTCCTCCCGGGGGCCGGCAGCAGCTGCGGGGCTGCGGGCGGGGCAGCGGCCCTCCGGAACGCGGCTCTGTCGAGCGAGGGCCAGGGTCGGCCCGGTGTCACAGGCCACACGCGGCTGAAGCTGGAAGGGCCCTCCGGGTGCACCGTGCCCAGCCCTACTGCAGCACGGACACCCAGAGCACGGTGCACCGCGTCTGGGGCTTCTGGGGGTACCCGAGGAGGAGACCCTGCAGCTCTGGGCAGGCTGTGCTCCATCACCTGCACCGCACTGAAGTGCTCCCGGTGCCCAGAGAGAACCTCCTGTGCTCCTGTTTGTGCCCAGCGCCTCTTGTCCTGGCTCTGGGCACCACGGACAGAGCCTGGCTCTGCTCTCTGCGCGTTCCCTTCAGGTGTCTCTGGACATGGAGGAGATGCCCCTGAGCCTCCTGTTCTCCAGGTTGAGCAGTCTCAGCTCTCTCCGCCTCTTCTCATAGGAGAGGTGCTCCATCCCCATCATAAAGAGTTCTCAACAACTGGGCAAAAAAACCCACCTCTTCCAAGTTCTGACTTCAGGGAGGTCCACCTACCATGGCCACAAGCCACAATTTTTCCTTTATTGAGGGTCTGATTCTTACATACACAAACCTGAAGCAGTACAATCATAAGTGCCTTTCCAGTAGGCTCAGGCTTGCAGTGGTTTCCCTAAAGAAAGCAAGAAGTGATGTGGTGCCAACAGCAACAAACCGGTGTGTGGCACAGCTCTTCCTCCTGCCCAGTGAGCACTGTAACATGGAACAAAGTGAAGTCCTCAGTGCCTTGATGTGAGGACATGCAGCAAGCTGCCAATGAGCTTGTGCAGCAGGGTTAGTACTGAATGGTTCTGCTTTAGTAATCTGCCCTGCTTTCGTATTGGAGTCCTCCACTGTGTCAGTGTTTTTCTTCTTATGAACTAAGTTTTTGCATTAATTGTTCTAAATGATGGAAGAGCCTCCAATGGAAGATACTGCTCTGGATCTGTAACTGCTCAGGAATACTGGATCTAATGGCAGAAAGCTGCAGGTTATTCCTTGAACTTTATTAAACATATAAAATATAGGTATTGTATATTTTGCCTATAATCATGCTAAGTGTATGTATTTTGCTTGCATATCACACTAATCATGTAGCTTCCCACAAGCACAAGAATTTCACCTTGATTTTAAGTACATGAAAAATGAAAATGAAATGTTTTGTCTTCCTAGCTGGAAGAACAGCTAGGTGAGTGATTTGCATACCCATTTAAGTTCACAATTAATTCTAATTGGTAATAGCAGGAAAATGGAGGTAAGTGTAATTATCTGAAAACATCCGGTGCTTTTCTTATTGAGTTGAAGACCATGCTCTCCCCTTATGTCTTAGCTTGTAGTGTGGTCTTTTGTCTGCAGTTAAAGAGACTGGTTAATAGCTACAAATAAGTGGTTTTAATTAGTTTTCTTCACTGTGTGACAAGCAATTACAAGTATGGTAGCATCTGCAGCTTCAGAAGCAATCGCACGATGTTTTTGTAAGTAAAGCAAAGAGCTGCTTTCAGGGAGAAAAAAAACCACCCACACCTTTTCCCAATTAATTCTGAATAAGTCCTGTAAATGTGAACCCCCCCAAACGTATGTACACGTGTGTAAGTAACTTCTTAGGAGTGCAGTGCCACTGGGCTCAGTCTGCAATAGGCAATACATATGTGTATATAAAGGCTAAGCTTATTTATCTGATTCAATAAGTAGACATATCCCTACACACAAATATTTGGAAGTCTTAATCTAAACTTTCTCACATGAAACTGCAGAAGGACTGCTTTAGAGACTGCCCATAGCTAGTTCTGAAGCACAGTCTGGTCAGTCACAAGGAATGATTCTAAACGAATTCAGGGAGGTGGTGTTACTGAGAGTTCCATGAAATACATGCAGCGAGTAATCAATCTGCTGCATGAGGCTCTTGGATTCAATTAACAAACTGTCTGAAAATAAGCTCACACTGTCATGGCATAAGAAATCAGCTGGTTTTAAAACACTCCTTGTTTTTCCAATGATTTTCATTCTTTTTCCAATGCATATGCTGAGAAAATACAAAAATGCATTTCCTCACATGACTTTAGCATCTTCATAGTCCAAACCCGAAAGACACATTTATTTATACAGTAAACTCCATTATCATTACAAATAGTTGTCAGCTAAGGCATTAAGTTACATGACTGCATCTGTCCAAAGCTTCCATTGGAAAAAAATGCAATGTTTGGAGATATTCTTGTGTTGTTATTTAGGAAGTGTGCATTAGACAATGACAAAGAAATGCGTCTTGAAAATAATGGTCCCTTTGTAGTGACAGGGCAGATGGGTTACATGAAAGAACAAAAAGGCTCCTGCCCCACAGAGCTTAAAATCCAGGTTTTCAATTAAAAGTGAGGCACGCAAATGTTGGCTGGGAAGAAATTAACAGGAAAATGAGCAATTTATGCTGTAGTGTACCTTTGGTATCAGCTATAAATTGTATGCTGAGGGCTTTCACAGGCATTACAACAAAACTAGGTCTTCTGGTGCCTTTTTTTTTTTTTAACAGATTTCATTACACATTTTTAGCACTGTTGAGAATTTCCTCCCTCTGTGAAAGGACTGTGTTGTCTGTTGGACAGTGAGACATTGGAGGTGAACAGCAGCACTCTGCTTTGCACTGACACACTGACAGCACAACGAGCCTTGAAGGTTGTGTGCAGAAATCTTTCATGTGATGCCATGAAAAAAGCAGGTTGGGAAGTGATACAAAGAAGCTAACGTACCCAGAGTAGGGAACCTGTAAGAGCTGTTGGTCATGTTAAGTGGAACAGTTTTCAATAAACATTACTTACTTTCATGCTGTTGGAAATATTTGCATATAATGAGCAAGAAGCAGTACTTAGAATCACCAAATCATAGAATGGTTTGGGTTGGAAGCGACCTTTAAGATCATGAAATTCCAACCCCCTGGGCAGGGACACCTCCCTCTAGACCAGGTTGCTCACAGCCCTGTCCAGCCTGGCCTTGAATGCTTCCAGGGAGGGGACATCCACAACCACTCTGGGCAACCTGTTCCAGTGTCTCACCACCCCCACAGTAAAGAATTTCTTCCTGATATCTAGTCTAAATCTACCCTCTTCCAGTTTAAAACCATTTCCCCTTGTCCTGTCACTATCCGCCCTTCTAAAAAGTTCCTACCCAGCTTTCCTGTAGCACCCCCCCTACTTCATGAGGAAATTCCACCAACAGCTGTCAGTCAGAGTTCAGGAGGGGATGTATTGGTTTAAGTAATCCCCAGAGAGTGGCTCAACGTATCGTGAACTACTTCTGGTGTTCTGTGATTAAGTTCCTATGGTTCCATAAGTGCTCACGGTTTTGTATAAAGATGAGCTCAAAGGCGTCTCAGCCCCAGAGAGGTCACTTAGTCTGTCGGAATGCTGTAGCCTCGATGTAACAGACATTTCCTGTAAACACTGCTTAGCCGAATGACCACGTAAGATATTGGGTTGTTTACAATACCAGTCTAACTATGTGACACTAAACAATGAAGAGCCAAAAGAGAAGATCTGTGGAGAGGATAGGAAGAGGCAGTGGGACAATGTTATCAGATGCACCTCACAGGGTACAGCTATTATTCCTCTCTCTGCTCGGTGAGATAGTTCTGAAAACACATTCACAATCATAAGACAGGAACAATCCTTGGAACTCCTTTTAGTACAACAGATGAAGAAGAAAACAAGCTTCAGTATTAGCTCTAGGGAGACTATCCCTTTTTCAGAGTAAAGTCTTATTTTAGCTTTACCTCTCTGGATTTGCTTAGGCTAAAATATCTGAGACTTCATTCTAAAGAGAAAAATGTTTCCACAGAGGCTGATGCCAATCAACCCAAGCCAAAAATTCTGCTATTGAATTTTGCCATTTGTAGCTAGGTCTCACCATTCCTCCAAAGCAGCCTTCTGCCATCCTTTCAAGTATTTCAAATATTCCAACGCAATAAGTTTCACATGCATTGACTGTTTTCTAATCTAATGTAATCTCTAATTAGTCAGTTCTGCTACATTGGTTATTCAGTGCCCTGTGTGATTCCTGTGAATGTCGGTAGGAATTCTTTACCGATGGTACTGCTCACTGTTAGGTCATGTAACATTTGTTTTTCTCTTTAGTTATTAGGAAAAAATTGTCAATACTTTTCTACACTCAGTTGCTAAAATCTCCCTTTAGCTCTTTTAGGGCACTTTGGTTTTAGATTTTGGATTTCTTCTTGTGTTTCATTCCTACAAAGCAAAGAAGCCTCTGCACTTTTAAGGCAGCAACTATCAGAAACAAACAAACAAGCATTTGGGCCAACTTTCTTTCATCTAAGTACTTAAGTTTCGTAAGTTCTGTGATGGGGAAATGCGTTAGTGCCACCTGGGACCTTAAACTCCAGCTCAGCCCATGTTACTTTTCAGATATAGTGCTGTCTGTTAGCAAAATCAAGCAGGGCTTGTACAGAGGAATATGGGAAAGCTCACTAGACTTTTCAGCTGTAAGTAGCACCTCTCAGGTACAGATCTTAGAAATGGTAATTTCCTGACTAAAGGAACTCATGCTTGCATGACAAGGACAAAACAAGTGACTTGAGCAGCAAGACATTGCTCTAATAAATGAGCCATCTTTTCAAAGCGAATTCTATTCATGAAATAATTTATGGGAAAACAATACAAACTGACAGTGCAGTGTTTTAGCTTGTAATAACTTCAGTGCAAGTGGGGTATTGTTGTCACTGATGATTGAAAAGTTTAGGTATTAGAGGCTCTTTTTCAGAACTGCAGTAAAAGCAGTGAACTTCAAAGCTAAATTATGAGTTCAGAAATTGTTGTTTTGAGCTTAATTGGGTGTGTATAAGACTGTGAGACACGAGGTAGATGGAAAGGGAATCTACTTGTCAGTCTATAAAACATTCCTCAGGAGCTGACAAGGTTACCTATTTTACTGCCCTAACTATTTTTAAAAAATCATATTAAATGCTTATGAATAAATGTACCGTTGATAAACCATTTAGCTTCCCGTTAAACTGCAACAGCACCATGGAAATAACTGCTTTTAACAAGATTCTCAGGTTTCTGTGCTGTCTCCTAGCTGAAAGGGGAAACTTGACTTTTACTGATATCTGATGTTACAGGTTCTCAAACTGATCCTTGCCACACAGAGAGTTCAGTTCCCAGGATCCCTCCCACTTGCCCCAGGTGAGTGCAATAAGATAGGACTAAGACTCTTCTTTGTTTAGATTAATTGTTTCTGAAAGAATAGCACACCTTATTCTTGCCAGAGTTGCTTAAGATTTACTTTTAATTCCAAGATAAGATTGGAGAGCAAGATAAGTTTATTCTAAGAGAAAAGGTTGAAGTGTAGGAGGGGATGCAAAGTACGTAATAAAAATGCAGTTTAAAATGACGCTTACCAAATAAGTTTTCCTTTCAGTTAAGGCAGAGAAAGGGAGAACTGTGGAATTTTCTTTTTCTGTCCCCTAGGACCAGCTTGCCCTGAATAGCTTTCTAAGACCATACGGTCATTGCACTCAGATCGGGATGGTTCTTTCTGTTCTGAACGGCGTCCATGTTCAGTCCTGATTATAATTCCGTTTGGTTAGAAGTAGGAACTTTTCCTTGGGGGATTTCTGAAGTTAGTCCTTACGTGTTCACTTAAGCTTAAATTTCTCTCTTTTGGAAGATTTTTGTCATAAGATCTTCAGGATCCATTCGTGTTACTAGTCTTATTGCTTGCCATTCATTTTATGCTCTGTATAAAAGTTGCACCTGCTAACAGGACGGGTTTATTCCTGTAACACATAATGCTTGCTTCTATTATCATTACCACTGTCTCCTCTACACACAGCTTTGAAGCTCTTGCTCTGAAAATTCTTCCCTTACTGCTTCTGACTCTGACACTGGAGCTAGCATAGCTTGAGGTACTTCCTCATTGCCAGCAGACTGTATAGCGGACAGAACCAGTGGTGTGTGCAGAAATAGGGCTGTCAGCTGATGAATGGCAAGGAGGTACGGGGGATGCCACCACATGGAACAGCCCAGTGCAATTAAACTTGTCACTGAGTCAGAGCCCAAATGTTTCTGCATTTGTTCCAGAACCCACCTGCTCTTCTCTTCCTTTGTCTGGCTTCAGTCATCAAGAAATTTTTGCCATACATCCTATGAGGAAGCCTCCATTTTTCAGAACAGCAGGACAGGGGAATTTTGCTCAGGTTAGAGACCTGAGAAGAAGTGGTCCTGGAACCTCACACCAGCCAGCCACTGAGCATAAAAGTACTTCACTGAGACTTAATTTTGCTAGTTACGTCTTGATGTCCCATCTGATAAGAGGCCCTCTGCAAGCATCTGGGCCTTGTCTAACACATATTCATGAGAGGTCATTATAATAATGTAGTCCCCTCCACAACACACACAAAACCTTAATGAGTAACAGTTGGGCACAGTAGCAAGTAGAGTTTCTGAGAGCTACTTCAAGTCATGCACAAACTCAGATATATGTTCTCTCTCCTTGATTCCCAGAACTGATATTTGTAGTGACAGTAAATTTAACCTGTTTCTAAAATATATCATACTTGTGGGGCATATTTGAAACAGGGCCCTGAAAATGTAAGTAGCCCAAATGAAGTGTTCCATCTCTTGTTTTAAGTTGGTAGCAGCTACTTTTGTTTGAAGAGTGAGATATATGTCTGCATATAACAAAACCAGCTCATAGCACCAGCTTGCTCTGCTCTTACAGACATCAAAATATCGTAACATCATTTCATAACATTTTGCCTACTTAGCTTTCATGTGGTGAGCAAATCTGCATGACACATTACTTCTTGATTTACTTCATCCTGTTCTTAATTTTGACATTTTTATTTAGCTATATGATTGTGTTTGCTTTTAACAAGGAGTAGTGAGAACTAAAGATTTCATAGCAACACTGGCTCTGTCTCCTCCTCTTGTTTAAATATGAAGTACAATTACAACATTGAGAAAACAATGAAGAGCTTAACTGTTCTTAGTTTCCATTTGAAAGTACCATATTATAATGAAATTCCATGAGAAAAATGTAGAACAGCCAAAAAATTTAAAACAGCAGACATAATTTGCAATTACAAGGGATATAAATCTTTAAGCTCTGGACTTTTAGTTCTTAAACCAAGTCATTGTTAGCTGTTCTGTGGAAGAAATGTATGTGCATGCTACGTAGTTTGCTTTTCAGATTTTTTGCACTTTTTATGAACTACTTAGCTACACCAGAGAGGATGTGAGAGCACTGATCTGATTCCCAGGCACAGTGAAGGTGCTTCATCTCTTCCTAACTATACCCATTTCTATTACAGAACTACTGCGACACAGTGAAGAAATACTGACTTTGAGATCCTGCAGTTCATGTTGCAGGGGACTCCTGAAGCTGAATGGAGCACTGTTCCTGTAATGCTCCAGTCGGGCGAATGCTATGAATCGTATGATTGATGGTTCTGGGGGCTGCAATCCCTGCTGCTTTAAACAGGAAGCTCTTCTAGGATCATTTCAGCTCAGCAAACGAGGCCACTTCCTTAACAGTACAATGACAGGAATTTGATCAGAAACTTCAAAATTCGGTTCTAGAAGGCTGCTTTCATTCTTGCATTATCTCCAGTTACCAGTTATAAAAGTTTTGCTTGTTGAAAAAAATAGGCTTTCACATAGACAAATCTGGCTTTTCTTAATGATTGTTAAAATATCATCCCACTTTTGTCTTTTTTTTTTTTTTTTTTTTTTTTTTTTGCCTAGGCCAGATTTACATTGCCAGTATAGCATATGATTCTGCAGGAAATACTTTTCTTATCCCTATGTGATTCACCAAGAGAACAGGAGTTTTAGACACACATTGTTCAGGTGCATGTGGCTCAAGAGGTAAGCCTCAGCCCTACCTGTTTTCATTTGTTAACCTCTCTACAGATACAAGAAGTATTACAGCAAAATATAATGGAATGCTTTATACTGCCGAACTAAATTACTAGCCTTGTTTTTTACTGGTAAGATTTGCTTTCGGGAACGCCATGCCATGGATGTCAGTGAGAAAGTCTGGAGCTCTGAAGACTTAACCTCAGCAGAGGAGAACTGAGTTAGGAAATAAATAAGCAAATAAAACATACACAAGTCCATGGGACCTGATGGGATTCACCCATTTGTGCAGGACTGCTCTTAATTATATATGAAAGGTCACAGTGATTGGAGAAAGTTCCTCAGACAAGTAAGAAAGTAAATGCTATCTTAAATGCTATCTCTGTCTTTCAGAAGGGCAAGAAGGATGCAGTGAACTACATCCTGCCAGCTTCAACTCGGTCCCTAGGAAGATGACAGAGCAAATCTTCCAGGGAACTTATTTCAAACATATGGACAAGATGGTTGGGAGTTTTCAGTATGGATTTAACCAGAGGAAATTGTGCCTGACCAGTGTGGCTTTGCAGCTGAGGGGAGAGTGATGGATGTTGTTTATCCCTACTGTAGCAAGGCTTTTGACATCAATTCCTATAATGCTTGCATAGACAAACTATGATAGACTAGATAAATGGACAGTGAGATGGAATGAAAACTGGCTGAGCTGCTGGACTCAAAGGGCTGTGACCGGTAGCACCAAGTCCATATGGGGACCTGCCATTAGTGCAGTACCACAGGGGTTGGTACAGGGGTGAGTGCTGTTTGACTTCGTCATTAAGGACCCAGGCAATGGGACAGAGCACACCCTCAGCAAGCCTGAAGATGGTACGAAGCTGGGAGGAGTGGCTGACAGACCAGGTGGGTGTGCTGCCATTCAGAGGAACCTTGGCAGGCTGGAGAAATGGACAGACAGGAAACTCATGATGTTCAACAAAGGGAAATGCTGAGTCCTCCACCTGGGCAGGAACAGACAGCTACACAGTACACACTGAAGGCTGGAAAACAGCTTTGCAGAAAAGGACCTGGGAACAAAAAGTTGACCATGAGCCAGCAATGTGCGCTTACAGCAAGGAAGACCAACAACATCCTGGGCATTGCCAACAGGTTGAGGGTAGGAAATCTCATCTAGTGAGTGCTGCATCCAGTTCTGGGTTCCCCAGCACTAGAGAGGTGTGCGTATAGTGGAGCAAGTTCTGTGAGAGAAAGGTGACACAAAGTGGAGCATGTGTCATACAAGGAGAGGCTGAGGCAGCTGGAATTGTTTAGATGGGAGGAGGGAAGGCTCAGAGAGATCTTATCTGTGTGTGTAAATACCAAAAGGAAGGTAGTAAAAGAACCAGCAGAACCAGCATCTTTTCAGTGCTGTCCAGTCAGAGGACAAGAGGCAATAGGACGAATTGAAAGACAGGAAGTTCCACTTACATATAAAGAATACCCTTTCTACAGTGAGGGTAGCGAAACACTGAAGCATGTTTCCCAGGGAGGTTGAGGAGTCTTCTGCCTTGGGGATCCTCAAATTCTAACTGGACAAGGCATTGAGCAACCTTCCGTGCTTGTTCCAGGTTTGAGCAGGGTGCAGTGGAGCTAGGCAATCTGATGGTGTCCCTTCTAGCCTCGGCTATTACTATTCCATATTTCTATCAAATTAGGGCAGCCTGAAAGTTTTCAGGTAAAGTTTGTCCTTCACAAGTGGAGCCCATCAGCACAAGGAGCCAGGCACAGCCTCAAGTTACATCATTGCCCAAGAGTTCATAGTCATGAATACAGGATTTGTGCATACCAGAAGTGAAATACATGCAGACAAAGGCTTGAAGAGCAGACTTCAACAGTTCCCTTTGGCAGTGTATTCTAAAACACTAGTAAATGACCTCCAAATTGGAATTTCCAAGTGAAAAGAAACCTTTGACTGAAAAAAGTCATAAAATCCTTTTAAACTGCTGTTGAAGTCTGTTCATTCAAGGAACCTGCTGGGAAACAGCATGATTCAACCACGCACAGAGTCATATTGTTAATATATTTGAAGAACCTGATCAAACTGCTAACTCCTAGAAATAGCTAATTGTGGCTTTTATGTATACGTGCAACGACGTCATTAGATAAAGGGGAAATACATGGAGATGCTTCTCTCCACTCTTTTACTGAATCTTTTTTCAGAAGTTAACTTATACTTCCAGGCCCTTGGAATTGTCTGGCCTGGTGCCACAACTTGGATAGTGCTATGGATAGAGCTCGAGTCAGCTACTCCTTTCCTTGCCATGAAAAAAGAGCAGTTTTTTTCTAGCTGTGCTTAAACCTACTCTGGATTAAATTCTCTTTCTCTTTTTTTTTTTTACCCTTCATTTCCCCTCTCACCTCCTTGTGGGTCATGGCACAGCATGTACCTATAGGCACACTGCATTTAAGCTTTAGGTTCTCTTCTTGGATAAGAGATCCTGAAGCCTTTCTTCCTCTGTATGTTCTTCAGCAACTCAGACATTTCTCTTGGATCTGCAAGGTACTCTGTGCAGGCCTTAACAATGTGACAACTTCCCTACTTTATCTTGATAGGCTCCAATTGTCTCTTTTTGGCCAATGTGAACTAATCTGTCCAGAAAAACAGCGAACATTTTCTCTTTCCTCTTCAGTAACAGATGGGTTCTTGCATAGTTGAGGAAGAAGGTGAAGGCTGGACCTGTATTTCTCAGCCATGTGCTTCCTTGATGACCTTTCTTCAAACTGTATTACGGAAGAGGACTAACAGGGTCTCCAGCACGAAGGTTCTACATAAAGAATAAAAAAACATTCTTGTTCTAAAATTTTACACTGAAAGGAGAGAAATGCCACAAAAGTCAGTTAAATTACTGAGTCTTGGCAGAGGTATGCAAGTTGAGTAGGAGTAAAGCTGCATCACGTAAAATAAAAAATATTGACTACTTCAGTCTTTGCGATCCATAACTATTTATCTCATGTACATGAAGCCTCCCATAGATTATTAAAAAACCTGTCAAAATCTCATATATTAAATTTTGCAGTACTATACAGTAGAAGTATATGTGTGTGTTTTATACCTGACATGAAAAAGCCTGTTGAAAGATATGCTTGTTTTGAAGGGATTATATGGTGTTTGCTCTTTAATTGCATAATTCTCATATTTGCTTACGTACGCACTTAGGTTTGTCTGACAAGCTGAGAAGTGCTCTTTCTTTTTTTCATCCCATGCTGCCTTCTGGAACTTATCCCAGGTCATAATACCCATGTGCATGCTGTGCTGCCTGGAACTTGAGGCTCTGCTATCCCGGGAGGAGCACTGTACATTTCCTCCAGGATCCAGTAAAACAGCCTATTTCCCTTTGGGAAAGGGTAGTTTGCTTTCTTTATTAGCCCAAAGCTAGAGACTATTTAAATCCTCCAAAAATCTGCACTTTGCTAATCTAGCACAATACTCAGCCTTTCATGCACGCGGCTGTGTGGAAAAAAAGAAAAAAAGGAAAAAAAAAAAAGCATGGATTTTCTTTATGCCTGCAAGCCATGTATTCTTATTGGGGAACAGTGCACAGACACACTGTATGAAGACGCTACGGTGCTAAGCAGGAGATAAAGCAGAAAGAGAGGATGCAGTATGGATATGGAGGATCTAATACATAACTACCTGGTGGGTTTTTCACAGTAGGATATCATTTTTATTATATTGTTCATATTTTCTCTGCAGAGAGAACAATACCAATGAAATTGCCTCAAAACTCCAATGTCTCAGTCAGGAAATGGCAGAGTGTGGCTACCCCAGCTTGGTGTTTGGTGCTAGTTAGACTTGATACATACACACCATGTTACAAGGAGCACATCTAAAGTATCAGCTAGCTTTTCTCAATGGTCTAAAATGGAGCAGAATACAAATATCCACTTGATTTCACCATTTGAAATGGTAACCTCAAAAAAATTATTGCTTTGTCCTGAAGGATTAAGAGAGTGCTGGGAAACATTCATGAACACCTATTTGGGTAAAGCTCCACTTCACCGTATTCTGAAACAAATGAGCAGCTCTGGGACAGCTGAAACCTCTCACTGGTTTCACTGTCTTTCAGAATTTATGGAGAACTGAGCCTGTCACCTCCTGACAGACCCTGAAAGTATCCTCAAACAACATGGGATAAGCCAAACGTTTCATTCTTAGTAGCTTAAAGGCAGCAGAGTTCCGCAGTCATAAAGCAACCACACAAGCAATGCTGATCTCGACCAAGAGAGGCTAGGGAAATTAATGTCAAACATGTTTGATTCCCTGTTCTTTACAGCAACTTTAATTGATTGCCTACAACCACGTACAGTGTCAAGTTGCAAAATACCTTGCAACACATTGTCCTCATTTTGCAGACCTCATGGTCTGTATTTGCTTAAGCTTCCAGTGTCTTGTGCTGTTCTTCTGCCTGGGGTGTTTTGTCACAGATTAGTTTTTGGGCTTCATTGGGCAAGCTTTTAATTGCTATGTGGAGCTGTATGTCATGTTTAAACAGAGCACCATACTAAATTCACAAAGTGTACAAGAAAATATTTAAGGAGCCCTGTAAGATTGCTAAGGAAATGTAAAAAGACTGTTAAACTGTATAAGTGTGTGCAAACAGGCCAAAACTCAGACTTCTGAGATGCTCACTCTGGGGCATGACTTCTGATTTCTTCCGCATTTGAGGGTCTTCTTTTCCCTGACACCTCTTTTTCATTAAGCATGGACAACAGAGTTTGCCTGACCGCTATGTGAGACCACACATTCATCCCATTTTTTGGGAAGCAGGAAACAACAGAAAAAGAGTCGGAGGAGTTTTGGATGCCTGCCTCCAACCTGGAGGATTGCTCATGAGACAAGGATGGTATGTCCTTGCATCCATAGCAGCTGCCTCTCAGAGCCCTGGCAAAAGTGCCAGTGCTGCGACTTGCACTCACTCCCATTCCTGCATGAGTGTTTGTGGACCTTCACCTCTGAACCAACAGTCGAAGTGTTTCCCATATACTTATAACTTTCTCTTTTTTTTTTTTTTTTGCCTCTCAATTTGGATACAGCATTTTCTTCTGCCTGACAGTATGGTGACCACGTGCTCGCACCCCTCAGTAAGTGGTTTAGATGTTAGCCCCTCTGTTTTTGTAGTGTCTGCCATGAGAAGAAGACACAGATTTTCAGTGTGAGAATTAATTACTTCCATGTTACAGAATGAATTTGCAGATTCTATTTTGTGTCATTTCACTTATGATCTCAGCAGTCCTAAGAGCTTTCTGGCTGAAAGTGTCAAGGCAGCAGCAGCCCGTATTGTGAAAAGGTTATTTTTATTTCTCACTTCGTTGAAGTCTCCTCTGTAGGCTTACTGATCTCCTAGGGAAAGTGATTTGCCTCTCAGCGTTAATGTGGTTAAGCAGATAATTAGAGCCTCTGCCAGGTCACTGTTTCACTTTCTCACTACTTGGGCAACCCACTTGGTTAGACATCCTAGATATCCCTGACTGGGGAAGAGAGGAAATCAGCATGCCCTGAGCATTCTCTCAGTCTGTGTAAAGCATTTAAAAGCCTTCTGAACATGTATTCTGTAAGTGAAAGGAGAAATGTTCTCAATTACTTAGGAGCCTGAACACAAATCACAATATCCATTGACCAAACCCATTGCCTAACATGCCTTCTCCCCTCAGTGCTGGCCGCTGTTAGTCTGTAGCCATCAGGATGGATCTGGGGGAGCACTGATGCTGCTGCCTTTTGAGTGATATGTGCCAAGCAGCCCTCCCACAAGCACAGCTTATCTGCCACAGCAGAGAGGGAAGAAGTGAATGGTTTGTGATTTATCACCAGGAGCTTCCACGATTTAGCTCTAAAAACTGTGAATGCTCAAAGGAACTCTCGCCAAAAAGCATTGGCTGCTGCACTGCCTGGGACAGCTTCCACATAAAACAGACCCACAGTACAGACTTCTGGTGACTTTTGACTTTAGCAAATGCCATCCACTAAAGCCGGCTCACAGCTGAAAAGCTAAACCACAACTTAACTTCAGTAAAACTTTTCCTCAGTCTAACTCACCAACACTGTGCTTGTGCATATTACTATCAGCAAAGCACGAGTTGCAGTATCTCCCCACACTACACTCTTCATACAGCGGACAAACTCTGTATGAAAAGATATTGTTATCATAAATGAACCCACCAAGAGAATGAAGTTTAAGCAGATGGTTGTACTAAAATTTCTGCAGCACTGGTGCTGGTTACATGATTTTGGATCTGGTTCTTGACGCAGGGCTGGAGAAACTGCTCTGTGCTCTTGAGAGTTCTGAAAGATCACATCCATTAAAGAAGTCTCACCATGAAAAAATTGGTCCACAGGTATCCAAGGTAGTTTAGTTAAGGAAAAAAGTCTGGCTAGGTATAGTTTACTTTGCAGGTCTTCACCCTACACCTGGCTGGAGGCAGCAGTCAGAGAAGTAATGCAGCACAAGCCACCAGCTGCTTCTGACAATTACTCTCCATCTGAGCTGACCACACTCGGCTACAAGTTCTGTGACCATGATAAAAGCAGCCTCATTTTGTTAGTTTAATATGCATACACTTGCATGTATGAAAACATTTTAACCTTTGTGTGGCAATTGTTGAGACCTGCTTTATTAAATAATTAAAAAAAAAATCCCTGTGGCAATTGTAGGAGATGTAATTGCTCAGATGATGTATATAAAACCACGATAGTTTGGCCGCCATCCAGGCAAGCAGCAGGCAAGCACTCATTACTTGGCTTCTCCCATAGATCAAAGCCAGTCAGACCGTAAGTAAGACAAGATCCTTCCTCACTGCAGAGCTCCAAGGACCTCTAGCCATCTATCTGGAAATCGCTTCCAACTGCACAGAAACTTCCCTCAAACAGTAACAAAGGTGTCAATCGGCACTTGTTGCCTTGGGCATCTCATTCAGGACAGAGAGGGATCTCTCTCGATCCACCAGGTCCTTGGATGATTCTCCTAACCCTAGGGAGTGGTTTGTTGAGAAGGTTGCTCCAGGCAGGTGCTGTGACCCCTGGGCATGACTGTCTCTCAGCAACACTTTGTGGCATGCTCTTCTAGTCTTTTCCCTATTTTCTCCTCTAAAAATGTGACTTGTGGAAAAGATAGGATCATGGAAATCTCTGTGCTCGAGGCAGTGTAAGCACTTTACCAGACTCTGCACTTCCAGTCAGCCTAGTTCAGGCCTTTCAGTCAGGCCAGGCCTTCGGGAAGCCAACCACACAACTGCTGTGCTCATTGGTGGCTGTGAGCAGCCACATGGCACCATGCAGCATGCTCAGTATGCCAGCTGAAGTCACAGGGCTTCATGTCCCTGTCAGGACATGGCTCGTCCTCCCCACCAGCTGTATGAGGGAGCGCGGGTGTTTTGGGCCACACGGAGCCATGAAATACCACCATGTAATGTAGTAGGGTGGGAAGCTTGTCCAAAAGGCATAAGAGTAGGGGATGGCAAGTGAAGGATGGACACGCTTAAATCCTGGCAGCTTCTGGTTTTGCTGCAGCCATGGTGTAAATTAGCAGGATAAGCGCATGAGCAGCTGAAGCAGGTGTACAAGTGCAACCTGATCCGAGCTTGCAGACTCAGGCTGCCCACACACCAGAGATCAAATAAAGGGATGTAGAGGGCGGGCTGGTTCTCAGATAGCGGGCAGAAGCGTGGGCAGGAGCTCACGGCCAGGCCCAGCCGAGTGGGCAGCTATCCCTATCAGCAGTGTGAAGCCACAGGAGAGCTTGGGAGTGCAACACCAGCAGGCAAATGTGGCCTCGCCACTGCCAGGCCTGGCCCAGCTTTTCTTGTCACGGCCACAGAGCTGTTTTACTTGCTTTTTTTCATTGACCAGGCGTCTATTTCTCTTTTGTTTATCTTTGTATGGTACCACAATTGTTTTATGCAGATAGCAGTAACAAGCGTTTGTTCCAGATAGGGAAAAAGGTTTGTAACATTTGCAAGGTGTTGTTGTGAGGAGCAGGGCTGCCAGGATGGCACTGAGAAGCAGAGATGTGGGGTGCAGCGTAGAGGAGCACAGGCACAGGAAGACAAGAGATGGGCACAGGCTGGCACTGGAGGTCCCACAGCTATAAACAGCTCCATCGTGGTCAGCTAAAAAGGTGTGCATGCCTGGGCTGGACAAGATTGGCTTTAGGGATAATAAAGAGAACAAAGAAATAGAAAATGGCACCATATACCATAAATTCAGGTGTCTTTTGGATTTGCAAACCAATCAACAAAGACAAAGGTGTATGAGTATGTTAGCAAACAAACATGTCAGCTTGAGCCCACTGCCCTTAGGACCCAGAAGAGCAGTGGAAGGGAGAGTGTGATGCCAGGAATATAGTTTAGTAGAAACTAAGAAGTGTGTGTGTCACAATTTTAATTGCATTATTACTATATTTAAGTATCATATTTGTGTTATTATTATTTGCTTTTCTGTAATAGGTAGACTAATCTAGATCTAGATTTAAACTGAGAGGAGCTGAATTATACTAATGGTAAACACTTGCCTTTGCTTATAGATAAATATATAAGATATGCTGCTTTTTTTCCATAAGCAAAGTTTTGAACATAACAAAACTCAACACAGGCTTTCTTTACTTGAAAAGTTCTTGGAAACCTCAGGAACAGAGGCATTATACTGAGTGGAGGCTCTGCAGAGTAGGCTGGGTGCCTTGTCAAGGTACTGGTGAGAGAGCAGCTCAGCAGATGCATGACAGAAGAACCTGCATCATCCTGATTCGTCCAGTTGACTACGTGACTACACTATATTTCCCAGATTTTAAACCTGAGATTTCTTAATTTAACGTATGATCTAATTATGTACTTGTGAATCTACCACAAAACAATTGTCCTTAGTATTATGTTTTTTCTTCTTGTCAGTGTTCTGAAGTAACATCTGGATTGAATGCAAGATTACTCAGGAGATCAGATTTAAATGCTAGTTAGTGCTTAAAGACAAATAATAGAGATTACTACTAATTGCAGGTATACATCTTTTCTTATCCAGTAAGTGCAAATATTGACGGAGTCAGTCTTGCAGTGCCAAGAAAACTAAAGCAAGCATAGATTTTGGCACTCAATGTGAAACAAGACTGGTAGTACATGTAATATAAGCGTGTAATACTTTATGCTGACTCTTAAGCCTGTTGACTCACTGTGTAACCAAAACCTGGGTAAAGGAGCAGGGGAGTGGCTGTTTGGGATAAGCAGCAAAGACCGTGCAGCCTGGAAGGTTGCTAGGGCGGGACACTGCAAACACAAGGCAAAAGCTTGAACTGATGTTTATTTCCTCATTTTCTTTCTTTCTTATGGTTGTAGATTTCCAGAAGGCAATGAGTTACACTGAATGTGACACTGAATGTGACAATGAGCAGGTTGGGCTCAATGTCTGTGTGCGTTGGAGTTGCATCTGCTTTGAGATGGGGAATTGGAAGGAGAGGAATACTGGAGAACCTAAGCAGAGCAAGGCCTCCTCTGACAACCACCTTCGGTATTTCCTTTTCCAAATTAATCAAGTTGGTATAAAAGCACTGTTACATTGTTTACCCCTGTCCTTCCCACTGGAAAATTTTTTTTTGAGTCTCATTAGTTTGTTCTGATATCAGTAAAAACCACTTTGGGTACTTCAATACCCACATGCACTTGAATTTGAACAGCACTCTTCCTTTCATGTGTTTCTTTAACTCAGAATTTAATTTGAAGTCACATTCCCACCGATGGTTCTGCACTGGAAGCTGCATTTAGAGAGCACCTGGTGCTGCTGCTGCTTTCAATGTGTTAAATCATCCCCATTTTGTTCACTTCCCCCAGTGCCAGTGCACCAAAGTAAATCCAGACAGGAAAAAGAAGCCTGTGCCAGCATGGCAAGAATGGGGCGAAGGAAGCTTTAGCTGCCTGATCTCCCTCCCCAGCACTGCCAGTTATTAACTGCACAGTTTAAAGGCAACCGGGGGAACAACTGCAAAATCACCCAGCTTATTCAATGGCTTGATTCTATTAAGGCTTTTATTTTAAAAAATCCACTAGTGGAGTTAATTGATATTTGCCCCTACAGCTACAAACTACTCCTTGTTATTAACACATTTTGTAAAAGTTGAGATGAAAAAAATTGAAAATGACAATAAAGTAGAGCATGATTTTGTCTGCAGAATAATGTTATATCCGTGGAAGTAATTTTCTTTAAATGCAACAATTTGTTATCACTTTGATGTGTGTGTTTAAGGTGTTTTGCTTAATTAGCCTGTTCATACATCCCTGCATTATTTTGAATTAGCTACTTAGCATTGGCAGCCCAGAATCCCGTGTTGACTTGTCCTGCTCTGCATTATGGGATTTTTTTTTCTCTTGGCAATGTTCTTGGATTGTTAGCAGAAAGAATGGAGATCAAATTAACAAGGCTGTATGCTTTTCTTCTGGTATTAAATAAATGTGCATTTCAAGCCATTTCAGCCATTCAATACATTTTAAGCCATGTTCAAACCACTGTCAGACAACCCAGGGAATCCACTGCTGAGCTCTACTGTTCTTAAGAAGAAAATGATGTGCTTGCTTTTGGAGCAGCTTATCAATTTTTTGTTTGTAAGTACGAGTAAAAATCAAATATAAAAGTGTGACTAAAACCAAACCAAGAGTCTCTGGTGCTGCCTGACATAAATCACAACTTGTCATTAGCCAATGACCAACTCAATCTCACTAGGCAGGTAAGACCCATCCTCAGCAGACTCCAAGGCATGCATCATGCAATTCAGATGCTTTTTAACATCTTCCATAATCAACATCTTTCAATACAACTATGGTAGATGATTTTATTGTAGTATTTACTAAGCAAGAATGTATGGTAAAATGTGTGGTAGAAGGATTTTGCCTTGCAACTAGGTGGCTCCTTCTTACGCTGTCGCTGTAGTTATGACAAATTGTCCTGAGCAGAAAGCACTACAAGTAATTGATCTAGTAGAAATTGCTTTTAGCTATAGTCACTAAACTTTGTTGTACAAAACTAAGAAAAGTTGCTAGAAAGAATTGGACAAAATAATCAAAACATTTTAAAGAATAAAAATACTGAAAATTAAGAAGTGCAAGTCCATTCTGATTTTATTAAGGTTTTCTTCTTAAAATGAAAGAAGAAAGATGAAAAGTTTCTGGCAAAAGAGTTGTTTATGTGTTTGTTAGAGCAGTAGAAAATGCTCTTTACTGCACTTTGTATGCAACATTTTCCCCTGAATGGCAAGATAGTGGCTCACCAGTTTGGATGAAATAAACGACTGTGTGAAGCACAGGTCAGAATCTTAAAAGCTGTTTAATAAAAGAATAAAAGATAATGTCTCTGAGTTCTTACATTTTTGTTCTTTCTCTGACTGCTGTTTCCTAGCACATGCTTTCCTAAATGACTAGCTGCTAAAACTCGTCTTTGAACATATTGAGGACGAAGCTGTACAACCATTTTCCTTGACTTTAGGAGAAAACAAGGTTATGTTTGTGGATTAGGTCCAACATAATATCTTTATGAACCTAAAATGTTGGAAGCTTGTAACATTCAGATTGGGTCTGAAGTAGTTCTGTAGATAAATTTGTTCTAAACTTACATAATGCTGGGATATAACCATCTTTGGTGATCAAATATCTACTGTGAAGCCCTACTGAGGCAGACATTGAGTAACACTGTTGTAACTCTAGATGACATACATTCAGTGATAACTTGGACCAGTTCTAGCACAGACAGCAGCCCTCCCAGAAGCTGCCAGTGTGTTCCTTTCATGTCTGATTCTGTTTGGGGGAACACAGCTGGACAGGAGAAGCAAGAAGCTCAACCTGGCAATGTGTTTTCTCCTGTGATTGGTCAGAGGCCCAACAATGTCATGACAATTGGACATCTGAGGTTCTGACATTTTGAGATTCAGACTTGCAGAATAAAACAAATATTTTTGGCTGGTTTTACCACTGTTCTGATACATGTAGGCAGTGTTCAAACACGAACAGTGGTGCTGATGTTTGGCTCACAATGGTAAGCTCTTCATGGCCAGTAAGGTAATACTGCTTTAATAAAATACTACTTTATTAAAAAAAACACCCATATGTGGCTATTTTTCCTGATCTGTATTATAAGTTAACTTTCATGTCAGGTAAAAAGACAAGGAAACCATGGGATGAATATGGAAGCATCCAGCTCTGAGTTGACTGTTGTTACTGAGCAATCCTATACAGAAATGTTACTTGTTTGTACTGCTGTTGAACTCGGTTGTCATGAAAATCAGATTCTTCAGCAGAATTAATCGAACCTCCAGTGATCTCAAAATTTGGTACTGTTTTCTAAACTGAGAAAATAATGAGTTTCAGTGAAAAATAATAGAGAAATGTATAGTTTTATGTCATAGAATCATAGAATCACCAAGGTTGGGAAAGATCTTCCAGTTCAACTGTCTACCTATGACCAATATTTCTCACTAAACCATGTCCTCAGTACATCTAAACGTTTCTTGAACACCTCTAGGGATGGTGACTCCACCACCTCCCTGGGCAGCCCGTTGCAGTGCCTGACCACACTGAATCTCCTCTGGCACAACTTGAGGCCATTCCCTCTCATCCTATCTCTAGTTACACAGGAGAAGAGGCTAATCTGCACCTTGCCACAGCCTCCTTTCAGGTAGTTGTAGAAAGAGATAAGGTCTTCCCTGAGCCTCCTCTTCTCCAGACTCAACAATCCCAGTTCCCTTAGCCTCTCCTCATAAGACCTGTGCACCAGATCCCTCACAGCTTTGTTGCCCTTCTCCAAACACGCTCCAAGGCCTCAATGCCTTTCTAGTTGTGAGGGACTGAAAACTGAATACAGTACTCAAGGAGCAGCCTCACCAGTGTTGAGTACAGAGAGATGATCACTTCCCTGCTCCTTCTGGCCACGCTATTTCCGACATAAGCCAGGATGCCACTGGCCTTCTTGACCATCTGGACACACTGCTGGCTCATGTTCAGCCAAGCGTCGACCAGCTTCCGCAAGTCCATTTCCTCCACACAATCTTCCAGCTATTCTGCCTCAAGCCTGTAGCATGGCCAAAGTGCAGGACCCGGCACTTGGTCTTGTTGGACTTCATCCCATTGGCCTCAGCCCAGTGATCCAGCCTGTCCAGATCCCTCTGTAGGGCCTTCCTATCCCCAGGCAGATCGACACTTCCTTCCAGCTTGGTGTCATCTGCAGACTTACTGAGGGTGCACTCAATGCCCTCATCCAGGTCATAAAGGAAGACACTGAACAAGACAGGTTCCCAGTACTGACCCCTGGGGAACACTACTCGTGACTGGTCTCCATCTGGATTCAAGTCCACTAACCACCACTCTCTGAGCCTGGACCTCCAGCCAGTTCTTTATCCATCAAAGAATGTACCTCTCCAAGCCACAGGATGCCAGCTTCTCCAGAATACTATGGGAGACAGTGTTGAAGGCTTTGCTGAAGTCTAGGCAGACTACGTCAACAGCCTTTCCCTCATCCGCCAGATGGGTCACTCGATCACAGAAGGAGATCAGGTTGGTCAGGCAGGACCTGCCTTTCATGAACCCATGCTGGCTGGGCCTGATCCCCTGGTTGTCCTGCACATGCCTTGTGATCTCACTCAAGATGATCTGTTCCATGACCTTTCCTGGCACCAAGGTCAGGCAGACAGGCCTGTAGTTCCTTGGGTCCTCTTCATGACCCTTCTTGTAGATTGGAGTCATGCTGGCAAGTCTCCAATTCTGTAAGACCTCTCCAGTTTTCCAGGAACACTGATAGATGATGGAAAACAGCTTGCCAATCACCTCCGCCAGCTCCCTCAACACCCTCAGATGGATCCCGTCTGACCACATGGACTTGTGGCAGTCCCAGTGCTGTAGTAGGTCTCTTAACTGTTTCCACCTGCATCATAGGGGGGTTTATTCTGCTCCCTATCCCAGACTTTCTGGTCAGGGGTTAGAGTACCCCAAGAATAGTTGGTCTGACTTTTAAAGACAGGTAGAAAGAAGGCATTGAGTACCTCATCCTTTTCCTTATCCTCAGTGGACATGTTCCCCGCCACATCCAGTAAAGGATGAAGATTCTCCTTAGCCCTCCTCTTACTGTTAACATATTTATAACAAAAATTTTTGCTCTCTTTTACTACAATTGCCAGGTTGAGTTCAGGCTTGGCTTTTGCCTTTCTAATTTTCTCCCTGCATATCTTAACAACTTCTTTGTATTTTCCCCGAGTTGCCTGTCCCTTCTTCCACAGAAGATAGACTCTCTTTTTCTCCTGGAGTCTCAGAAAAGGTTCCCTGTTCATCCACACTGTTCTTCTTCCCTGCTGGCTCATCTTACAGCACAGAAGGACAACTTCTTCCTGCACATCTAAGACTTCCCTCTTGAGGAGTGGCCAGCCTTCCTGGACCCCTTTACCCTTCAGGACTGAATCCCAAGGGACCCTCCCTACCAGTGTCCTGAATACATCAAAGTCCACCCCCTGGAGGTCCAAGGCAGCAGTTTTGCTGGCCCCCCTCCTGACTTCACCAAGAATCAAGGACTCTACCATTTCGTGGTCACTCTGCCCAAGACAGCTCTCAACCTCCAAACCTCCAACCAGTCCCTCTCTGTTTGTGAACAGCAGGTCTAGTGGGGCACCTCCTCTGGTAGGCACTCTTACCAGCTGCATCAGGAATGCATCAGCTGCATCTTCCACACACTCTAGAAACTTTCTGCACTGCCTCTTCTGCACCATACTATATTTTCAGTTTATACTGGGGAGTTGAAGTCTCCCATGAGAACAAGGGCAAGCAATCGCACAACTTCTGCCAGGTGCTTGTAGAATGCCTCATCTGTCTCTTCATTCTGGTTAGTAGGTCTGTAACAGATCCTCCCTAGGATGTCAGCCTTGTTGGCCCTCCCCCTGGGCCTTACCCATACAGTCTCAACCTTATCATTCCCAGCCCTGAGGTCAACAATATCAAAATACTCTCTAGCATAGAGAGCCATGCCACTGCCCCTCCTTCCTCGCCTATCTCTTCTCAAGAGCTTATAGCCATCCATTACAGCATTCATAGCCATCCTTAGCAGCGCTCATATCCTAGTATGGCTCACTGGTGCTTGGAAATGACTGCTGTGTTCACAGAAAGAACAATTAGTAGCTTTTTAAGTCATTAACCTCCATTAACTTGATTAGTTTTAGACTGAGCCCTCATTTTCTCCACCCCACACACAGCTTTGTCCCTGCAACTTCTACAAAAAAATGGAGGAGATCATTCAGGGAATACACCTGCAGCATTCATATTTTGTTGATTATCAGTCCTTAAATGCTGGCCAGCTGAGATGCATTCTGCCCTTACAGATCCTTTCCAGCTTTTAGAAATTTGTCATGTTCTCTAAAAGATGAAAAGTTCTTTCCCTTGTGATTGTAAGTGCTATGGAAAATCAGAAACTGAGGTTTCAGAAGATAAACAGTCTGGATTGTGTGGAATGTTTGAATTCTTCAACATCTCAGTGGTCCAATTAAACCATTTTCTTTATGAAGACTCAGCTTTGTGAAAAACTGAATATACTAATAAAAATGTGAGTCATCGTGCCTTTCTTACTGAGTTTTTTATCTTTCTGTGTCCGAGGCAACAATAAACATGATTTATATGCACTATGTTTAATTTCCTGCAGTGTTCTGATCTTGCATTGGTGCAGGGGAAAAGTCAATGAAGATGGATGGTGAACAGAATGCAAAATGGGAGGCAGGCAGTAAATGTGGCCAGAAATGGGAGGAGATCATATTGCAGAGATAAGTAACACTTTTACATCCCTAAAGCTGATGCTATTTAGGGTATATTAAGAGAAAAGGTATAATGTGACTGGTAAGGCAGAAAGATAGACGTGTCCATATCCACAAAAAATACCAATTTAAATTCTCTTGTGCAGATGAATCATAATGCAGTGCATAACACTGACTAGTATCGTTCCCTCCACAGCACTGCCAGGACCACATTTCTGTAAGGATGTTCATGTAACGGTTTTCTGTAAAGGCCGGATGCCCCAGTCAATACTGGTCCTAACTGCTGTAGCAATTCCTCTCACTGAACTCCGTTGACCATATGCCACATACAGCATCACAGGAACTTTCTGTTTCTTCACGTGCCATGGGGATGGCACGGAGCTGCAACAGGGGAGGGTCATGTTGGGTATTAGGGAAAAGTTCTTCACCAGAGGGCAGTGGGCACAGAACAGACTCCGCAGGGCAGTGGGCATGGCCTCAAGCTGCTGAGTTCAAGGAGCATTTGGACAATATTCTCAGACATAGGGTTTGAATTCTGGATCTGGGGCCAGGAGTTGGACTCGATGACCATTGTGAGTCTTCCAAAACAGGAAATTCCACGATTCTATGATTCCATGACTCCATTTCCTATGTCATGTGGGTGGATCATCATAGCTACTTGTGCACAGGCCTTAGGTTCCATGGGGGCATAATTTGCAAAAAATTAATTCAATCTTCTAAAGTCTAAAGCACATTTTCCTAGTGGAAAATTACTACAGGCTATTTTCTGGTTCCTTAATTTCAGATACATTGTTGGGACTTTCTGTTTTGGGACAACACTGAAATTGGCTCTGGAAGGCCCTTGCTTTCTTTTATTGGCTTTGATAGTATCCTCCATACAATTGTGTTCCAGTTCCTGTTGAAGTGGTGCTATTTAACTGCACACTATTTATCTTTCTACTAGGGACAATGAAGTCTCCAGCTTCTGACAGCACCATGACCTTCCTGCCACCATGCAGACCCCAGAGACAACCCTGCGGCACAAAAGAGGCTCCACTGGCTGCCTGTGAGAACTGGAGTGAACTGCCAGAGGAGTTGCTTGAAATGGCAATCAGCACAGGGGGCTGCTACCAGGAAAGCATTTCAGTGTGAAAGTGCAAACCCATATTGACTTTGTTCCTCATAAGGTTACTTACCATGGCTCAAGAAGCCAAGAGCATTGATTTAAAACCATGTTCGTCACAGGCAGAGGAAATTTCAAGGCAAACTGCACTTCTGGAAATGTAGTACATTTTTCTGTAGAAAAAAGCCTGAGAGAGAAAGGAAACCAGCATCTCTTTCCAAGGAGCAGCTATTTGCTGGGCAGTTGCAGCCACTGGAGAGGAATATCCCAAGAAGCCCAGCTTTGTCTCTGTTTGTTGTTTTTGGAGTAAGAAAAAGGTCACATTCTATAGGACAACAATAGTCTTTGTGAGCAGATGCTGCTTTATGGATCTTTCTGTGGTCTTAATTGTGAATTATGCTACTTTTTTTGTCCAGAGAAATGCAGTCCTATAGTTAGAGACAGGCATTCTGGGTTCTGTTCCTCTCCCTCCTCCCTTCCCAATGAATATAGAGATCCTTAACCTACTTTTAGTTATTATACAGCTCAGAGCCTGTGCCTGCTCCCTCAAAGGACAACTGGAAGGCTGCCATTGACTTCAAAAACAGCATGGGCAGGCTTCTTGTTAGTTAACATTTGTAAAGTGCTTGGAGGTACTTAGGCAACAGATGTTACATAAATGTGATTAATTTTATAACTTCACTATCATGTCTGCAATGCTATATTGCAACTTTGTCAGCAGGCGTATTAACTCATGTTGAAGTGCTGTATGCAAGATTAAGGTTTAGTTAAGCACAGATAAACAACCTTACCAAATTCAATGCAACTATTCATCTACACAAACAAAGCTTCTACCTTAGTCTCTTAGAATAAGGAAACCACTTGTGTGTGTGTTTCTGTTTGTGTGAAAACTCTTCTACAAGTACTTGTTAGCACGAGCTCTTTATGTCTGGTACAGCTATAAAACATAGCTGTTAGATGTCATACGTTTGAATCATCACAGATGTCCAGGGAACAGCAATATGATAATAGACACAGAAGGAAAATAACATTTAATACTGATCACTCAACCACTCCTGTTAGCTTTTTCCAGTTAATTGTTAAAATTTGATTTTATCTTTCAGTGAACCAGAGAAGTCCACTAACACTTTTGAGCAATGTGGGTCATGTTAATACTTTGGAGGAACTTTTTATGTGCAAATTAATAAAGAACAATTTATCATTTTATAGTATTTAGGCAGATGTTTCAAAATTGATGGACATCTAAAAATTATTTTCAACATACATCTTCTAATCGCTTCTCGGTATTGCTGAAATCTGCCAGGTTGAGGCCACTACAGGCCAAGATTTGAAAAAGATCTCCATATCTTGGAAAGATAATGGGTGAATACAAGTGGATGAAGTCACTTACTGATAGGTAATGGCAGTCGGTGTGAATAATGGAAGACAGAGGCAACAGGCTCAATGGAAAGTGTTGCTGGAGCCTCGTGGCAACACACTGTGCAGTGAAATTCAGTGGCTGGGAGCGACAAGTGCAAATCCCATTCAGAGCAGACACATCACATATGTAACATGTGCTTTATGTTGTATGAGGCTTGGGGCAGAGTGGCTGGAAGACTGTGTAGAGGAAATGGACCTGGGGGTGTTGGTTGATGCTTGGCTGAACATGAGCCAGCAGTGTGCTCAGGAGGCCAAGAAGGCCAATGACATCCTGGCTTGTGTCAGAAATAGTGTTGCCAGCAGGAGCAGGGAAGTGATTGTCCCTCTGTACTCAGCTCTGGTGAGGCCACACCCCAAGTGCTGTCTTCAGTTTTGGGCCCATCTCAACAAGAAAGACATTGAGGCCCTGGAGCGTGTACAGAGAAGGGCGACCAAGCTGTGAGGGGTCTGGAGCACAGGTCATATGAGGAAAGGCTGAGGGAACTGGGATTGTTTAGTCTGGAGGAGAGGAGGCTCAGGGAAGACCTTATTGCTCTCTCTCCTGAAAGGAGGTTGTGGCAAGGTGTGAGTTGGCCTCTTCTCCTGTTTAACTAGTGATAGGACTGCAATTGGGCTGGAGAAATCCCAGGCATTTATACAGACTGAGAGGAGCAATCCTTGAGAGAAGCCCTGCAGAAGAAGGACCTGGGGGTCCTGGTGGATGAAAAACTTAACGTGAGCCAGCAGTATGCTCTTGCAGCTCAGAAAGCAAATGGTATCCTGGGCTCCATCAGAAGAGGGGTGGCCAGCAGGGACAGGGAGGTGACTGTTCCTCTCTACTCTGCCCTTGTGAGGCCCCATCTGGAGTACTGTGTCAGGTCTGGGGCCCCCAATGCAAGAAAGACAGAGAGCTGATGGGGAGGGTCCGGAGGAGGGCCACAAAGATGATCAGAGGGCTGCAGCACCTCCCCTATGAAGACAGGCTGAGGGAGCTGGGCTTGTTCAGCCTGGAGAAAAGAAGGCTGCGGGGTGGCCTTATTGCAGCCTTCCAGTACCTAAAGGGAGCCTATAAACAGGAGGGGAGTCAACTCTTTACAAGGGTAAATAATGGCAGGACAAGGGGAAATGATTTGAAGTTGAGGGAGGGAAGATTTAGGTTGGATATCGGGGGAAGTTCTTTACTATGAGAGTGGTGAGGTGCTGGAACAGGCTGCCCAGAGAGGTTTTGGATGCCCCGTCCCTGGAGGTGTTCAAGGCCAGATTGGATGGGGCCCTGGGCAGCCTGGTCTAGTATTAAATGGGGAGGTTGGCGGCCCTGCATGCGGCAGGGGGGTTGGAGCTTCATGATCCTTGAGGTCCCTTCCAACCTGGGCCATTCTATGATTCTATGATTCCATGATTCTACGATTCTATGACAAGAGGGAATGGCCTCAAGTTGTGCCGGAGGAGATTTCAGGCAGGACATTAGGAAAAACTTCTCTGAAAAAGTGGTCAGGTGCTGGGATGGGCTGCCCAGGGGGCTGGTGGAGTCCTTCACCACCAACATTCTGTTGATATGCACCACAATGTGCAGTTTTTTGCTGAACTGTTTGCTATTTCTTAGTTTATTTTTAATCAGTTACTATTAAACACTTAAGCAAGGACAGACACTGGGAGGAGACTGGCCCTGGGCTGTAGGAAGGAGCAAAAATTTTCATTGTAAGCTTAGTTTCTGCCCTCTAGCAGAAAGGCAGAATCCAGACTCCAGAATAAGGCACTAACATTTTATTGCTAATGTTTGGCTGGCTATGGATAATAGATTTAAACTGTTATAGTCCTAATGAGTTCACCACAGTAACTTAATTAAGCAATTGAACATGACAGGCAATGCATTGTAAGGGGATTATTGCATGCCTTCAGTAAAACAAAAAACAAAAAGAAAGGGATTTCAGCTACCAAGAACCCTCTGAAAACAAATCTCCTGTCCACCTCACTGAAACTAAAGAAAACAAAAAGGAATTTTATCTGCATAAGCCAGATACACATCACCAGCACCTTTCCAACAGAAACCATAATATAGCTGTAATAGTAATGACTTCCAAGACGTTACCTTCAAGTTTTCATTAGGTGGCATGACATCGATTACAAGCAAATTGCATGAATTAAAATAAAAAATGCCATTAATTACAATACCTTACATTTAGGTTTTGGAAAAAGAATTCAGAAATTGAAAAGTCAGAGTTAAACCAAGAGGATCTGAAGCTACTGTTGTTTCTGGAGTTTTTGAGATCAGTATGCTGCTCACTGCATGGAGAAATAATAGACTTTGATTAAATCTGTTTCAGTCTGGAGCAATGAAACAAAGAACAGCAAGGAGGGTATTGTGTTTCAGCTTGCAACTGCAGAAGGTTTAGGCTTCCTTTTCATCTCTGCATTTCTACTTGAGCTCTGCTACAAGGCCTCATTGGGCTGTACTCAGTCTTCAGTAGCAGAAGTGCACTGAAGTGTCCCAACTAGATACCTGATTAGCATCCGGTGCAGGTAGGAGTTAGATGCAAACATATTCATCTAACATGGACTGTATTGGCACTGCACAGTATTCAGAGGACTATTTAAAGACCAAACTATGAAATTCATTCTAAACTTCATCCCTCCATGCCATCCCTGCACTTACCACTGATGTAAAACCTATCAAATAACCCCCTCACATCTTATTTTTGGTATCAGCGATAAATTGTGTCTTCACAGCAGCATATGTGTCCACTGAAGAACAGCAGATCAAAAGATGAAGATGTCCAACTTATCCCAGAGTTAGCAAGCGGCCAAAATGAAGAAGACACCATTCCTATTTAGTTATACCTGAACAACCACTGATAGACAAACCAGTGCCGGTGAAGAAGAAAGAGAGCGGCCATGGAGCTTGGAGTCGTCCTCATCTCATACCGCCCCTAGATGCTGCACAGGCATTCCAGCAACCCCACAATCAGACTGAGTGCTGACATTCCCATTTATTTTCCTTCCCTGTTATCTGTCTTAATCACATTAGGAACATACTGTGCTTTCTATGTTTAGATCTCTAATTACTTTATGCAGTAGGGTAAGTATAATCATCCTCATTTTGAACCATTGTGAGAAGATGAAACAATTTGCCCAACATCTCACAGCAATTCATTTATATATATGCTTTTATATCTATGACAATCCTAATAATGCATTCCTCTTAGCAGTATGTTGTGGCAATGAATCTCACGTTAGCTGTTCCCCACCACCTCACAATCAATGTCTCCGAGCAGTCTCCACAAAAGGCCTGTGCCCACTTTGCACCAGAGTGCTGCAGAGGGTGGGATGTGCCCAGTGGCTGGAACAAAGCTATCTGCCTCATTCTCTGCAAGGTGAATAACAAAAACTTTGGAATTTTCCCTGTTCACTCTGATAATCCAGAAATAAAAACCCAGATGTGTGCTGACATTAATTTCTCCCAGTTATTTGTTCTCAGAACAAATACATCATTGAACTTGTAGAAGTTAAGTGAGTTCATGTTCCTTTTTTTCAGGTCTCTTTTGTTGAACTGTTCTTAAAGAAGAGGAGGCATAAAGGAACCTTCAGAAAAGTGTTTGGCCACCACCTCAGCAGTGCTACATGCGTTCCGTTCAGCACGGTCACTACACTGCAGCACTCAAAACCCCTGCTTCCATTCGGCGGGACTGACTTTTAAGAAGCTTTTCCATCAGAGCACACAATTTGGTCTGCGTGTCCTCTTTTGTATCCATTATTATCTCAGAGTGTGGGCTATAAAACCAAGCTTCCTTCTGTGGTGCCAACTGGCATCTGTCATCACTCGCTCCTTATCGGCTACCTCTGCCAGATCCCAGCATTAAACGAGGCCATGCCACGCTATCGCTGGGATTAGACCTAATGCACTGAGTTCTCCCTGCCCTGTTTATTTTTATCAACTTATTTCGATTTCCAGTCTGGGCATCCGAGCTCCAGAAATTGTGGGTGGCTTTCTGCTTCTCAGCTTTAATGAGCAGCACATCCGCGCAGATGCAGATCCCGACTGCTCTCCCGCCTCAGTCTGCGCGTTATGGGGAGGTGCAAAATCCTGCAGTGAGGGAGCGGCAGCCCTGCCAGGGTGACTTCCATACCACTGCCACGAGTGCCCAGGGGCCGGGAGGATGTGGGAAGGCAGGGAAGGACAGCTGCCTGCCTGCAATGAGATTCTGCTAATGCTCTGCAGCTCCCGACTGGAAAATTTTACTCCTGTTCCCTACCCTAGCCGTGTCTTTATTGGATACTGTGAGATAAAACAGCCAAGCAGGTACCTGGATTTATAACTTCCTCCTCTAATGTCTGATGACAAAAACTTCGTACGATCTATGGAGCAAAATCCAAATTAGGTCAGATGCCAAGACACAAGAGCACGGATGTGGCCATGAGATAAACAGCTTGGTTCCCATGTGTGGAGGAAAGAAAACGCCTCAGTGCAAAGACAGAAAGCATCTGGTGGCTGCTGAATGCCAGTGCAGAGTGATCTCCACCCACTTTTATAAGTGTTCTGGACACATCCATATCACCTCTCATTGGGTGTTTCTGACGGAAATACATTGCAGTGTTAGAACACATTTTCCTTCACAGCCACAGCAAATTTCTCCCCCAATTTCTTCCATTACGTCCTTTCCTACTACTGCACAAAATCCTTCAGCTTCTTTATTGTTCACACCTCCCCTAATATTTATTTGCTTGTTAAGCCTCTCAGTCCCTCTCCACATATTTTAGATGAAACCTCGTAACTTTTTGCTGTCTCTGGCCTGAGAATAATACAAACATCAGGCTTACAATGAAGAAAACAAAGTTTAAAAAGTTGAGGAAGAAATGGAAACTAAGCAAGCTTCCAAGGTAAAATGTTGTGGAATTCTTCCACAGGCTATTTTAGACAGCAAAAATATGTACAAGTCCAGAAAGCAGTAAGATTCATAGAGGAAAACCTGTTCCAGTGCTATGAAACAGAAAGATATCTCCTCTGGGCAGCTCAGCTGCACACCAGTAAGGATAGGAGGTGGATGGGGAAGAATCCCTGTCAGCCTCCTTGCTGCTACCCAAGAATCTTGCTTTGGCCACGGTCAGGCAGAGACTGATGAACCAGAGGGACCTCTGTCCTGATTCAATGCATCAGCCCTTACATATTTTTATTATCCATGCTGGATGGGTGGATTACTGTTTGTTTGCTTCCATTTGTCTTCTGTATCAACCATAAACTGCTCCCAGAGGACAAATGACTGTGCTCATCATAACATTTCCGGGACTGAGGTCAGGGAAGGAGTTTCAGAAGAGCTCCTTGAGGTAAGTCCTCATGCAGGTAAGTATGCAGATGGGAGATGGAAGCTGCCAAGCAGCCCAGCATTTGCACAGCCCTGCCTGCCACGCCAATTTGGTGCTGGAAGCAGCAGGCATAATCCAGCTCCATCGGCCTCCGCAGCAGGGTGCCTTGCTCACCAAAGCCCAGGACAGTGCTCCTTATGAGCAAAATGTCAGCACCCTGCAGTGCAATACTGCTTATGGCCGTTGAGTTGCCCCGTGTTCCCTGCATGAAGTTTGTCAAGATGAGCTCCAGGTCACTGGCTGAGGTTTCACTAATTGAAGCTTACACATTCAGGCCACTGCATCTTAGTTTCCTATTCATAGGCTCCACTTTTCTCACTTTCCTCTTTTTCTGTTTCACTCAGCTGTGATGCTTGGCTTGTATCATTCATGGCAGGAAGTAATGGAGGGTGGCCAGCAAAAGGTGAAACAGTCGATGGAGACTTACAGACACAGACAAGAGTGGGTTTCAGTTTTCTGTTTTCTTATGAAGTAACAGAAAACTACATTTATTTAGCTCAAGGAGGAGGAATTCAATACTGGATTTAACATCTTCAATTTTCCTCTGTAGAATAATAAAAACAAATCAGACTAATGATGTTTCAAAACAAAACAAAACCAAAAATTCTACATTTGCTTGTGCCTATAAGATTAAATGCAGTGATCTATTAATTAGAAATATCAAGCCCAAACACTTGATATATACCACTTCCTGCTGGGAGATAAATTGTCCAGAGCTGCCAGCCTTCAGCTCAATTCATTGCCATGAATTGAGCATGAGCAAGGCACTGCAGATTGCAGTCCTCACCAGGCAGGTGTAGCCTACATTTCTCCACAGCAGATCTAGAATCACAGATCCAATGTTTTTAAATTCTTTGAGTTTTTTAGTCTTATACTTTTAGATAGCTTATGCTTATTTGTTTACAATATAACAAGTGTAGGATTCAGTGACCAATTACATGCTATTTTCATGAATGTATAATGTACTCTGTGATTGCCTAACTTGGACTAAGACAGTGATAAGCTTCTGTTTTTATCCATGCAATTCAGCCAATTTTTTGTGCTCTCTTTGTACCTAACAGCTTCAGTAAAGCAGCCTCTGCATTTGCTGAACGTGAGTCCCATCTCCTCCTGTACATAAAGATTTGAGAACTGGAGAGGATATGTAAGGCACAGTCACAAGGAGCAGACCTGGGCCTTTTAAGGATGCTGTAGGGTTTTCAAAAAGAATCCAACATGTTTCCAGGAGATTGAAATATCTTCCTTTCTCCAGTGGGTAAAGTCAAAGCTTCATTGACTCTGAAAGGAAGATTTCTTCTTCTTAATGATCCTTGCCATAACTGACTCAGTTACAAGCAAAAGCCACAAAATAAATACTTTGTGCAGGTAGACTATTTTTCAAGGCAGGAATACTGCATATTTTTTAATTAAAGATATCCAGTGCTTTCTCCATCCTCTGACAATGAAAATCACATCCTTAATTGTACTTCACAGGTCTGCTCTTCTTCCTGGAGTTCCCCCCAGGATATTGTGGTGTTTATCAAGCCTCTGTTCACCAGCAAATGAAGAGAAGGGCTGGAGTTCATCTTTCCCTAAGCAATGAATGAATCGTATCACTGAATGCTCCCAAGGCCAAATGCTGCCAGCTGCAGACAATCCCCAGTGTACTTCGCTCCGTACTTCACTTCCCCTTCCATCCCATAAAATATCTGGGGCAGACACCACACTCTGAACTCATTCATACCTGATGGGAACAGTTTTCAAGCGCTCAGAAATAAATGACCCTTCTTCATCTATTTGTCTTCATCTTATTAAACCAAAGCCAGATTATATTAAATTACGTATTTGATCATATTAAAATCATCTTATACATGCATCTGCAGTATTCAGCAACTTATAAAAATATGCTTATACAAATAGCTTCATGTGTGAGATATGTACAGTAGTTTTGGGGGATACTGACGGACTGACATCCTGATGTGTGTTTGATGTGGGATCAGGGGCACAGCTTTCATTTCTAGACAGGAAAACGATACGCCACGTCTCACACTGTGACAGATTTCGTAGTAATACCAAAATCTTCAAGAAAGATCCTGTAAGAGTGTGACTCACACCAGTCTTGACTGTCAGGATGAGTAAGGGATCAAATGCTCAGAAAAAAAAAGGGAGTATCAAAGTGAGGAGCCGCAGCTTCATTACTATTCTGTGGTACGTGAAGCCAAAACCATCTGCCACCTGGCTGACATAAAGGTGGGGAATGCCAAATAAAAGGAAAAATACAGGTAAGGAAGGATGTGAGATGGAGGAGTATCTAAGGAATTAACGTAAATATGACTTAGCCTTAAATCAGATGAGCAGAGGTAAAACTAGTAAAAGAGAATAACTCATGAAGAACATACTTGACTTGACAAGTCCAACCTTTGCAGGGATTGGAAAAGTCCTGTTTCGAGGATTTGTATTCCTACTATGAGATCATAGTTGTGATTTTTTAGGAAATGATCATATCAAATATGTTCTGTGGTAAAAATATTGAAAAAATAATATGTTCCACTAAATGGGAATTTCTTAAAACGTTTTCTATTTTCAACCGCAATTTTAGAATTATATACCAAACTTCATGTTCTTCACTGTGCATGTGAATTTAGCAGGTTTTCTATGTTATTTTGACTTGATAATTGAAAATTCTATTTCTGTATTTAGTGTCATATGCTGCCTTATGTGTTGTTCTACCAGATAAACAGAACTATTTTTAATCAAATCAGCACAGTGACATGAAGTCACCAGCTCCTCATAACTAAGGAATACTTTACTGATGTACTTGCAAAGGTATACATATATTAGGCATTTTTCTACAGAAATCTCAAACAGAAATTGGTCTGAAATTCAACAAAATTTGACCTGTTGGCATGCTGTATCCCTCAGGGTGTGCAGGTCAGGGAATCCCCTCAGCCAGGCCCACGAGGTACTTGAGCTCCCCAGCGCCAAAGGACAAATAGAGGGACACACGTGACTTCCTGTGACAACTGTGAACAGTCACATGAGACATTAACGCTGTCTACTACAAAAAAGTACAGCTACTGTTTATCATAGAATGGATCTCAGAAGGGTTTGAGCTGGAAGAGACCTCACAGCCCACCCAGCCCCAAGTTCTGCTGTAGGCTGGTTGCCCCCAACCAGATCAGGCTGCCCAGGGCCCACCCAACCCCGTCTCCAGGGATGGGGCACCCAGCGCTGCTCTGGGCAGCTGTGCCAGGGCCTCACCACCCTCTGAGAATTCAGTGGCACTTGATCAGCTCTCGCAGGTCTCTGAGGGAGCCCTTTGGTTCTGGTGCTGCCCTGGCACAAACCAGCCGTTGGCCTCGCTTATGCTGGTCCCTGAGGATGCTTGGCAGGAGCATCTTTGTTGTTTTCTGCTCTCCACAATCCCTGCCCACGCCTTCGGAGACGTGGAATCACCCGGCTTTCGAGGGGCAGGATCTCCCTCTGGAGGCCTTCAGCAGCAACTGCTTCTCCCAGGTTTCACAGGCCTGGGGGAGAAGAGCTTCGGTAGAGCCAAAATGCTGCAACAAATCCAAAACTTCACACCCGACTGGATTTCCTTGCTTTCTGCTTTGCCTTGCAACCCTGAACCTTATGTCTAATGTGGATGTAATCTGTCAGCAGCTTCAAAAGTTCCTGGACGCATAGGGGTGTACATAGAGACCCTTTGGAAAAGCGGGGAGAAGTAATCTGTATCGAGAATTTTGCATCAACCATTAATATATTAATATAGTTAAGTATCATGCTAGATTAAATGTGTTTCACTTTGTGCTTTCCACTCTTCCTGAACTCCACGTTTCACTTTCACTTCAAAACAACTGATTTTCCTCTGAGTCCCTTGAAATTGCGTTGACCACATGTGTCAGTTTCCTGCAGCAGGAATGAGCTCCATCTCATTGCACTGTGACACTTCTAAGGGATCTGCTCAGACTGACATTGTAATAAATTGTAAAAGCTGTTTGAAAAGACATTCCACGATGTCAGTACCTGTGAATGAATATATAAGAAGCTTCTGTGGACTTTCAGCCACTTTATTTGGTATAACATTCAGGACTAAAGAAGAATTAGCCTTTCAAATTCTAGAGGTCAGCACACTGAATGCAAAGTAACCAGAAAACATCTTTGAAGATGAGTTGGGTTGTTTTTTTTTTATGTACATATTGTTAATTTTTAAAAAAAAATAATAAATAATAGGTTTTCCTCAGACTTTAAAAGTAAATGTAGATTTAAAAATATATGGTAAATATCAACTCGATCTGAAGGGGAGAGTTCAGTAAAAGCTCATGCATAGCCATAAATAAAACAGAAACTATTGCTTAAGCAGTAACAATAAGTCTCAGGTAGAAGTCAGTAAAGTGAAGGTGTTGGTAGCTTTGAAAGCAAGAAGAAAGAGGAAGCAGAAGCGTTTCAACCCCTACAAGGAGGCAGGCACGGGCCAGGTCACTGCGAGGCGCTGCCGCCTCAGCTCTGCGAGCTGCGCTGGGAACAGAGCAGGGGTTATGCTGGGAGATGGACGTACACGCATGTCTGAACCAACGTTCTTTCAACAACAAAAAGCGTTCTGCTTAAAGATAACACAATGCTGAGTGGCTGCCGTACCTTCCTTTGGAAATGCCCAGCTTTTCATGCAGCTGCAGATGGATTTGTGCTGGGCACGGGAGCTCAGCAAGCATTCCGCAAGTTGCAATGGTTTGGCCAGCAAACTGATCACATCTGATTTTGAGCTCTAAAGCTGGTCACTTCGGTTAAAGGAAACTTTAGACCTGTACAGGCAGCCCCATTTTCAAAACAGCACCCCAGTGCTGGCACAGAGCATGCAAGGGAATATTTCACTCCTGCACTTGTAAAGATGGCATTTTGTAAAGATGATGGCTAAGTCAGAAAAGCAAATAATCATAGTTACAGTCATTTATACACCTAGAAAATTGTTACCTGTAGGCGCAACTTGTTCTAATTTCAGTGCTACAGACTTTGCAGCAGGCCAGATGCAGACTAACAGAAAACACAGTTAAACAGTTTGAAGCAGGGCAGGAATCCTGGGGAGGGAAAATAGTTCCCACATTGGTCACTAAGAACAGATCAGCAGAACTAACATTGCAAATGGGAGAGGAGGAATGTATAAAATCACTGTATAAAATCCATTAGTGGGGCATTTCTGAGGCTTTGATGCCTGTTCTAGGTAAAATCAACGTCAGTGCAGTATTTCTGAAGTCATCTATCTCAGGAGAACTTGAATAAAGGAGAAAATACGTCCAAGTATTTCCATATGTACATACAAGGACCAGTGCGCTGCCTTCTTCTGTGGCCATGTTTTTCTCTGGGATTTCTGTTTTATTCTTGATGAAAGCCCTGGCACTCCTCACCATGCACACTACTAGACAGTACATCTATGGGGGATGTGGCTATGCAGATTGGGCTTAGCATGCTTGATTTGGCTTTGCTCTTTCCATCCTGGCTAGGAAATCCCAAAGACATGTATATTAGGTTATAAGATTCTAAGTGGTCCTTATGGTTCTTCTTGAAGAAGAGGAAAAGGGCACAGAGACAAACAGCACTTCACCGCTTGAAGAACTGGGAAGATTACAGTCCTTGCAGATTATTTAAAAATTAAATTAGAGGAAGGCTGTTCTTTTGTGATCAGTGACTTTGGAACTATAAAGCAAACCACCACTCAAATAAGTGAGTTTAAGGGATTTTAAATACAGCAAAGCCATTCCCATGGTCAACTGCTGCCAAAATACAGTCCTGCAGCCTTGCTCTCCTTCCCACCTGCAGTCACGCAATGCCCTTGTACTGATGCTTGCTGGATCCTACCACAAGCTGGTTCAAAAATCAGAGCTGACAGAGCACCCTGCCAAACAGAAAATGCAAGCCACATTTTGTTAGCTTAGCATCCTTGCACTATGTAGTCAGAAAAACACCAGTGCAAGGGAGAATGTGGGATCATGTGTCTACAGTATGGGAAGGGAGAAAGTCAAGGTGTCCATTCTGGTTGTAGTCACTGCCTCTTCTAACCTGGATCACCACACTGAAAGCTACACCTTTCTGCCTTCTGTTTCCCTTTAGTGATTGATTATTGCATAGGCTTTCCCCATTGGATAAAGAATCATTTAATGTTCGTGTCTACGGTTAAAGTCCTCTTCAGTCAGTTTAAGCCACCTTTCTCCCAAATAAAATAAAGGATTGCTTTGCGTCTTGCAGACCATAGACTTTCCTTCTACATCTGGCTTCCTTCATCAACAGAAGAAGATTAGCTGCCATCAGAGGACTTTGAGAATTTCTATATACAATTCTTTCCAGCATTCCACAAATGACAGAGGACAAGTATTGTTTGGACATTCAATTACTCCTTCCACCTGCTCTTCAGACCTCTGAAGTACATTGATAAGGTGTGCCACCAATAATACTGAAGGTCTTTGTTGGAAATGCTGCTGATTTCTAATATTTCCTTACACACGTTTGCCACTGTAGCAAATTACCGATACATCATCAAATCAGACCAAATGTAAAATTTTCTGTATCACTGTCTTCAACAGTTGTAATAAAGCTGCATACCCTTCAGAAGGGCAAGGGCATACCAGCAGGGACAGCTCCAGAATTCGTTTATCAGCATTAAGAGTTTGGTGGAAAACATTCCAAATAATAATTGATTGATGATATGACAATTGTATTTGTGCAAGTTCTTTGTTCCCACAAGCTCTGTCTTTAACCACATCCCAGCACAGCATTAGCAGTGTCTGCCTTTTTCTTTATTTAAGTTCAGTCACTCTTCCCATTTGTACGGCCATCATAGAATTCATAATTAAACAATCCCATGTAAAGGAAAAATGCCTTCTGCTATAAGTAAATTCTCCCTCTGCTCTGCAAGCATCATAAGAAATCAATCAACATTCTGAAATTTGTTCAAATGGCTGCAATTCTTATAGCTTAAAATCTGGTAACGGCCCTTCAAATTAAAAGCACATAAGCAATAATAAGAAATAATTTAAAGTAATGGTAAGAGGAAGAAAAAGAAAATTTCTCTGGAAAAAATAGTGACGATAATATAAACTTCTAGCAACAGCAAGGCGGAGTCTGCATGTTAACAAGTGAGCAAACCACACCGCCTTTCTCCCGGTGTATCTTGCTGCGTGTTGCAAGGATGAAGGTCCCTGACTCCTGCAAAACTTCCACTGCAGACTCTGTGTAAGGACCTAAAGCTCATTTGCCAGACTTCAGCTTTAAACAAAGAAATCAAGCAATGGGCAGCAGATAAATATTGTAGAAACTTGAGGTGGATCTGTCATCAAATTTTCCTGTAGACAGAGTGATCAGAAACTAACCTTCACATAAAACCTTAAATGATCCGTCTTTTTTCCGTTCTAGAACTAAGCCCTAAGAAGGTAAAAATCTATCAAAGGACTTGAGATAAAATCCTCAGAATTAGCACAGCGTGGAAATGCAACATATTAGCAACATTGCGCAGTGAAGATGGAAAACTAGAGTGCAAGAACTAAAAGTAATTCCACACACAGCATGGCAGACATTTCAAGATTGAAGACTTTTGGGTCACAGACATTCTTGTTTGTGCTGATTCATCCACACATCACATCATATCTGACTCTTTTCTTCCCAATTAAAGAAAATCCAATCTTATTATCTGATTGTTTTTCTGGCAAGGACGCTGTGTTTTCCTCATGCACTTCTTAAAAAGAGATGCAGATTCTTTAACAGCTGGACATCCAACAGAAGTGATCTCATTCTTTAAATCTGCAGCATTAAAACGAGACAGAAAAAACCTCTGAGTGCAATGAATACTTTCGACAAAAGGTCCTACATAGGAAATGGGACGCAAATTGTTCTGGAAGTCTTTAATATGTGTCTCCGAGAGGAAAGCTGAACTAACTTTTGAAGAAGGATGAAGTAGACTCACAATTTTCTTGTGGCTGTACTACAATTAAAGTTATTCTTGCCAGGCTAATTTATACTCACTAAAAGCTTCTGCTTTCCCATTTGGCTGCATGAGAAATTTGACAGCAGAATGGAAGAAGTTTTTCCAGTGTCCTGGGTAACTCTTGCTCTGTCTTCCCACCACTGAAACCATTCTTTGTGTTAGTATGGTTTTCAGCTGCACTTTTTTATATCTGAAAGCAGAGCTCTTAACAGTTGATAAAATAGATTTTGAAGCATTGTGAATAATGCTACAGGCAGAGCAATAAATCATCATGTCAATAAAGGGTAAAGTAAAAAAAAAATACTTTTGTATTTCTAAGAAACTCAAATTGTAGAATTTTTGTATATTTTAGGCACTCTGGCAAGTACTTCACTTCCACTTGATTAACTCTGCACTATCCCTCATGTTGTCCTGACGAATCAGGTATTTTCACAAATCTCTTTGTGTCGCCACAAGTTCTGCCTAAGAAGCAGAGAAAAGGTATCTGCATGACTTCCTGATAAGCTGTCAACTCCTGCTTCCTAAATGGCACCTTTTAGCACAAAAGCATTAGGTGACTTTTGGAAGCAAGAAAACAAATCTGGTTTGCTTTCCTCAGGAGTTTTAGGGGGTTTCTTTTGTTTGCTTTGGGTGTTACTTTATTTCTTTGTTTCTGTTTGTTTCTGTAGCTTGTAAGTTTAAATAAATGTTGGTATGCTGGAACAAACTAGAGAAGAGGAACAACTGTGATTACAAGGGATATTCCCCAGTTGGACTGGTCTTTCTCACATTTACTTGAAAAGTATTTATACTTCTTTACATGCACCTGCACACACAAGAACACACTGTAATAACCAACAGGATACTTCGGTCTCTAAAGAACTGCAAGAGGCTTTAGAAAGAGCTATGTCCTTCCTGCGGCAGCCACTGGCAGCAGCAGCCAGGCACAGCCAAACTGCAGCTAATGGTCCTGGCTGATGTAAGTCGAGTCCTCTGGAAACCCCCACAAACAGCATCAGATAAACTCGTAGGATGGGTCAGCCACAAAGATTACTTACTGCCCCACATTCTGCCTGAAGCTCTCTCTTTTCCTGGTATCCTAACAGCTACCCAGGCTATCAGCTGGGGTGTAAGGGCCTTTGCTTTCTGTTGTGGGAGAGGGAGGTTAGGGAAGGAGGAGCAGGAACGTCAAGGACTGCAGCTGTGTGATGAGCACTATTGCCACTTAAGTCACACATCCAGCAAGCTGTGCTTTCAATATTCCATTGTCCCAAATGTCAGAGGACATTGTTCCAGATGGACAGCAAACCAGCTGTCCCATGTACTCGTTTCAGGGTCAGACTGCCTTGTGAGCTGCTGTCACGGGCTCAGGACAATTTGGGATTGAGCTCTACAAATATCAATCTTTTATGTCCTCCCCATTCACCTGACAGTTTCCTTGACGAGCTGACAAAGTTGCTTGAAAATGAAGCAGCTATGCTCGTATGTAGATGCTGATCATGTCATAAATAACTAAAATTGGTCGATATCACAGACAGAGTTTTTTATTGTTCTGCCCTGAATCAGGACAAAATGAGTTGTTGCTGGAATGAAAAATTCTACAATATTGGAATTGTTAGCATAAATATAAAAGTTACAGAAAGCACTGTAACATTGACATGAAGCATTTCTTTATCACATTAACCTTTTAAGGAGGCAGAACAAAACAATATTCTGAATTTTTCTTTTTGTAATTTTCCACTGCAAATATTAACTCACAGGTAAGAGAGCAGCAAAACATTTTGATTTTACAGGCAGCACTTTACACGGGAAAGCATTCTGTAACTGATTTTTTAATCGCATCAGCAGGTTTTGTTTTAAATTATACTGAAGTGTTTGAAATGAGAACTGTAAAAACAATTACCCAGTAATACATGCCTTTTCACAAATTAATTTTTGCTCAGCATACCATCTTTCTTTTAACCTGATGTTACTCCATTTGAGAGAGTATTGAAACAGCAATCTGTTTCAAACCCCGTTGCCATTTAGACACCACACCTGACACTTATCAGACACCTGGTGCCACTGTGGTCTACACCTGCGCAATGAGATATATCCCAGCTTGAGCTACCATGATGGGAAACACACCCTTTTTGTTGACCAAGAATGGGTCGTACCAAAAGGTTAAGGAGCCTCACACTCTCACTCAAACTGCTCTCTCAGTGGCGGTATACCAAATTTTTCATCAGGAGAAAAGCTGTGCATATAATCTACTTATTGCAGCTTTCTATTGTTCTATAGATGATATCTTGGAAAACATATGGCTTTCACATAACTTTTGTCAGGATTTCTCTGAATAGCTAAATATAAATGCGAGACAACCTCAAATGCCGTAGGGCACTGCTTCCCTTCCAGCCAATTATTCCACTCTATTTACGTATTTTCTGGAATTGCTCTTTCTCAGCCCTAGACTCTGAGCCATTATGTCATACTGAGGCCACCTGTTTGGAACTGGTGACAGGCTTCACGAGCAGCTCTTCAGCGACGTAGGACTCCAAGAGACATCTTTGGTGGACTGCAAATCCCACTTGGACACATCTTGAATAATTCTTAGATTTAGAGACAGAAAGTCCTGCTCTTTTGACTACTCATCCATCTGTCACAAGACTTGCAATGGGAAAGCAAAGTTTAGGTAGCTTGTAAGAAGCCCTTTTGCTCCACAAATCAGAATTCATGCTACTCCTGCAGAAGGCTTCAGCCTGGTCATTACCACACCTATCAGGCCTTCAGAATTCTTTCTTATCCCCAGCTGCATCCAAATTCACCCGAGCCCATCCCCTTACTGCTGTCCTAGGCTCAGGAAAAGAAGGAAATGTTCTTCCCCCAGGTAACAACCAAAAAGGATGTTTTGCTGTTGCTCTCTATTGTGTTTCCAAAGTAAATCTTCTCATCTCTTGACTGTCTGCTCATATGTACCCTGGCAGGCCTACCTGACTCACAACATCCGTTACTCCTGTGCCTGGGGAAAGAAATTAATCTCTTCAGTCTCTGTAGGGAACCATACAAAAACAAATGATGAAAAACTAGTTGTCTCGAATGTATTGCAGAGGCTTAAACTAGGGATATTTACATCTTAAGTTGCATTAAATTTAGGCAGTGGTCAAATGCCTACATTTTTTTGCAAGTTGTTGCACATACGCACTGACAATAAATATGTGACATTAGTATCCAGGATGTCTCTGAAGGAAAAGCTACTGAGAGGGTATTTACTAAAATGTGTACCACAGTTCCTGGAAGCTAAAGAAGAGTACTTATAGCTTGAAATGGTAGATTTTATTCATAAAAAGCATGAGAGTGGTAACCTACAGTAGTAGTTAATAATAATCATACTTCTTCTGCTTTACAAAAAATATCTCCATGGCTGTGATTGGGAAAATCCTGCAACTTAGAAAACTTCTTAAATTATGTAGCGCTATTGGATGTTTTATTTAAGCAAGAGTTGGCTGGCACTGCCATAGTAGTGTCAGAAGCTGTCTGCTTCACAGAACTTCTCACTGATTAGATGATGGGCAGGTATCTCGGCATTAAGGCTATTGGTGGATTTCATTAAGCTGAGGAATCCATTTTCCTTATGTGTTTTATTTCTTCTTCCAGGCAATAAAAATAGAATGAAATGCACACACATCTTCCTTTAATCAGTGCATATTGTGGAGGACCTCCCATGCAATCCATATTGTTCCTGTGATCTTTTTCATGCTTGTGAGAGATAATAATCTGATGCATCCTCAGTAGACACTCATCTTGAAAAAGATCTTGTACTATTTGGTGAAAGATCTATTCCTACCAGGTGCAGACAGATTAAGTTTCTCTATTTCAAGACAGCAGCCTTCTGTGAGCAACCTGGACCTTCTTGTCTTTCCTGTCATTTTTCCCCACTACTTCCATATAGCGGGGCAGGATCAACATCTTTCAGGAAGTTCTCTTGCGGTTTCCCAAAGTGCTAAGTCACAATTAGATATGCAGCACCATGCACCACAGACCTTCAGCCAGCCATAGAGGAAGACGTAGACTTATTGTCTTTCTGTCTGAAGTTATTTTCATCACTGCCGCAGATCAGGTACTAATTCATAACCCAGAAAGTGAATACAAAATAGTAAATATCAGGGCGTTACAATTTTTACCTTGAATTTGTAGCAAGATGTTTTCCCTAGCAAGAGGCAGGGCAAAGAGAATTCTCTACCACACGGACACAGCATCACTCTGCGAAGCGATTTCCAGATGTAATGTCTAACACTGTTTGGATGGTTGTTATCATGGTGATAGATTCCACACAGTCTTAGAAAAACTACATTGAGCTACCAACAGACACCATGTTAATATTAATAAGCAGTCTGGCTAAAAGATTTTTGTGAAGACTAAAAGTAGTTAGCACTCTCTTATAATTAATGCCAGTACTGCGGACAGTAAAGGTCAAAACTGAAATATCTGGCAGACAAGGAGACTGACTGCATGTTGCTGTGACCTAATTTTATCCAACTTACTACAGAGACTTCTTTATCACAAGCAGCAAAACAATTCCTTTAAAATGGAAAAGTCTGGTGATTTCAGCCATTTCTCCCTTGTATAGTAAAAGGGAAAATAACATCTCAGAGCTGACATGACTACAATCAGCACAGTGAACTCGTATCACCTTACAAATGCTATCTAGTGGTAGAAAACATTTCTTCACTCACCTTACAGTGATTGTGATAAGCTAATTAAGGATTTTATACTGTGCCAGATGATTGTCTACTTATGTGTAAAGGAGATTTTGTGTAGTCAAGGTTGATGGCATACATGTGCATACTTCAAATAACACCTTCTTACTAAGTAAGCCCAAAGCTGCCTCTAGACACAGATAATTGCAGGCAGATTGCAAGTGGTGGCCTCTGGGCAAAAAGGAAGGCAGCAACTGTTTTATGTGCAGAATTGAGTTGTATTGGTCGTAAGCCTTCAGTTAAGCTCTCCTCTGAAAATCACAAAAGATTGAATGATTTTTTTTTCTTTCTTTATTATTAATTGACGCTATAGTTCAATGCCATGCACTCTTTTTCTTGGCTTTCAGTCTACCACACCAAGGAATGGCTAAACGGACAGTACCCATGAGGTCACAGTCACCAGCCACCTCCTTCACTTTAGTGACAATTGCATACAGTGAGCAGGGAGCTGTAAAACAATGAGACAAAAGAAAAAACATCATAGTATTTTAAAGAATAGCACTGATGATGTTACATCACATAAACTACTGCATGTAGATATAAAGGCTTATTTGGGAGCAGTGGGCTTTGCAGGCTCAGCTGCTCACTGATGCGTGTAACACAGCTATTGCTTTAACACTGTGAGCTTTACTGCCATGGGTACGCCACAGGCACGTTCCAAATCCATGAAGTAAGGCACAAACAGACTTGCTGGTTGCAAAACTATGGAGCACAGTCACCACTAATGAGGCTTTGCTTTTCTGCTTCTCTGTGAAACAAGCCAGCGGATCTTTTTCATTTGCAGATTCAAAAGAAAAGGTAGGGGAAGATGCTGAACTCCAGGCTCTGCAAGAGATAACAGAAAACATAGTCTAGTGGCAGGCAATTTATTTGCTGTCAGTATTTTGTGAAATCACCATATTAATTCCACATCATTGGTATGTGCAAGAATTAGATACCGTGTGTTCAAGTGGCCTTAAGTGTAGAAATAAGCTGCTTTTGGAGGTCAATTAATTTGTCACTGAAAGTGTCCATTAACTTTGTATATGAAATCAAGAACCCATTAGCACAGTGAAAGTGAGGAACAGTTAGGAGGCATGTCTTTTAGAAGACATTTGGTTGAAAATAATGGAAGGCAGTACAAAACCTATTTGGATAACAATATGCTAAGAGTAATTATTAACAGATAGCAAAATTGAAGGACTGATCAAGCAACAGCTTTCTATAAGGCTTGGGGCCACAGGAATTTGGCCCAGGTCCTGCTTCATCCTAAGTTTCTTTTGCAACCTGGATGATGGACTAGAGAATGCGCCTATGAAATCTGCAGATCATATGACACTGTGAGGCACAGGAAGGATATCGGCTGACAGGTTTAGAATTCAAAATGATTTTGATGTACTGGAAGAATATTCAGAAAAAAAAAAAGATAGAGAATTCAGTGGTAATGATGCAACCTTTGGTCACGTTTCCACAATCCCAAGAGCAAAGTCTGTATGTTTCTCAGTGAGCCACCATTACCACATACATAGAAGCACCATCTGCAACCTAGAACTGCAGGAACAACACAGCACTTTCAGCTCTTCCCTGAGCCACAGTAGGAACAGGTTGGATATCTACCTGGGAGTGGTCAGAGAGCTGTGAGAAGAGGTATGGACCATTCAAAGTACATCACATATATCTAGGTGAGTATATGCAGAAAGGGAAAGTGCAATTGTATAGCAGTCAATGACTCTCAATCTGTTCAGTCCTCCTGTAGTCCTCCCATGCCTTACTTCGCAATGGCATTTCCATCATTTTCTTTTTTTGCTAGGACTGGTTCAAATGCAACCACATGCTGAGACAGTTCAAGGGGTTGACAGCTGGCTCCATCAAGAAACTCATTATTTCTGAGGCAGCGCAGATCCAGCTCATCACATAACTGTAGGAGTGTGCACAATTAAATGGATAGGAACATGCAACTGGGGTTGAGGGAGAGAGGACCACAGCAGCCTAGATGCAGAACACCTTCAGGTATATGAGCACTGTAAAAAGAGAGGACTCAGCTGACTGCTAAGACTGTGAAGAATTCATTCTAGCAGAAAAGATAAAGGGAATTCCCCTCGACCACCGTGTTGTCCCATGAGACGTCTCGTAGCTGTGAGCTGAGCTCCATGCATGTGGAAATTGGCTACAAAAAATGTTTGACCACCTGAAGGCCAGAGAAATAGCCCTTAAGGAAGGGAGTCAGATTTCAGACTAGCAGGATTCTGCTTCTCTGCTGTCCCCTGCATGGTGTTTGCAGGAGCAAAGAGGAGCAGATGGCACAACAAGGAGAGTGAGAAACTCAAACAGAGCAATGGTCACCACCTGTGCCTGCCACAACTTGTTCGCTCACCCGGGACAAATGGGAGGGGCGAATCGTGCAGAATGCTCTGACTGACTCTTTTATGCAAAATCCCTGACTGCTGCTTGCTGTGCTGTGAAATTACGCATATGCTGGAGTGAAAGCAATAAACTGTTTTCAGCAAGTCTTGCTCCCAGTCTTTTTTTAATGACACTTGCCTTGCTTTGCATCCCACACCTCCAGCCTTTGCCTATATTCAAAAGGCTGTTACTTCATTGGTTATTTCCAACACTGCCCTAATAGACCCCAGAATTATTATTGCCACTATTCTGTTTGGCAAAAGAAGAGTGCAGATACAACTCAAATCTGTTTAAAGCGTAACAGAATTTGTTAAAGTATAACAAAAAAGCTGTAAGACAGAGAGTACAGGAACAAGAGCAATGGTTAAAATCCCATGTTTAACCACACTGCATCATGTTCTGCTGCATCCATTCTATCTAGCAGTGACCCTTGCAATCTGCTGCTCCTCAAAGGAAGTATTTTTCAGCACCAGAGGAAATCTTCCAGAAAATGCAGACTGCTCTATTTAGGGCACAAATGCTGGGGGTGGTCAGGAAGGTGCAAATGTGCAGAATGTGGCTGACAGTGCGGCAATACCTTGGCCACAAGTGCTAATCCTCCATCAGTTCTCTCACTTCAGTAAAAGCAGAGAAGACTTGATCCTCTCGACAGAATCCATAATGGAGAAATCAGCACAATTGTAAGTGTAAAAACATAAGAAAGATTAGAAGGACCATTTATTCTCTGGAGGGAAAGACTAAGGAAAGCCTTGTAACGGTCTTCAGAACTTCCTAACAATGAGCAGAAGAGCACTGGAACAAAGTGCTTGCAGCAATAGCAGTCTTCCTCACTTGAAGTACTAAAGAACTGGTTAGCCTGTGAGGAATGACGGAGGTACAATCTTGGGAGAACTGGTGGGCTGTGCCACTCCTACCTGTTTTTGATGACTCTATGACTTGTACATGACACTGCATTTGCATCCTAGAGCAGACAAACCTTTAAGGAGATTCATTCGATATGGAAGAGGATTATAGGGATTTAGTTAAGAATATTGCTATAATCAGAGTCCCCTCTTATTACACTGAAAGGATGCTTGCTCAGAAATCAGAGGCCCTGCAAGCCATATTACAAATGGCATTCCTCTTTTGCTTTCAAAAGAGGAATTACTCAATTACACTTTTAATTACTTTTAATTTGTTTTAATTAAATTTACTCAAATAAAAAAGAATTACTCTTATTTACCTAGAAAACAAGCATTTTGTAACTTGTGTTTTTATAGACAGAATACAATCCTACTTAGCTGGGCCCTATCCTGTGGATTTCATAACATTTCTAAAACATGAAGTTTATCATCCAGCGATGAACTAGTGCTGTTCTTCTGTCCTTCTGTGTACTGAATGAACGAGTAGTCTCAAGAGAAGTTCTTCTGGAGGCATCCTATGCCCTTTAAGATCCCACCAGAATGGTTCCAGTAATTATTCTGTCAATCAAACCCATTTTACTGCACTATCTGCAAGGTCTCATTTGGCCGTATAAACTAATGATAGGAGATGAGAAAACAAGAACAAAACAATACCCAACAAATTCCTCTGCTGATACATGCCAATATATTTATTTTGGGTGGAACTTGGTGTCGTTTCAGCTGCTTTTTTTTTTCCCATTAAACTCTTTGGTGACTTCTTAGAGTTAATTTAAATGAGAAATTCCATAATGCTTTATCCACAATAACATACTCAGCCTTGTTGAATGTGCTGATAAATCCCCATTTTTATTATAGTTCAGGACTTTGGGTAAGTGGATAAGAATATTATAAAGCAAACCTTCCACTTCTCATCTGAATTCTGCAGAGATTTCAAACATGCTTAATGTAGCTTTGGAGACTTTACTTCCCTTCGTCTTTGTCTTCCCTTCTGTTTATTTATACCATTTTAGTCCCCCCAGCAACACTAAATAAAGAATAATTTCCATTCTGTTAAAATATATCAATATATAATGTTTATTCCAATGTGTGTTTACTATTGTTTCAGTTGAAAACCACCATCGCCACCAGCCCAAGGAAGCTTAATTCAAGCCATTCTTACTGCAGACTACTATTAAGAATTTATCTCACAGATATTAGGAAAATAAAAGCAAACAAATCTGTAATTCAGCTGTACAATCTTGCATGAAATCAGAGATAAAACATTTATTATTTATAATACATATTGCATATAGAATGAAAATATATCATTTTTGATGATAAAAGGAGCCAACAGAAGTGTACTTCCCATTGATACTGAGTCACTACGGCTGATTCAGCTCTAGACCGAATTCCAGTTTGCAGCCTTCTGTAGGAAGAAAGGCTAACGGCATGTTTTTCCCACAGAAGCCTCCTACACAAAGTCTCCAGATTTTAAGATCTTTAACAAATTAGGTGTCCTGCTCATCCAAAATATAGGGGGAAAAGTGATAGTAGTGGGATAATTGTTCTTTCTTAGATGTCAGAATGAAAATGAAAGGGCAGTGAGGGATTTTATATTGCAGCGGCTGTGGGATGCAATGTCTATGCTGGCAGGTGACAAGAGAAGTTCAGAAGGTATTCAGTCTAGCTACTGTCAGCCTTTAATATGCTACTCATGCATCCATCCTTCAGTACAGGCTCATCACTGCTTCCTCACAGTCCTAATCATAGGTTTTGTTCTTTCTTGGCAACAACACACTTTGTTATACGTATACCCCTCATGTGGAAAGCTTAAAATCATCCTGGTACTTACTTAACAAGGCAGACCCCAACACATAATCTTTAATTCTTTGTTGCCAAGTTCCTCGTGAAACATATGGTAACGTCACCCAAACGAGAAAAGCAGCAGGTCATCCCACCAGACTGCCGACTGAATCACTGCACATCTCCCATTCCTATGTTTCACATACAAGTATGTGTTTTGCCATGCCATTACATTTCGTCTATTCCCCTTTTACAAAGTGAGCCCAAAGCATCGCCAAATCAAAGTTGAAGAGTTCACAGAGCCTGTTAAATACAAAGTCAACTTGCAGAAGTGAGCCACTGGTACTAATCCATGACAGTGGCAACAGTACTGATAAGGATGTTTAGCTACCTCCCAGTTAGTTGGAATTTTACACAAAAATAGCACCTCCTCTGCAAAAGGGAAGTTAGGCTGTGCTAATAATGATTTATGAAAATGACATATTGTTTGTAACGTTAAGGATCACATCAATGCACAAGGCCTAAACACTTCTCTGGAATAGACAGGTATCCCCACTGCACCTCTGGAGAAGCAGACTTGTACAGAGGAGAACCGCACTGAGTCGAACAGTGGCACAACTGAGCACCCAGTGCTCGTGGGCACACCTTACTATTGTTGTAAGGCAACGGTAATTGCAGTAACGCGAGACAGAACTTTTCTTCCACAGACTGCTGTCACATTTGCATTCCCAGAGATTTCTAGACAGTGGTTGTAGTCTGTAGCAGATCTGAACTAGCATCACACAGCACAAGGGAGAAACAGAGAATTAGAAGAAATAACTCACATAGGCTGTCGCAGGGAGCTTAGGATGAGAAAAGGGAAAGGTTAAGCACCAGCAAGAGGTCATTTTATATAAACAGAAGACGAGAGCTCTGATTATTTATGTCACATTCAATTCTGCTTGAACATTTGGCTGTGGGATACAAAAATGCTAATGTGACTCTGTGGATATTCTTGAAAGCATAATAAATTTGAAGAGTAGATAGATAAACTCATATAAATAAATACTTTGGACCAGGCTAAAATGGCACTCATGACAATACCACTTAGACATTAGAGATATTACAATAATTGCTTTCATGTAAAATAGATAGCTAAAGACATTGGATTTGTTCCCAGGAGTATGCTGGAATACATCACTGAAGATGAGTTATTTAATTGAATGCATATAGGAATAGATATAACAGCTTCAACCATGCCTAATATGTTACAAACCTTAAAGATGACGGCTATGTTACATTTTGCATGCCATCCCAGCCCCATGAAACAGCTCGTTTCAAATTTAAAGGTACAGAATCCCACCAGTTTGTTCCAGTGGAGTTTTATATTCTTTGAGGAAGGAAACACATCGTCCTGCTTTTTACTGAACAGAATCCAGTGCGGTCCTGGAGTGATATGAATAATAAATCTCTCTCTTACGCATTTATAAAGAACCCATCAGGATGATACATATTTAACATACAGGCACTTTAAATCTCATTATATATGTATGTGAACATTAACTGCACTTTCTGGGATTCCATCCATCGTTGTGTATAACTGGACTGTAAGTATGGGCCAAGTATTTTTATTTTCATTTTCTATTTTCCAGTTTTGAGTACAGTTACAGAAACTAAAGAACTGTTTGCAGCTATGTTTATCCCTTTCCTTCTTGGGGAAGGTGTAATCACTCGGTTGTTTAAAAAGAAGCTGCTGCTCAGTGTAGGAAGCGAAGACCTTTTCTTAGTGCAGTGCACCCTCCCTGCTCTGATTCTGTGGAAAAGCAAATAGAGAACTACTCAAGCCTGAAGGACCATTGTGACCAAATAATTGGACATCCTGCATTAAAGGACTTCCTCCAACCTTTATTTTTTCCAAAAAGATTGGTATCATAAAGGCAATTATTTTTACCTTTGGTCATGAACAACTGAGCACTCTCTCTTTTGAGAGTTATCATAAGAGGGTATCTTTGGAATTAAAGCAACTTTTTCTCTGTTAGCATAAAGATAATAAAAGCATGTGAATGGAAATCATGTGATTTCCTTGGGATTTTATATCACATCTTTTGCTTGATCCTCATGAATTGCTTTCAATTTACTGTGATAATTTTTTTCTTTGGTTAAGGATGAAACAATATAGTATTTTCTCAACAAGTTTTCCAAAACTTAAAGATTGTTTTAGAAAAAGTCTGAGTGGCTTTCAAAATGGCATTTGTGCTGCTCTGAAGCATTTACTGGAATTCATTCCCAATTTTTGCATAATTCATTAATCTCTTCTAAGAGAAAAATAGATTGTAAGGTTATAAGTGTCTACTTAGATTGCTTACAGTATGTACCAGAGAGGCCCCTCTTCAGAGGTGTTCAGAAACCACACACCTCATTTTAAACTGCAGAAACTTTATTATTTATAGATATTCTTAACCTAAACTTTAATGAATCACACAGAAATAATGATCAAATTCTGCTCCTTTAATTCATGAAGATAATCTAATTCAGATGAGTGTGACTAGTCATGTGAATACCAAAGCAAGAAAGATTTTAGATTAGGGTTTGTAAATTTAGTAAGAACGGTGTTCAGGTATTTTTAAATTCAGGAGAGGAAAAGCTAACAGTCAATTAACAACCCGAGCTCAGAGAGCCTGAACCTCCTGGGCAGCCTCCCTGTCAGTCCCGTGAGGGAGAGGGTTGCATCAGCTCTCAGTATGGTGAAGATACTTTCCATGACACACCATTTATGCCCCAAGGAAGTACGGGGCAAATCCTCATGCTCAGCTTACTCTGACCCACGTGGACACGTTTGTTCAGGGCAGGCAGATTTTCCTCATGTACTGCTACTTGGGATGCTAACACAGAGGAACTGAGGGGCTGCCTTAGGCCCCTTACGTATTTCAGAGGATGCAACTGCACTGCACGCACTACTGCACTGGAAATCTTACTCACAATTCAGCTGTTATTACTTATTTTTTTATTCCTTTACAATTCTGTAAGTGTTAATATTAACATAAACAAAGGACTTTTTTAATAATTAGTTTTAATGAGATAAACTTACAAGCTACTACACAACAAGCAACATTCTGGCATGTAACTTGTTTCTCTTCATTGATAATATGCTCAGTTTTTTGTGCCATGGCATAGAACGTTCATTGCTTACAGGACAGGGCACTAAATCTCTTTTGATTCTAACTGTTGGCTCTTGCTGGACTATTTAAACCATATTTTGAGGCAGCATCTTTTCTTTTGTCATTTTAAGGCACGCCGTGATTGTGCCCCCTTTTCTTCCTAACTCGACTTTAACAACAGGTTGTTTTCTCTTTCTCCTCTGGGTACTGACCATACCTTCTTTTAGCCACTGACAGACGCATATTCAGCAATGCGTTTCACTACCTTTCATTGTATGACGACACCTAAAGAAAGACCAGCAGGCACCTTATGAGAGTTCGTGCAGCTTTGCTCAAACACACAGAAAAAACGATTGAACTTGGGGGCATCCACAGGTCTGTACGTTTCTACTAGAGTCTGTCACTGTCTGTCCACTAATCCTGCAAAGCCTGGGAGGGATCAGCTGCTGCTAACAGCAATGGAAGAGGGCCTCTGTTGAAATGCTCCTGGTTTTTGTACATACTGAAGAGCTCATAAGCCTTATTCAGATCATCTGTTGCTCTCCAAACATCAACAGTGCACATAATGCAGACAAACCCTTATTTTTCCTATTATTTGTGCTTATGATTTAGTCCACTACCGTTGATAGACGTCACATAAATAAATGTTTGGTTTTTTTTCTTGCCTTCTTTTTCGTGGTAGAATAATGATTAAATGGATAAAGTTCAAAGCTAGAACGTTTTGCTTGTAGTGGATTTTTTATTACCGCTATAAATGCTATCTTCAAAGAGTTAAAGTCGGTTAGTTATCCCAGCCCTGCCCATTTAATGAACTTATTTTGTTTCCTTAAACTCTGTAAGTAATAAGGGAGACTGGGAATTTAATACACATCTTTCTGTATTGATTGAGTTTTAATTCATTCTGTTTTCTCTCTGAAGCCTGTAAGCCTTCAGGTTCTATATTCATTTCTGACATGCGCGTTTCTCTAGTGCCAAGTGCCTCTGCTATTCCTGAAATAACCTCAAAGATGATTTAAATCCTTATGCTTTGCTTTTTCATCTGTTTACAGTTTCCCACATAATTTCATAACATACTCAGAAACATTAAAATTGTACTCTAAGAAACTCTATTATCATATCAAGTCTAACTTAACATTGAAGAGTATGATCCAAGTACAGTCTTTGCATCTACTGTCCTGCAACTGGATGGATGTTGCCAGACCCTTCCATGAATTCAGAAAGTGCCTGGCAGCAATTTCATACTTAGGACTGCATTTTAAAATGGATAGCACTAGTGTTGGAGAGTAACGACTCACTAATATGTTGTGCATAAATAGGTAAGGTGTAAGCATAGTTAAGGCTGTACTGCTAAGACAAGTGCAATGAGAACAGACTGCATAGGAAATACAATGGCATGCTTGAAACCCACAAAATGCTAAATTCAAACCTACAGTACGCAGGGTCACAGTGACTGAGGCAGCTAGATTTCGCAAAATGAGGTGCCAGCCACAGCATTAGTGAACACAGTTAGGACGTGCCTGTCATTTTGGGAGAGATCCACATACAAAAACAGGCTCCTAAACACAGTGCCAAAATCTCCGTATACCAGTCTCACCCATTTCTGGGTACTGGACATGAACAGGTGGTTGAGTACATCAGCGGTTAAGCTGGACTACATAAGAACAATGATTGCATTGAACAAAATACTTTTTATTTCATTCTTTTTCTCCAAGGAAATTTTCAAGAGTTCTTAGTTTAATTTTTTAAAATTAATTTTGTATATGGGAATCAGAACGTTTCATTTGCAGAAGCTTTTACTAAGTACCAAGAGGTTAGACTCATAAAGCTGGTGCAGAAGACATGGCTGTCCTTAAAGGCCAGTGACTACAACATTGTCGTGGTCATTTTGCAGGAGCTGTGCCCCACTTTTGTACCATCTAGCTCACCAATATAGATGTGACACGCTATCCCCTCAAAGGAGTTGTGCCATGCTCTGCTCTTCGGTGTGGATGTTTGCTGTCTTGCCTGCTAAATAATGTTCACTACAACAATTACTCCATCTGCTTCTGAAAAAGAAGAACCATGTCTCAATTCTGGAAGGCAGGTAGTTCAGCTAAGCAGTAGATTTGAACTGCTGACAACTGTCTCTAGAAAAATTCCCTGACTTATGGAAAAATTTCCACACTCCCTAGATGTTGTCTGGCTATTAATGGAAGACAGAGATACAATTCTAAATCTACTGCCAACCATTCTGAAAGTGCTTATATTTGATAACTTCATAAAATCAGATCCACAACTGAATTGGAGTTTTGTGAATAAAATCCTTATACACAAAGCACAGTCTGAAATGGAAGATGGAACAGGTCCACCACCCTGTAAAATCAGAGAGAGCATCAAAATAAAATCGATCAACACTGATTAAACCAAGTAGAACATCTCTCTCCATCAAATGACAGACTTTTATACTCACATTCATCTTAGTCCAGGGTTTCTAGCTACTCAAAATCTGCTTTCTATACTGTATGCTTTATAGATAAATGTCTGTTGTGATGTGCTGTCTCAATTCCCTTTCCACAGCCAGCAGCAACTGAGATAGGCAACAATCACAGGCCTGAATGATTACTACTTCTGCCTGTGGCCAGCATGAAAAAAACTCAAGAACACACAAGTAAAATTTATTACCACTATATTGTTGATTTAGATTTAACATTTTCCATATTGAAAGGAGAATGGTCTGCATATCTTAGAGCTGATCTGATTTCTGAGTCTTCTCCTGCGTGCCACCTTCCAGCACAGCAGTACACTGGAGAGATGAGGCCAGGTTTTCCTTGGTCCTTCCAACCACCGCTGAACTCAACGGGCAGCTCAACTCTTAAGTTTTCAGCAGATTTCACAAACACAGTTCATCAGGCAGTCCTGTATTAGCATGACTTGTTGTGTAGGAGGAACAAGAAAGGATATGCTTGCTACTCCTTCAGCTTCTCTCTTTCTATCCTCACCACTTCTTTTCTTTCACCTCCTGACCCTTCTGAAAGGCCATTTCCTTGCCATCACACTAGACAGTGCTACATACAGCCTTTCACCCCTCAAACTCTGACAGCTCACATCCACCCCAATTCCACGAGGCCCCTCAGATCACCCACGTCCACATCCAAGAAGGAGACAAGCAGCTGAGCAGGAACTCCATGTGGGAACCTGTGGCTTAGTCTACCTTATGGCCCTTTGAAAATCAGCCAAGGAAGAGGAGGCAGGGTTAGTAATTGCCTCAGGCAGATGTCTCCAGCTGGGCAATTTTGTGGTATAAAAGACAAAGTGTCATCTCCGTTCTGAAACTGAGATGTCTGGTAAAGCACCTCCTTGCTGGAATGCCTTAGAAACAAAGAGAGCAGGCTGTAATGGCAACAGTGCAGACAGTACTAGTAAGGACAGCTTCTTGTCCACTCCTAGTATGTACTGCCAGTTCCCCTTCTCTAGCAGTAACTCTTAGGCTGAAGTTTGCAAGCCACAAAGACTCCTCATACTAACTTACTCTACGTTTCTGTATGTCAAGTGCTAGAAGTAACGTTAAGAAAAAACAAATACAGATGGAAATTTATTAACAGTATGAGTAACCTCAAAAGACAGCCAAAACAAGTTTGTGGTGAGATTCAGAAGTGAGAAAGAGAACTGAGACTTTCCTCAATTGACAAAGGTCAGCAATCAATTTGAGCGTGCATACCCTGCAGACGTGTGTTATTTTGCCTAAGATAACTTACATAGATAACACAGTATTTCCTCACTGACTATAAAACAAAGAGCTCTCCTCTGAGAGTGCTTTTACTGCACCGGACTCATATCTAAATAAGTTTTCACCTACAACTGTCCTGCATGACTTTTTAAAAAACCTGTGCAAATCATTTAACATTTCCTCCCTCATAGTCAGGCCATGTTCTTGTGAACCCCAAGGGAAATTCAGAGGTTTTGACTACACCCTCTTTTCCTCTCTCGTTATCCATACAAAGATTTCCTGATGCTATACAAAATATGTCTTCTCAGTACAACATGGGGGAATGACCTTCTCTGCAGCATCCTTCCTGCCTGAGAGCCTCCTGGCCCAAGCTGTACATTTTTTGCAGGCTCTTTCCACTACTAGTACTCTAGTACTCAAAACTGCATAAGCACTTCCTGTATGAGGACCTGGGCACCTTCCAGGTCTGAAGCGGAAGTAGTAGAATACAAGAGTCAGAAACATGCGCAGGGCAGGATCTCGATCACACAGATCACAAGAATGGGATCACGATCTCCAAAGAGAATTCCTCCCTGCACTGCCTGCTGCCTGCCATGACCCTCACTGCCAGGTAGTTGCCCTGCACAGTAAACCAACGTTTCCTACCACTTCTGATGGATTCCTGATTATCAGTCTTGGGCAAGCAACCAAGGAAGCAAAAGATGGTCCCTGAAAGGCATGCAAGGCAGCCACTTCATCACTGCCAGACCACTCCCATTTGAGGCCGGTGATCTGACAGAAGTTTGAAAAGTTGAGGACTTTCCCCTACAAGGCTAGAAGACTTTAGGCTAGAAGACTTCCTTTTGTTTGTTAATATATTCTCTACTTTAAAGGTCACCATATTTTATTTAACAGACATTCACCAAGTACACGATTGCATGCTTCAATCTTGATTGGAAGACCGACTACAGGAGACCAATCAGGGTGTGTTTTTCTGTTAAATTCTATTTGGTTTCAAGCCTAGCCTCACTGCAGCGAGGAAACTCCGGATTTCTATGTTACATGTTAAAAGCAGGTAACAGCAGTTTTAGTTCCCTTTTTTGACAGTTCTTCTTCCTCCACCCTGCTCAGGTCTGGCCAGACAGGACTGCATGTAATTTCCTAGGGTTTCATAGTATTTTGAATTGTCTCTTTGAAGAGAGACAACCTTCAGGATCCTGTCTAGCTTATAAATTCCAGTGGGATAATGGAGCACTGTTGTTTTCTGAACTGACTTTGAGGAGTCTCTCTTTGACAGCAAATTTAAGAGAGAAATAAAGGTCCTTTGTGTCTGAAAAGAATACAGCTTTTTTTCTTTTTTTCTTTTTCTAGAAATTCCTCAATTCAAAACCATATCTTCTCTCGTCACTTCGTCCCTTCATTCCTAAACACAATTCAGATGACTTCCATGTCATTCCTGCCACCTGAATGTGGGGTACTCTGCTGATTCTGGGACTGAATGGTAGTTCTGTAATTTCTCAGAAAAGGCTGAGTCCCCCCCTTCTGATGTTGTTCTCCTCCACTCATGTTAGCAGGCTGGTTTATGAGAGCACAGACCCAGAGGTTGTGGTGGTTACGGATAACGACGAAGAGTGAAGAGGCAGCTCATGCAGTGGAAACACAATCTGTACAGCATGAGTGCTAGAACAGCCTTATTAGGACTGCAGCAAGGTAAGTCTTTAGCTGTTGGTAGCCCCGAGGGCTTCCCATCTAATGTACATTCTAGAGATGGCTTAAGGGCCTGCAGCTTGATCCTCACAACCCAGTCCAGCCTGAGGCATCACAAGGAGAGCAGCTCTGGAGGGCAGCCTGAAATAGTAGCACAGAAAGATTCAGACTGATCCACTGAAGTGAACACTGGATTCCAAAACCTGAAATGTTTGTATGTAACACGTAGGAAAACACACAGTCATCCACGACACGCCTTACAAACAGCGTGACAATAAGATATTTTACTAAATTTAAACATTAGGGGAAAAAAAGGTGCAGCACTGCCAAGGTCCAATAAGAAAAAATTCTGTTACAGTCAAGGGTTTACAGGCTCAGACTTGTTCAGTTTCTCCATTTAAGTAGCACACCCTCCTTTTTGGTTAAGAGTAGCTTTGGGAAATTTTGAGAGAAATGGCACAAACACCAGTACTGTTCTCCTTGTCTGCTTCCTTGCCCTTGTCTACATGCTACTCTTCCAGGTGCAAGTGCTGTTATTAGAAAGAATACTACAGAAAATGGATCTTTGTAAATTCTCCACAAAAGCCTGAGAGAGAAATTGCAACAGAATGCAACTGCATATTAAAGAGTGCTTGTAACGCAGGCTGCCAAGTAGGCACTTCCAAGCTCTAAAACACTGGAAAAAAAGGATCCTTTCTGAACTAACTTCATTTGAAGAATTTTTAGACGTAGGCATAACCCATCTGTAGAAATCAGTCTCTAGAAATAGACACATGAGAGCAAGTACAACAGATTAAACTATTTTCAACAGAGTAAGGCCATCAGTTCAGTCCTAAACAGCAGACGCTGCTGTTCTAAAGCTGCTACGCATTGTAATTAGTATCATTACAAAATGAGTTAGACCTTCACAATCGTGGGTATAATTTAAAGATAACAAAAATGTGTGCTCTTATAGGGGGTTACACCTTAGAAATCACAACTTGAAGCCTTTCTCTGAAATTACAGGAAGTAATTTAGGAGAGTGGAGTCTGATTTGGAAGTGATTATCTGAAAACTGCACACCGGGATCTGATGCTTCAAGAAGAAGAAGAAATATTGTAAACCTTTGGATAAAGCCACAGGACCCAATAGCAGGGCTTATCACACAGTGCTTTACCCATCTGCTCTGACTTACACGCACCCACCATTTTCTGAGTTTAGAACCTACCTGCCTGAAATTTTCATCCAGTGATTAGCAGCCAATAGACTACATTTATCTGCATGCTTATTTTGTAAGTCTGAAGATAAACAAGGCTAATGAGATTTTCTATGAATCACTTCCTTGTTGCACAAATCACATCTTTAACAGAATTAATAAATAACCATCAGAATCCTTGGAAATACTGAGTACCTACAATGAAGGTCAAGAAAAAACATTTCCTAAAACTTTTTTAAGTTATCAAAGAAGAAAATTGTGTGAAAAAACAGTGGTATCAAAGGAAAAAAGAGCAAATACCATGAAAGAATCTGTTATTGAGCCAGTAGGTAAAGGGCAATAATGACACATGACTGCTGTGGAAAAAGAAATCCCTCACACATTTTGAGTCCTATTCCAGGCAGCTGCTTGAGGGATCGTCGGCTATGCTAACCAGCTCATCGTGTTCTCTCCTTGCTATTCTTACAACTCCTTCATCATGTCCTTTTATTGAACAGACATTAACGTCTGCCTCTGTTTGATGCATCATGCTAACATCCAACTCTGGACTGATAAGACCTTAAGTCTTGTGTGCTTTCTCCCAGACTAAACCACACTTTTGTAATGATTCCCCCCCCCCCCCAATATCCCAAACCTATCTTAAAATCCCTCCTGAAGATCGTACTTAAAATGCCTTAGTCTGTGTGCCAAGATCACACACTGTCACACAGACTAAGAGAGGTCCAGTATTTCCTCAGATTCACTCAGTTAGCTTTCTACCTGCTAGTTTTGGATTCTCACATCTCTGGAGACTGCCTTACTCCTTTGTGTTTGCACAGCACCAGGTCCGTGGTTTAGGTTCTTACTGGCAGTGATAAAAATCACTATTTTGGCATACATTTATGATTTCTAAAGGCATAAGAAACAAAAAAAGAAACCAGTTCTTTTAAAATCTATCTTGTGACATTGAAGGTCTAACTCAGCTTTTAACAATACTCGTTGATGGAAACATTAATGCTGGTTTGAAGTCAGTGTAGGAGGAAATATTTGTACAAACAGAGTTTTCTGATTTTCATTTCTTCTGCAAGGGAAGGAGACCTAAACCCTGGTCTTTCTCACCACTCTCTAGAGATGTGCTCTGTGCATATCCACCAGATCAAACACTTTTCAGCAGAGCAACATGCAGAGTTTAAGTCTTTGAAAAATGGTTTTGTTCTCTCTCTTTAGTAGGAGCTTAGAAAAGGAGTTGCACCCTCTAACCGCGTGACCGGGTCAAAGACAGTGATGTTTTATCTAGTATTCATCGCAGGTAAGAAAGGAATGTCCAAAGCCAGAGAAGATATGCAGGTAGGCAGGCAGGCAGAACCAGGAGACAAAATAGTAGTGCCAAGTCCAGCACAAGTGAGCCTTGCTCACAGTTCTCTGACTACTGAGACATTCCACTGAACCGCTTAGTTACGGATTCAAAGAATGGGACTGGATACTGAAATTCAGTGTCACTCATAAATATGTAGAGGTTACAGTGGATAATGCTGAACCAGTATGACACTGGAACCAGAAAGCCTAATGAGACTCTTGAACATGTCAGAGAAGGAACAGGAAGCCAAGACAATTTATTGAGGTGTTAGAACCATAAAAATGATTGAAGGGCTGAGAAAACATCCTTTCAGTGAGAGACGCTGGACTCACTCACACTAATAAAATGTTACTGCAGGATTACAAGCTACCGCGTGTCAGTGGATCCACTGTCACCACCTGTGTACACAATCCTGGTTTGTGGCCAAAACAAGGCAATTCAAGTTAGCTTGGCCCTCCTAAAAAAAGCGGAGTTGATCAGTTTGCTTTATCAAGAAACAATACTTAGAAATTATCTCATTACATGAATGCATCTCATATGTGAATGCTTATAGGGAGAAATGTCTGAGTACCAAATAGCACACTAACAAAAACAAGCAATAGCTGGAACATAGAGCAATTGTGACCAACTAGCGTCCTAGAATGCTAATAGAAGCAGTAGATTCCCCAAACTTTTGAGCTTGGAATTACGATTTGAGGTCTTCTGGAAAACCTTCCAGAATGAACTAAGTACACGTCTTTGGCTCCAGGATGAAGGAGAGTTGAGTGAAAAGCAGCCTGTTAAGCAAAAAGACAGACCAACACCAACAACCTAGCAGCTTCATTGGGATGGCAAATTTTTGATTCTGTTAAGTTAAAGATCAGGGGATGCCACTGCAATCATTTAACCTAACCTGCATAAACATGGTCTATAGAACTTAAGGCCTCATTGTATAAGGATACTGTCTTAGATGCATGTATTATCAGACAGAAGATGCAACTGCTAGAGGCTGTAGATTTGGACTACATCAGACAGAGCTATTCCAACATGGAATTATTTACCATTATACTGGAATTATTTACCAGTATTATTCACCTCTCAGACTCCAAGTTTTTAATCCCTTCAAATTTTGCAAGTAAACATGCCACAGTAGAAGACATGAGAGTTTAAGAACATCAGTGTTTACTAAGTTTAGATGATAGTTTGAGGTTAGGTAATGCTCCAATGATACCACCATCAGCTGATGCAGAAATGAAGATGTAATATCAGATATATTTTTAGCAAGAATGAGTACTTATACTAAGCCTGGTCACAAGTACTGGTGACACAGACAAGTTTAACGTGTTAACACTATATACTATATACTCTATATACATCTGTGTCTCATCAACTGAAGTAGTATGCACAAATCTTAACAAGGAGAGGGAAGGGTTTATTGTACAACACTGTAGGGAGACAAAGGCGAAACAACAGTGGCGATTTCTATGAGAGAAAATAAGAAATTACCAGAATGGAAAAACTACTGAGAGTTGCAAAAGGAGAGCACGTGTGGATAGCCAATGTTCATTCACCTGCTTTGCTACCATCAGTAAAAGAAATACGCCTGACAAACCGAGAACTTAACACAGTGCCAGCAAGGACTGCCAAGGGTACTAACATCCGCTTAGGCCTGCAGTTGTTTACTTGGACATTTTACAAACACAGCACAAGAGTACCTGCCTGCTCCTCTGAACTCCCTGGGGAGTTTTAAATCACGGTAATAAAGAATCACTCACAGAAAGTGATTAACTTCATCACCAGAGGGGACTGAGAGGCCGCTGGAGGGTTTCTAGGCCAAAATACAGACCCACAAAGCTTTCTGTGCTACAAGGCTTGGAGCACTTTGAGGCCAGGAGGATTCACCACTGTAGATCACATCCCTGCACCTGCACAGTGGGCACAGTGACACCTCATAACACCCAGTGACAACTCACCAACCGCTCTTCTTCCACCCCAGTGATAAATCCCACAGTTGCAGCTAATTCCTTCGTTTTCAGCCTCAATTCATCCTTGTGGCTTTATATAAAAAGCACAAAGCGTTGTTCTGATAGCAACGCTTCCTCTTCCAGCACAGAAAAAGCTTTCTAAGAAATGAGATATAAATGTTACACAGTATTTTTGCACGGACCTCTTGGGACCATGACAGCATTTCTCAGACTTTCCTTTGGCTCCTTTGAAACCGTACCGCAAACCTCGCTGAAGAAATTTCGTTCTGCCCCCGACACGTGCGAGGGGCAGCGCCCCGCTACCTGCCCGCAGCCCCGAGGTGCCGCTTTCCACACCAGATGGGCTCCGCACCTCTCCCCCTCCCGCCCTCGGCTCCGCGCCGGTTGTTGTTGTTACATCACAAGGCGGGACGCGGCCCTGGGAGCAACCGCCCCTCCCCTCACGCAGCCGGGGGGAGTCCAGAGGGAACCGCCATCTTCTGAGGGCGGGCGCCGGGGGGCGGCAGGTCCCGGCAGGGCGGGGGGGCCGCGCGGCCGCGCCCGGACCCGCCTCCGCCCTGTGTGTGTGTGTGTGCGCGAGAGGCGGGCTGCGAGGCCGCTCCCGCCGCTGGGCGTGTGCCCGGCGCCGGTGCTGCGTGACCGCGCGGGGAGGAGGAGAAGGAGGAGTGTGGGTGCGGGGAATTTCCTTGTGCGGCGGCGGAGGAACAACGCCGCGCTGCAGCCCGCGGGGCGGGAGCTGCCGCCGTCGGCTGCCGGGCGATGTGAGGGGGGAGCCCCCCTTGGCCCTCCCCTCCCCCCGG